>CM038473.1:611929-1105256 GCA_021464305.1 Kandelia obovata | reverse complement strand
CCCAATTCAGTACAGCTGGAGGTGCGATAAGCCCTCACAAACTATCGTTTCCTCAAATAATAAAAAATGGCAGTTCGCAACAGTTGGCAATTTCATGAGTCGTTTGTATGTTTTACAGCTCACCCCAATCAGTCAACAAAGAAATTCACCTATGGATGTATGCATTTCCAATTTCTTTCGGAAACATGCAATTAATCTGTTTTGAGGTTATTTAGACCCTAAAAGCTTATGCGCAAAGCTAGAGCTCTGTGAGTGATTTCACAAATTTTATCATTCTTTGTGGTTGATCCACATGAGTTCGCGGTCAGCTCTTTGTCCTATGTTTATGATATGTGTGCATTCTAGTTTGTCCCACCAGAAGCATTCACAGACAGATTTCTCAAATGCACCTTCAACTGTAGAATCATATAGAATTACAAATATGTAGACATACACGCACAACATATCTAAACTCTTGCCTGTCTTAGATTCCCGTGACCAAGCTGTCCATTTGTGCCCCTTCCCACGAAAACATGTTTTGTTGTTCAGTAAGAGCAAGCGTGTGCCTCCATCCACACGAGACCTGAACTACTTTCTGGCCAGTACCAGACCAACATGCACATAAAGCTCAATTTTAGGCTCCAAATGAACGGTGAATAGTTTTAAACGAAGATAACTTTCCAAACAAGAAACCCAAAGGTACCAATAATAGAACTGGACATCAAGTCATTGTTTATATGAGTACTATGTGAGCTACAGTAACAAGCATATGCCTGCTCATGGGAAAGTGTAACTTGCACAGGAGAGCAATGATCAACATTGTCGCCAACTCCAACCTATCCAAACTGCAAACGAGGAACAGAAGCACAAATAAAATTGATGGACACAGACAAAACGAGACAGAAAATGAGGCAGTTCAATATGTTTCTATTGCCATAACATACAACCTCTGCTCCCCATCCCTTCCTTTTTTTAAAAAAAAAAGGCTGAAAAAAAGGGAACATAACCAATGAAAATGGGTCCATTTTATTTACACCATTTAATTGCTTCTATAGGGCTCGTTTTTTTCAAGCAACCAACTACTGTCAACTATGAACGGAGCATCTTCTCTAATATAATCGCATTATCAAGCAAACAAAAGTTTGCAAAACTTATTTCCATCCCCAGCCGCACAGTTCTCCACCTGACGTAAAGTGCGGTGTACTGTGTCTCCAACCACCTGATATCTAAATAAATTCGAATCAAAAGGATTAAAAGAAGAAATGATCAACGAGGCTTTATACGGCTCATTTAACCTTGTTAAAAAAAAAAATCAACTGTAGGGGCAGAACGACACTTGCAAGTAATTATTGAGGAATGTAACGCTAAAAGGTGGATAAAAGCAAAACGCAATGGACGCTTGAGTGAGCAGCAGATCAATTCAATGCATGCCACGAAAGATCACCTTCATTTTTAATGGACCTAAAGTCTGCCTTTCTCCACAGCAATCTTCTGTTTGTATGTACAAAACAGATTCATCTCAGATCTTGAAAGCTTGTCATAAATAAAAGTTCATGTACAGATCGCAGCCTGGGCTTATTGTAAGTGAAGTGGAATTGCAGTCGGTGAAGTTTTACACTAGAACAATGATACGCTAGATATGGATAGCTTTCTGAACAATTTCATCCACTCCAAAACTTTTACTGTGGAAAACTTGTGCTAACTTATTTTTCTGAAGTTATTTGTAACTTCTATTAATAGACATCAAATCTGTTAAATGAAATAAAACACCAGTTGCAAACAAAAGCTTAGAAGAATGGCGCAGTCCTCAAGAAAAAATAAAAGCCAAAATATCAAAAGGGTTTCTGACTCTTCTATAATTGAATTGAAATTTTATTCAACACTGCATCTGAATCACATTAAAGGAAAGTCTTGAGCAAATTGACTAATAAGCAATTATGTATTCATTGAAAATGAACAACTGTTTCCAAGAAGTGTAACAGATTGATAATAAACCAGCCACTCAAAGTTTAAACTATTCTCTAGATTACAAAAATCGTCATGACAAGAAAGTCTGGTTAATCTGGGAGACTCTTAAGGGAAGAAACCACCTGGGATATAAAACTGTCCTTCAATGCTTCCAGCTTTACGAGGAAAAGCATTGATGGGTGTGATCTTTTATTATCAAAATGTCGTACATTATGAATTTCTCGAAAGTATACCCCTTGCACTGATGGGTTTGGTGGATAACCAAAACTAGATTGGTTAAAATGTGTGTTCGGTTTAAAGGAGCATATTTAGAAATAAAATAATTAATTTTAAAATGTGTTCGGTTTAATCTAAAATCAAACTCAAAATTTTTTTATAGTTAATTTGATTTATCAAAATGTAAGAATTGAAATGTGATAACAATTTTTAATTGCATATTAAAAATATTATTTAAATTTTATGAAGAAACATAATGCATTATATTGTTAGAAAATGGAAATATTATTTTGTACAAAGAGCAGTGGATATGAAAATTGGAAAAAAAAAATATATAAGAGGTTTAATTAGTTCAATCAATTTATTCAAAATTTTAATTGGAATTTAATAATAAAACACTCATGAAAGAATATTGGTTTTCTTCCTCCATGACTATCTAATCATTCTTTATTTTACAATTACGTTGACATGGATAAATTAAGAAGAAAATATCGAAATAATATTTGATAAAACAAAAATACTAATCTTATCAACTCACATCATCTATTTAGTAGTTTTGTGTAATTCAATTGACAGAATTTATGGTGAAAAATAGCATCACTGCAATGAAAACGCAAATTGAAGCAAGAATGTTAACTCCAACATCGAATTTATGTTGGAAATAAGTGTACTGTAAAATTTACAATCTATAAATCTCATACCAAAAATAAAAATTTTATTGTACAAATTTATAAGATATTACTTGCAATTTATAAAAGTAAAACTAAAAGAAAAAAGTCTCACGCAGGTATAAAAGACCCGAATGTGAGCCCATATGAGTGGACCAACGTAACTTCACACAGTTTCACCCAACCCAAAACCTTATGGGAGTATTTATTCTAACTCTTTAATGACTCGTTAGAGGTCTATATATTGATTGTTATACACAGCTGTTACGAGGTTCTATGCAAAATAAATTTGTCCAAAAAATTCAATGATTAGAAGAAACAAAATTGCTAGTGAATTTTTGAAAAAAAAAAACAACCTTTTTTTTCTTTTTTTTTTTTTTTTAAATCGAAAAGATACATTCTTTCGGACTTTTGAAACCTACCTGTTGGACACGTTCACTATCACTTGCTCGTACAATTTTGAAGGCCCCAGAATCTCTAACAAAACAACTCTGGGACCTTCTTTTTCTCGTCGAAATCTAGGAATTGGTTGAGCTTTGGACAACCATTTTGTCGAAAACACTATCCAAAAATAGCTCTATTCAGGGAGATATATATATATATCTCCTATGATTTCTATAAATAGACTGTAACCTGCAAAAGAATATATTTTGAAGAGCTATACATGAATTTAAATTTTAATTACTGACAGAGCAACACAGCGGAAAGAAATGTTCATCCAGATGTCGACCAAGTCGTTCATTTTACTTTTTCAACACAATAACATGACAGTGCAAGGAGCATATTAGTGAATTATTCACCAATCAAATTTTACTTTTTCATTCCACCCACCAAGTTTCCTTCTGATTCTGTCAAGCCCATGTTGAACATTCTTTTTTGGGGTTACCCACAGCCAAGGAAGATCGAGATATTTGTGAGGGTGTTCTACGGCCGTGACTCCAAAACAAACTCTGTGTGACATTTTTTTCCTTAACCTGCAATTTAATTTCCTTCTCTAAAAAATAGCTTATATTGAGAAAAATAAGTCTCATAGTCTTTTGAGTTTCTACCTGCATTATTTATTAATTTTGGAGTGAATAATCGCGTAGAGAATTTTTTTTTGGTTTGACATCATCATTAATTAAACTTTGTTTTCAGGTGATAATTCACAAAAAATATATTAGTTTTTATTAAAATATTAATTTATTTTAAATATTTTATTTTTATGATATAAAAGACATTACTTTTTTATTATCAACTCAACAATGATTTTTTTTTTCAATTAAAGAGATATTATGACAACAGATTATTTTATGTTATTTTACAATTAATGTTATAATTTATTTACTTATTTAGGATTTTTTTAGCTTGATTTGGAGTTTTAGTAGTTTAACTTTAAACTCAAATTTAAAAATTTTGATTTGATATTTATTTAATTTCTTATTAGTTAGTGTCTTCTATAAATTAAAAATTATTATAAATAAAATTTTATATTAATAGTCTATCACTAAGTTATCTTAATAAATTATTAGTTGTCAAATTTATTATATAAATAGTATGAAAATTTTCTTTTGAAAATCATTTTTTTTAGTAAATTCAAGAATTTCAATAAAGGTTTAATTGAGTGTTAGCTTTTTGTTATTCATTTTTCTTTCATGCTTTATTTTGTATTATATATCAAACATGTAAATACATCTAATTATACTTCAAATTACATAGAAACATATAAATCACAACAATCATATAATTAAGTGATTAATTCAACTTAATTATGCTCAATCTTTCTCTAATAGTTACAAACCTATTATTACTTAAGAGTTTGGTAATAATATTAACCAATTAATCATTGATGTTTACAAACTTTAAGGTCACATCTCATTTGGACACATGATTCGTAATGAAACAGTGTTTGGTCTAGGCATAATGTATGAGATTTTCAGTTATATTGATTGTACTTGTATTATTACACTTGATAGATACAAGGAAGTAGTACAATATAAAGTTTTTAAGATCTATTTCATCTAAAGCAATTGAGTATAGAAAATTCTTGTTGTCACGTACTATACTTTAATTACAAAAAGAATAGTTGAACATTACTTTATATTACACTATGAGACTAAAACTTTTCCAAGGAATTGACAAACACTTATTGTTTCTTTAATTTTAACTCTCATAAAGTTTGTGTCTCAATAAGTGACTAAGTTAAAGGTCAATCTCATGAGATACCAAAATCTTAAACCCACAATTCCCTTCATATACCTAAGCACTCTATTGAAGGTAATTAAGGGTGACTTCCTTTAACTAGATTGAAATTTTACACATAAACAAATAGCAAACATCTAATTTATTCTACTAACAATAAGATAGAGAAGACTACTAATCATATTTTTACTATTTTTTATCAACAACCTTACCATTTACATCACAATCCAACTTTGTGGAAGTAGCCACTAAAGTGCCATAATATTTACAATTATCCATGTGAAACTTTTTTAATAGCTTATTTGCATATTTGGCTTAGTTAATGAAGATTTCATTCTTTGTTTGTTTAATTTGCAGTTTAAGGAAGAAATTTAATTCTTCCATCATATTTATCTCAAATTTTATTTTCATATCATTACCATACTCTTTGCATAGTCATTTATTGGTAACGCCAATTATGATATCATTAACATAAATTTGAATAATTAATAAATCCTTACCTTTTGATTTGGTAAAAAAAAAAAAGTAGTATCAATTTTACTTGTATTGTAACTTTTATCAACTAAGAAAGAGCTTAATCTTTCATATCAAGATCTTCACACTTGCTTTGACCCATACAAAACCTTTGAAAACTTGTAAATATAATCTAAAAACTCTTTATTTTAAAGTCAGGAGGTCGATCAATATAGATTTCTTCCATGACAAAGTCATTGAGGAATGCACTTTTTATAACCGTTTGATATAGTTTAAAATTTTTATATGATGCAAATGAAAACAACATTTTAATGACCTTTAACCTAGCAATTGGAGTAAAGGTTTCATTATAATAAATATCCTTTTCTTAATTATAACTTTTGACAAATAACCTTGCATTGTTTCTCAAAATTTGTCATTATCATCAAACTTGCTTTTAAAGACTTACTTGGTTTTGATAATAAAATAATCATTAGGTTTTAGTACAAAAATTCAAACCTTATTTTTCTCAAATTGGTTAAGCTGCATGTAAGACTTGTTAGCCTATGCATCATCTATATATATTAGTTATATTTATAAAATAAGTATTATAGTGCCAAGGAAGAGAGTATGTGTGTGTATAACGATTTATAGTCATTTGATTTAAACTAGAAACCTATGTCTATTCTTTATGATTTCTCCCTTAAGAGTTCAACTTCATTATTATTTTCTCTTTTTGGAAGGAGAAGATGACTCTTTACACTTACTAATCGTGATCTTGATCTAAATAAAGTTTTTGTGAAATTTTCACAAGAAACAATGATTCTTTAACACTTAAAAACTTATGCTTTACTACTTTTCACTAAAACACTCATACTTTTACTTAATCTAAGCTTTTCTCTCTTATAACCTTTATTATTTGATCTTCACTTTTGATCATTTTTTCTCTTTCTTTTTTGGATCTCAAACTAATCTTAATACAAAATAATAAAGGTCATATACAAAAAATTTTCTTAAAATATTTTATAAAAAGAAAAAATCTAACTATTGGACATTGATTTCTTTCTATAAAGAGAATCAATTTCAAAAACTAAAAAATGTTAACTTTGAGGCATTGGTCAATTGTAACATATAAACCATACGAATCGATCCAAAATTTTTGTAACTTTTCATCTTTTGTACTTTTAGTTCTTCAACCTCATTGGTTGACTACAAATATAATTTAGGTCAACCAACTTAAATTCTTTGTAACCTTTGCAATTTTAAAACTTTTTTTTTTCTACTTTTGGTTGATTGTAGTCAATTAGGCTAACTAGTTTGAAATTTTGGTTACTTTTTCTCATTACAACTTGAAACCTTTTTCATTGTCTAATCAATTATTGAAACTAGTCCAATTGATAAATTTAATTTTTCTATTTACTTTTTGCTTATCTTCTCTTTTTATTAAGTTCTTTAGTCGATGACATTAATTGACTAGTTCGAACTTTCTACTAATTTTGAATCCTTATTATTCATTCTATTTTTCCTTAAAATCATTCAAGATTTCATTAAATACATTTATAAAAACAAAGAAATGAAAAAAATAATATGTTTACATAATTGTTAATTCAATTCGAAATTTAAATTTTAATGATCATACTATAAAAAATATAAATTAAAATAATATCTTTTCAAATAAAGCTCAAATGCTTGTTAATCAAGATAGTAAAGATATAATTCCAATAAATTGATATCAATAACTTCAATCAAGTATAAAGATATGTCAAAACATGGAAGAATGTTATATAGCACACGATCGCAATAAACTCAATAATTTTAACAAGTGATTTGGCCTTTAAAATATCTTTAGTTTAATTAATTCAACTAAATGATAATAAGACCTAGTGCATGGATTTAGTTTGTTCACTCCAATTTTATTATGTCACATGCTAAATAGGCTTAAGATGTGTTAAGAGATAGTGCTAAAAAGTATGAAATCTTATATTGCAAAGTAGGAACATGATCTATAATGTTTATAAGCTTTCCATTTATAAGTTTGACTTTGAGTAGATGTGAGTATTTTAAAGTGTTATTTGAAATTGTATTGAAGTTTGGTTTATTCTCTTATCTACACTCACCATATGATGATTTACCCTATTCATATTGTTAGTCTAATTAATTCAACTCAGTACTTGTAATGCATAGTAAATGAGTTTGTTATGTGCTAATTGAGTCTAACACATATTAAGAGATTGACTGGATTTTAAATTTTAAATTGATTTGTAGTTTAAATGTATATAAACTTTCGTAACCATAAACTTGTACTTGTAGATAAATTTAAAGTTCAAAATGTTATTTGACAAAGACATTTGTCCATCAATTTTGTTGGAAACTTGCAAATTAATTTTTAAGAAATTTAGCTCTCCTCTGTAAAGCACAAGTATTTCTAAAATAATATGTATTCATATTAGACACCTCTGACACGTGTTGGGCATTCCAAGTTTGTCTAAAAGAATTATAATAAAATAATTTTAATATGCATGTCAGACTTTTTAATATGTACGTTAAACACTTTATTTAAATATACATGTTATACATATTTAATATATATATTGAATATTTTTGACTGATATGTCATACATATATAATTTTTAAAAATTTTTAAAAATGATACACATTTGACTTTGCAAGATTTTATACTAATATAAAATATTTTTAACTATATAACAAAATTATATAATGATATAAAAGTTATTAATGTAAAATCTATTTATATTAGAAAAGTGTCATCACCTTATTATGTCCAAATAAATAAATGAATTGTATGTACGTGTAATTTAACAGTCTGTTTGGTTTGGGACAAAAAACAATGAAAAGAATCTCGTGGGAAAGAATGTCGACTTAAATTAGAATATTCATTTGTTTGGCTTGTGATTGAGAATGGAAATGATTGAAAATTTGGCATAAAATTGGCGTGGGTCCCATGACGGCGAGAAAAACGGCGGGAGCGTGCCTTGCAAATTACATTGCCAACAACTTCACGTTGCAAAATACCCAAACATCCTCAGTCAGTCTCATCAACAACACCACCTAACATCACCCAGACAGTTTAGTCTTTATACAAAGCTATAATTGTTGTTTTATAAATATTAATTTTTAATCTCTACTTTTTCATCACAGCCAAATAAAAAAAAAAAAAATTTACTTTCTATTTTTTTTTTTTCCCCACATTTCTAACGTGTCTAAATAACTAACAAAGTTTCTCTGTAACACGCTACTTTAAATCCAAACAAGGGTTGTCGGAAACCACCATCAATCTTTTGGCACAAAAGCCGATTCATTTATTTGTCATGAAATGTCTCTTGATTGGCTTCATAGCCGAACTCACCAACTGCTGATTATCGTATAATTGAATAAGGTTGCTCCATCCATCTGTATCTTGCGTTAATAATTCACCATGGCATTATCCGTTTCATTGTGTCTGTAATTCCGACAGGCAAACGGCATATTGTTGGAAACATAGATGTGACGAGACTGTTCGGTCGGAGGGCCATCCCTTATCATAAAAAAGCTGTGGAGAAAAGAAATGTTGCGACGCCACTATATTACAAATAATTTATAGTCCACATAGGAGCAAATCAAATAATGATTAACAAAAGCTTTCTGAACTAGGTATTCAATCACCGCCACAGCTACCATTGCTACCACCATGGCTGCAGTTAGAGATTGGGCCATTCAAAGATATGTGAGTCGGAATTCCCATCAGCAGCAACTGCTTGTTGATGCATCAGATTGTGGTGGCTTCTCTTTAAAGATGTTCTTTTTCATGCCCTTGGAGCCCTCTGCTAGAAGGCTCGGTGTGTCCAGAATCTACATTTCAATTATTGGGGTCATTCATTGGACAAAGGAAACAGATCAAACAGTTCAACAGAATGGAACCAAGTTGAACTACTGCAACAAATGCAGGCAACTTTGACCAAATTACATTTCATATATATACATGTGCATGAGTGTGTGTATCCTATTCCAAAGTCATCCGAGAAAATATCCAGACCCTTTTGTGCACCTCATGTTTGTTTCCAATACTGAACATGAACCCATTTCCACCCACATAAAAGTTGCAGACCAGCAATAAAAGTAACAGAAAAATGTTACCGTCTTTTATACCTTTAGAACAAGCTCTTCGAAGCACTGTTGTACATTGACACGAGTCTTGGCACTGCATTCAATGAAAAGGCACCCATATTCCCTAGCAAAGTTTATGCCCTCTTTTTTTGTTACTACCCTTTCACTTTCCTGAAATATGCCAAAATTCATACATGCCAGTTAAGCTCCATAACATCTCACTAAACAAAAAGATACCATACAACGAGAAAAATGGTTTCAAATTGTCCAAAAGACTAGTTTTGTAAGTATGGATATAAGAGGCATGGTGACCAACAAACTAGAGTTTGTTCTGAATACCACTCACGCTTATTTCTTACAACAGCCAGCCGCCGCCCCCCCCCCCCAAAAAAAAGGAGGAAAGAACTACATCACAATGCAAAGAGTTGAGAAAATGTCCCAGAGCAAGAAGTTAAGAAATGTCAAAGCATCTTTAGATGAAAATATGTGGCAACTTTTACATCTTCATATCATAAGAGCGATGAAGCTGTCTGTCATGCATCATGTTTTGCACGACACATGAAGGAAATGAATATTTCTACCTTCACTGACCAAGAACATAATCAGATTGGGTAAGGATACTTGCACAAGCATGTGACACACACACAAGTTGCATCATAAATGAGAAAACTTGAGAAATTTAACAAAGTCCAATCCTTGGTTTGCTGCAGTTTTGATACCTATACCCAAATGACCAAGTCCAAGAAGCAAACAGGTGGCAGTATTTTTCTGTGTCAAGAACATACTTAGCCTCAAGATAGTATTCATCAGAGTTCTGTCTCTGTGAATAAGTTTAGAATAACTAACTTGTACTCAGGCACTAGAGATAGTTGATCATGAAATTTTCATATCCAAATGAGCCATTTTCATGAATTAATGCTTTAGGTCATAACAGAGAGAGAGAAAGAGCAAATATTAAGTAAGAAGGCATAGAAAATTCAGCCTTCTCTAGCCTCCTCAGATTTAAAATCCCTTGCTTCAATTGATAAACCCAAAAAATGTGCTTCAATAATCATGTAGAAAGAGAGAGATTGTAAGTTTTCCTACAACAGACCTTTTTTTTTCTGCAGGGCTTGCCTTTTTTTTTTTTGGCTGCCCAGGGTGGGGGAGGGGGAAGGGGAGGGAGCTTTTTATGTAAACTTACCTTATCCACCTTATTTCCAACAAGCATCTTGATACAGTCTTGATTGGTTGAATACAGGTCAATTTCCTTTGCCCATACATCAGAAAGATTGGTAAACGTCTCTCGCCGAGTTACATCATAAACTGCAACAATTCAATAGTAAATCAGAACTTTAAATTAAAATTGCAAAGTCTTTCAATTCCTTGTGAGTTAATTCAAAACTTCTGGAGTTGATTTTACACATCATAACTGTAGAATAATGTTATGGTGGAAGCAGGATGAAGAATTGTTTTGGACAAACAAACAAAGATTGAGTAAAATAGCAGCACACACAAGTTTATATGATTCAGCTTCTAGCCTATGTTTATGGATGACAGACACAAGAAAGCTTTTAATACAGGAAAATGTAGGTACAAAAAGCAACAGGGTATACTCAAATATACATCAACACAATTGCATCTGTATGTAAGAAAGAAAATGCATTTGCTTTGGCTTGTGTACATCAACCAAATCCCTCAAATAGTACTTGAAATTGATGGTTTTCTTTTATTAGACCTCAATTTTGTTGTTTGCAATTTTGCCTTCAAAATCAAATAGTCTTTGAGGAATAGCCTTCAAAATCAAAATCCAATCTTATTTCAGTTAAGTTTTTTCTCATCCTTCTTTCTTAACAAAACCAACAAAACCCAATTTCTAATTTGATTTAAAAAAATTTAGGCCCAATTACATTTGGAACAAAATTTAGAAATTCTAAATTTTAATTTCTATCACAGTATACATCAACAAGAATACAAATGTAAATACAAAGGTTTCTTTTCTGCTTCATGATTGCCAGAGATTTAGTTCCCCTTTTTAGAACGTTACCAATAGTTTTAAGGAAATTGCAAATTAGAATTCTGTTTAAAAAAAAAGACATGCGATTTGCAAATCTGTGCTTGATATGCAGTACAGGGAGTCCACACAATTCAACTAAAGAAATTTCTTGAAATGCCATGTTTAAATAGATATAGGAGCTTCAACATGGGTATTGTCAGCTATAACAAGGAAAAAGAAGAATTAAACAGTTAAAACTGTGGAAAAAATGAGAGTACCCATGATAATCCCTTGGGCACCTCTATAGTATGAACTAGTCAATGTTCTAAATCTCTCCTGACCAGCTGCAAAATAAAGTTGGAAAAATTAGTAAACTAAATTTCAGCACAATCAAATGTTGCGAGACAAGCCAAAATGTAGGACAACATTTGGCCAAAAAAGAAACATAAGCAGGTAAGGCAATGAACTTATCAAAAGATAATTGCCAACTACAGATGGAAGAGAGACTAAGAAATGTAGTTCACACAAGCAGGTAACATATGGGACCTTACAGGAAATCAAACATCCCTTCTTGGAATCACACATGAACACACATTCAAGCAAGCAAAAAGACACGTGTACATGTACACATAAACACACTCTAAGAGCAAGAACCTATATACCAACAAAAACCACTGGTAATTAATCATAATTTTCATAAAAACTAAATAACTGACTACCGCATAATTATCACAGATTTCCGTGGTCAAAATAATTTGAAGTAATTTGGCCTGTAATAAAAATTATTATTCCTTGACATTGGTCAATCTGTCCAGTTTATCTTTAACACTTCAGTAGTAAAGCCTTTCTTTTGGGTGAGGAGTGGAGGGGATAAAAGGAATGCTCCATTTTTCCTTCCAACACAAATCAAATTCAAATTCAAAGGAAGAAAAAAAAAACTCTATGCAGGACTTTTCACAGTCCAAGTGACTAGGGGCAAAGGCATGACCCACCCAGATTTCATTGTGTTGATTGCAAAAGAGCCCAGTTCCCCCTGCCCCTGCCCAGCACAAAAAATGGCTCCAATATATTCCTTCTTTTTAACTTTTGGCAGAACCGACCATACAAACTATGTCAATAAGTGTTTGTCACCATTGGACAAGAAAATCTTCTATCAAGGGCTGATATTTGTCGCACAAACACAACTCCTCTCACAACTGAGGCAATGTTGCAGTTAAACTTAGAGTACATGTACGAACACAAAATTCAAGTATACAACAGAAAATGACTGCAAAGCATGAGATAATATATAAACAACCTGTCCTTTGTGAACAGTAAAGTGTTGAGCATAAAATTGAAGTTACCTGTATCCCAAATTGCAAGTTTCAGCTTTTTCCCACCAGTATTCACATATTTTACTTTAAAATCAACACCTACAATAATAGACAATAGAAACAATTAAGTGCAAGTCTCTTAAAGAGAGTTCACTAATATCATCCATAGATTCTCCATAGAAGTTTGATCATTAACAAAATTATATCATTTCAACCTTATATGCCAACAACATTCATTAAGATTTAGCAAGATTTGGCTAACAGGATATAAGAAATTTACATTTTAAATAGTTGGCAAACAGCCCTAATACATTTTCTAATCAGAATATGAGTGGAAAAATAACAAATGTTGTTAAAGTGACCTATTACTGTTTAGACAGATCTGAACAATAAAACTTCCCATCTAATTTTTGCATCAAGAAAATAGTTTCAAGACTGTCATTCGACCAGAATCTGAGTCATTCCGTACTTGTAATGCAATGATATGGACACCTTGACAGGAACCAATTGGTTCCAGGCTTTTGAGCCTTGGTGGTTCCATCTCACAAAAATATTGGCATTTAAGCCTCCATTGGTTCTATGTTACAAATATTGGCCTTCAGACCACCTTTGTACCCAAACCCCAAAAAGCCAAAAAATAGACAGTTATATGGAAAAATAAGTGGAAGCAGAAAATAGTTTGAATCTCCGAGTCCCAAATTTTCAACATCAGCAACCCGAAAAGAAAGGAAAGGGAAAAACGAAATATTAGTATGAAAGCTAATGCCAATGCAATCCAGGTAAGCTTAGAATTATACCAAAGCTCCAATGAATAAATGCAGCTTATTACAATTTTGATGAGATTCTGTGTCACTGAAAGATAATTGGAAGATCTTAACATCAGTGAATACACATGAACAGAAGAGCATGTGGCAATGCCACTTACCAATGGTGGGCGAGAGATCTTCAAAGGTATCAGAAGTGAAACTCAACAGGAGACTACTTTTCCCAACACCAGAATCCCCGATCATCAACAACTTGAACAAGTAATCAAACTCGGGCTGACTTGAGTCCATCAAGGATTTCTATGAAACAAACAACCGATAAAGTCCCAATCCCTCTAATATCAGAGTGTGCACCAACTGGCCTTACAAGAACCTATGCATATTCCATAAATGACTTATCAAAAAAATAAATAAATAAAAAAAGAGCCTAACCCATCAAAACTTAAAGGTTCGTCATTTATGTAGCTATGTATGTACGCACTTCCGAAATCACATCTAACAGCAGCTCAAACAATAAAATAATGAATCAATGATAAGGAAGAAAGAAGAAAGGGATCATCCTGGAATAAAAAACATGCATTGTTTTGTAGCTAGAGGCCAGGTTACTTATATAGAACAACAAATAAAGACACACACAAATTACTCAATATAACCCAGAAATTAATTTTCATCAATTAGGTGTTGTGCACTGGAGTTCATCGAATGCATAGCCCAAAATACATGGGCATAAACGAATACATACAAGTTAATATAAACAAACAAAGAGCAGATCAGCAAGTGCGCCACACCCACCCACCCACCACCCCAAAAAAAAAAAAAAAAAACAGGAGAGAGGAACCAAACGAGAAGACATAACATCAAAATTTGTGTGGATTAGACGACAATCCGCGACACAAATTGAGGGAGAAAAAGAATGGGAGTTGATTGAAAAAATGAAAAACCCCATCTCCAAATCCTACCATAATCCAGTGGGTGACATTTTAATAAAACCTTAATCATCATGAGATCAAACAAAACCCACAACACCTGTCCATACCCACTATTAAGCGTATTTTTGGTATGTAACTGTGAATAATAAAATAATATCTAGAAGCTTGGGTTTCTTATATCAACACCAAAAAATGAAAAAAAAAACCTTGAAATTTGTGAACTTGAAGGAATTGGATATGGAAACTGCTGGTTGCCGAGTGGTTTTGGAGAGAGGGAGGGAGGGAGCGAACGCGCGCTCTAATAAACATGGAACGCAGCGTTAAAGAGAAGTAAACAGCTAACAACGATTGCGGGATGTCACCATCACGCGTGATAAGCGTCTGTTTTATCTATACATCTCTATAACTATTTTTATTTAATTCAACGTATATAATTTTTCTATTACATTTTAAAAAGTAAAATTCCTTATTATTATTGAATGCAAATATCAGCTATTTTAACTCAAATACAGTTTGTTTAACAAATAACATCTTTTTTATTTTTTTCGGTCAACAGTATTCATCCTCTTCTCTGTAGTGTAAGCTAACAAATTTTCTAAAATTACACAATCAAAACAGATAATAGACTAATATCTTCATACTTATAAAAAAGAGATTAATTCTACTCAACTCATATTAATCAACTACTTTAATAAGATAAATCATAATCATAAAATTAAAAATTATAATTTTTTTTTTAAAATGGAACAAAAATTAGAAGAGAATAATAAATGTAAATAAATAAGTGAAAGTATTATTTAGAGTTATATATATATATATATATATATATATAAGCAAAGCAATATTGTTAATAAGTACGAAGAGAAAAACGCCTTGTACTCGTCCAAAATACAAACTGAGTAATAATGCATCTCTCTGCAAGAAAAACCTTGAAATCCCCACTTCTTCTTTTTTTTTTTTTTTTTTCTCTGGTAGCTTGAAGATCTAATCCAACTTGCTGCCTATATTTCTTTGAAACTAAAATTTATGAATATTGCCAACTTGTCACAACTCTGTATTAAATAGCATCCATCAAGGGAAGGGCATTAAAAATACGTCATGGATAGCATTTTAACTCTTAGGGAGCAAGCACCCTGTGTTGGACGCTTTGATGAACGCCATTGCTCAATGCCTAGAACAAATCGTAGTTATTTTGAGGTAGAAATCTTTTATAGTTATTTGTTTCTTCTTTCGAGAATGCAAAGATAAAAGATGGTGGACACAGGTCAGGCCGACAGGTGGAGTTACGTAAGGAGTTTCAACCATAATTATTATACAATTTTTTATTTTTTAATCTTCTATAAAGTTTATAATTACGACATATAGTTTCACACTCTATCAATTGAAAGATGGGACTAGTTGTACTATAGTTGTCATCGCACGACTCTTCATCTTCGACCATAATGTTTCTAATTGTAAGAAATAATTTCACATTGCACTAATTAAAATGATATAAGAAAACTGAAAGTTACATGCAAGCAGGAGACAAGAACTCACAAAAAGTAAGCCACTCAGACAAGTTAATATCTCAAAATTAATATGTGTGTGTGTGCGTGTGTTTGACAGACATTGGTACAACAAACACTTTGCTACATCTTAAACTCCTCGTTCTGCTATAATGTGAATATTTAGGCTATTTATATTTCGTAAGTTTCATCTTGACTAAATAAAAGCAATTAATGTGTGAGGGTTACAAAGTAATATTGGTAAAATCCATTTGATTCGTCTTCCCCTCTCTTGGGATTCTCAAGTTTTTACTCGACACAAGAAAGGTTATTAATGTATGAAAGTTATAAAACAATATTTGCAAGCCCACATGAATTGTCGCTTTCTTTTTTTTGTTCATTGTCCCACTAACAATTTCAATAGAGTTAGCATTCGTTAATGAAAACAAACGAAGGAAATTAACGGTTTTAAAGAAAATAAAATTTGTTGCATCAATTGTGTTCCTTCGTTTTACCTTCAGGCTAATTGACCTTTGCCCTCCTTCCACATTTTAGATATATATATATATATATTTGCTCACAACTTCATTGTGACGGTTTAGCTATGTTGTCCACCTGGTTGCATCATGTTCAGCTAGCAATAAGTGGTATTCCCAATGAATTATTGGACAATAATAAAAGCTTTAAGGTATTAGAATAGAAAGTAATCGGTATAGTATGATTCTAAATTTATTTTTTTTCATTATAATAAATGTTATATGAATTCATATTTTTAAGTTTCTCTTTTTATACATAATTTTTTATTTAACAAAATTAAACTATACAAGTAAAAAAAACTGATTTTCTTTTATTTTTATCTCCTCCTTATAATCAACTTCTAATTCTCTTCCAATTAATTTTTGTAATTTCATACGTTATGAAAGAGCACATGATTTAACCCACTTTACCTAACAATAGCATTTTAATAATTACAAAAGTCTAACTTGTACGTGTTCCTTGGGTAATTGAAAGATCATGTTAATTAAATGTTCTCTTATCTTCTTGCAGCATCAAAGTGGAATTCATTGCAATTCTTAAACTTTTGGTTCAACCATAAATTTTGTAATTGTGCGTACACGTCACTTAGCCCCACGGCTATATTATGGGAAAGCGGAAGATGACATTCAAACATGTTCTTTTTAACTTCTTAAACGGTGAATCTTCACGCCAAGTGGGGCAGAGGGTTTACGTTGTGCCCTGACCGGCACACGTGCTTCATGCTACGTAACGTTTGGCTTTCTTATGGGCATGGTGTCACGGAGTTAGCTTTGGACGTACTTTAGATGTATTAACTCGCGCGACACTTAGACAATCTTGTTAGAGAACATGCTAAGTAAGTCTTGAAGAGTTACAACCAACTCAAAATAGAGAGAAAGTGAGAGGCTTTGAGATAGAGAGAAAGAAAGTAGGCACAAGTGTATAGCAATGTAGAGAAATTTGCTATTGAGAGGTGTAGAGGTGTGTTTACAAATGAGAGAAATGAGGGTATTTATAGTTGCTTCCCCTCCTCAATGTGTGGTTACAATTATTTGTTCTAGAGAATTCTAAGGATAATATCTAGATATTTATAATGGAGTATTCTAAAGAGGAACACCTAAGCATTCTTCTAGAATCCTTCTTGCCTTGGGTTGGGGCATCAATTAGGCTAGCATGCAACAAGCGGGTTGGCAGCATACTTGAATAAGCCCGTGACGTCCTCATCGCGTTTTCATCCTTGTAGCGGTGGATGAAATCTGAAAACTGCCAAAGTAGGTCCTCTCGTTCCCAACTAACCTCTTTTTCCGGCAAATCTTTCTACTTGACCAAGTACTCGGTGTAGTTAGGAACTCCCCTTCTCCGGATCATTCGATCAGCAAGGATGCATTCCACCTCCTTGTCGAACTTGGTGACCACAGCGGTTGGTGCGCACTTGGACTCACTTCGACTAGGATCCTCGTCGTTACCATTACCAAGTCTCCCTCCATATACTCTTTTGGGCGTCGCTTTCGGTCAGCCCATTTCTTTATCCGCTTGGCTGCTTTGTCAAGGCTAGCCCTTATGATGTCCGCCTCCTCATGCCATTCCTTTGCAAACTTGTATGCAGAATGATTGTTCCCCGTCTAAGAGGAAGCAATTGCATTTGGAGTTAAGGGTTGTTGTCCGATAACAACCTCGAACGGGCTCTTGCTGGTTGCCTCGCTCCTTTGCAAATTGTAGGAGAATTGGGCAATGTCGAGTAACTTCGCCCCGTCCCTTTGATGGGCACTAACATAGTGCCTTAGGTATTGCTCCAGCAAGGCATTCACACGCTCGGTTTTCCCCTCACTCTGTGGATGAAAGCGTGTAGAGAAGTTTAGATCAATTCCAAGTAGTTTGAATACCTCGCGTCAGAACTTACCTGTGAAGCGAGGGCCCCTATCACTGATGATGCTTTTGGGAACGCCCCATAACTTCCCCACGTTCTTAAAGAACAAACGAGAGGCTTCATCCACCTTGTAATTAGCAGATGTTGGAATGAAGGTACCATACTTGCTAAACCGATCAACAACCACTATGATGCTTCCAAACCCATAAGACTTAGGTCAGGCAACGATGAAGTCTACTGAGACACTTTCCCAAGGTCTTTCAGCAATGGGTAATGGCTCCAATAGACCAGTTGAGCGGTGTTGTTCTACCTTGTCTTATTGCTGTCTCTTATACACATCTAGATGTGTAGAAGAGACAGGTGTAGAGGTGTGTTTACAAATGAGAGAAATGAGGGTATTTATAGTTGCTTCCCCTCCTCAATGTGTGGTTACAATTATTTGTTCTAGAGAATTCTAAGGATAATATCTAGATATTTACAATGGAGTATTCTAGAGAGGGACATCTAAGCATTCTTCTAGAATCCTCCTTGCCTTGAGTTGGGGCATCAATTGGGCTAGCATGCAACAAGCGGGTTGGCAGCATACTTGAATAAGCCCGTGACGTCCTCATCGCGTTTTCATCCTTGTAGCGGTGGATGAAATCTGAAAACTGCCAAAGTAGGTCCTCTCGTTCCCAACTAACCTCTTTTTCCGGCAAATCTTTCTACTTGACCAAGTACTCGGTGTAGTTAGGAACTCCCCTTCTCCGGATCATTCGATCAGCAAGGATGCATTCCACCTCCTTGTCGAACTTGGTGACCACAGCGGTTGGAGCGCCCTTGCACTCACTTCGACTACGACCCCCGTCGTTACCATTACCACGTCTCCCTCCATATACTCTTTTGGGCGTCGCGTTCGGTCAGCCCATTTCTTCATCCGCTTGGCTGCTTTGTCAAGGCAAGCCCTTATGATGTCCGCCTCCTCATGCCATTCCTTTGCAAACTTGTATGCAGAATGATTGTTCCTGTCTCTTATACACATCTAGATGTGTATAAGAGACAGGCACTAACATAGTGCCTTAGGTATTGCTCCAGCAAGGCATTCACACGCTCTGTTTTCCCCTCACTCTGTGGATGAAAGTGTGTAGAGAAGTTTAGATCAATTCCAAGTAGTTTGAATAACTCGCGTCAGAACTTACCTGTGAAGCGAGGGTCCCTATCACTGATGATGCTTTTGGGAACGCCCCATAACTTCACCACGTTCTTAAAGAACAAACGAGCGGCTTCATCCACCTTGTAATTAGCAGAGGTTGGAATGAAGGTACCATACTTGCTAAACCGATCAACAACCACTATGATGCTTCCAAACCCATAAGACTTAGGTAAGGCAACGATGAAGTCTACTGAGACACTTTCCCAAGGTCTTTCAGCAATGGGTAATGGCTCCAATAGACCAGTTGAGCGGTGTTGTTCTACCTTGTCTTATTGGCAAACAAGGCAAGTTCGAACGTAGGCCTCGACATCTGCATGCATTTGCGGCCAGTAATAATGTTGTTGGACAAGTGCAAGGGTTCATGCCATACCTGGGTGACCAGCCTATAAGGAATCATGACATTCCTTGAGGATTTCCTTCCGTAGGTTTCCCCACTTCGGCATAAAGACTCGGTTGCCCACGGTTGTCAGGACTCCTTCATCCAACCAAAATCGACGAGTCTTCCCCTCACTAGCCAACTTCAACAGGCTCTTTGCCAAAGCATCCTGCATCATGCCCTCTTTGATCTGATCAAGGAAGTTGCTCTTTGGCGAACTAGTGGTCATGGCAGCTAGTCCCGCCTTTCGGCTTAGCGCATCCGCAACAACATTGGCTTGCCCTGGCTTGTAATGCAACGTGTAGTCGAATTCTGCCAAGAAGTCTTGCCAACGAGCTTGCTTCGGGCTGAGTTTCTTCTGTGTTTGGAAGTAACTTGTAGCAATGTTGTCAGTCATTACCACAAACTTACTTCTAAGGAGATAATGTCTCCAGACGCGCAAGCAGTGGATGATGCCGGTCATCTCCTTATCCTGGATGGTGTACCGTCTCTCCATGCTATTTAGCTTGCGACTTTCGTAGGCAATGAGATGCCCATCTTGCATCAAGACTCCCCCTATGGCAAAGTCAGATGCATCAGTGTGGACTTCGAAAGGTTTTTCGTAGTCCGGCAGCACGACAACAGGTTCTTCGGAGATTGCTTGCTTCAATCTCTCAAAGGAAGTTTGACATTCTGTCGACCAATGCCAAGTGTTGTCTTTCTTCAGCAAGTCGGTTAAGGGTGCAGCTACGGGAGAATAACCCTTAATGAACCGTCAGTAGTAGTTGACAAGTCCCAGGAAAGATCGCAATTCTGGGACTTTAGTTGGTGGCTCCCATGCTTGGATGGCTTGCACCTTTGCTGAATCCATCATCAACCTTCCGTCCTTGATCTTGTGGCCAAGGAAGTCTACCTCTTGCTTAGCAAACAAGCACTTCTCCCTCTTGAAGTAGAGCTCATTTTCTTGGAGAACTTGGAAGACTTGCTTAAGATGACCATCATGCTCTTTAAGCGTGTTGTTGTATACGACAATATCATCCAAGTAAACCACCACAAATTTGTCAAGGAAGGGATGCAATACCTTGTTCATGAGGGTGTAAAAGGTAACAGGTGCATTGGTGAGACCGAAGGGCATGACTAAAAACTCGAAAGCTCTGTAACGCGTCACACAGGTGGTCTTTGGTTCATCACCTTGAGCAATGCGGACTTGGTAGTAGCTCGATCGCAAGTCCAACTTGGTGAAGTACCTCGCCTTCCCTAATTGGTCAAAAAGATCAGCTATCAAGGGTATCAGATATTTATTCTTGATAGTTACCTTATTTAAGGCTCAGTAGTCAATGCATATCCGTAGCGAACCATCCTTCTTCTTTTGAAAGAGGACTGGAGCACCGAAAGGGGCTTTCGATGGACGAATGAAGCCCGATTCTATCAAGTCTTGGAGCTGCTTCCGTAATTCAGCAAACTCCGGGGGCGCCATGCGATAAGGGGCCATGGCAGGAGGTTTGACACCGATTTTCAGCTCAATGTGGTGATCCATATCTCGTCTTGGAGGCAGCTTATTTGGTAATTCAGGAGGCATCACGTCCTTGAACTTGGCAAGGACACCTTGAATGGAGGGTGGCAAGGCAAGGGTAGGTGCTGCTACGTCTTCCCCTTTGCTCAGTTCTTTTATGGTAGCAATATAGCCATCACCCGACTTGAGACCCTGCTTGAATTGCAAGGCAGAAATCATTGATGGTTTTGATTTCTCCATGCTCTTTAAAGGGATGACTCGGATCTTGCACGTATCCAGGATTACAAGAGAACTCGAGGCAGGAATGGGAAAAGCTAAAGCTTTGCAGAAGAATGCAAGACCTAGCACGACTTTAAAATCATCCATAGGAACGATAGTGACGTCTAACTTACCCGTCCAATCTCCAATACGGACAGCTACTCCTTGCCCCATACCTTGGACAGGTTTTGCCGCTGAATTGACAGCTTTGATGGGGTCATTCCCCTTTGTGGGTTTAAGGCCTAGCCGGTTGGCCTCTTGGACATCCATGCAGTTGTGCGTTGCTCCCGTGTCCAGCATCCCACATGCAGTTTTTCCTTCGCTGGTCATATTTGCGTCCAATAGTCCCTTCTCCTTAGGAACTATTGGAGAGAAAAGCTTGGACCTGTCTCTTATACACATCTAGATGTGTATAAGAGACAGCTCTTGGACATCCATGAAGTTGTGCGTTGCTCCCGTGTCCAGCATCCCACATGCAGTTTTTCCTTCGATGGTCATATTTGCGTACAATAGTCCCTTCTCCTTAGGAACTATTGGAGAGAAAAGCTTGGACAGGTTTCCCAATTGTTGGATGGCTCTCATATCGGGTTGGCACTCTTCCTTGGATTTCTCCTTGTTGAATTCCGCCATCATTGCATTCATTGCCCTACGGTTGGGGCAATCCTTCACCTAGTGAGGTCCATCACAAATGAAACAGGGCTTTGGGGGATTACCTATGTTACATTTGCCTGAAGAATTCTGTCCGTGCTTAGGATTGCCACTTGAGGATTTTTGGTTTCCACCCTTTTTGCGGCTTGTATCCTGTTTTTGCCCGTTCTTCTCTCCCCCACTTTTGTTGGAGTTAGGCTTTTTGTTCTTAGAAGAGTAGTCGATGAGCATTTCGGCAGCAGCAATGGCAGCATCTAAAGTCTGCACATCACGTCTGTCCAGCTCTACTCTTGCCCAATCCTTCAAGCCGTCCTTGAAGTGGAAGAGAAGCTCCCTATCAGATATATCAATTTCAAGCATGATAGTAGTAAATTCCTTGATGTAATCAGAAATACTACCTGGCTTAAGTGACGTAACTTCCCTCTAGCTTCGCTGTCCGCATTGTGAGGCACAAAGTATTTTCGCAATTCAGCCTTGAATTGCTCCCAGGTGTTGAGAATGCATAAGCCTTTCTTATGTTTGGAATGCTTCCTTCTCCACCATAGTTGGGCAGCATCCCTACCTTTGCAAGGTCGTCGACAACCCCCATGGCCTCAAAGTATTGTTCGAGACCGAAGAGAAAGTTTTCCACCATTGTGGCACTACGGGTTCCATTGTACATGGCCGGCTTAGGGACCTTCAAACCATGAACAACAGGGGCACTTGTGGTGGCAACAGTCATACCACTCGAGTGTGTGCTACTTCGGTGGCATGACTCCATTTTCCTACGAAGATCATGAATTTCTCCTTCCATGAACTTGCGTAAGTTGGACATCTCTTGATCGATATAGCATATCCGATCCTCAAAGGTGCGACCAAGATCTTCAATCATAGACCTGACAGCCCTTGTAATCTCAGCATTCTCATGGATCAAGTTATCGACTTGATCACTAAGATCGCCTACAGCGGAGCTCACATTTGTGATACTCCTCTGCAAGCCAACAACACGCGACTCCGTCGTTTCCTTTGCTGGAACTTTGGATTTACTGCGCTTGGCTGGGACACGTTGTTCCTCTCGCCCACGAACTTGTTGCTTAAACTGTTGTTCCACAGCAGCAACTCCTTCCTCACCTGCCATACTCACAACTCAAACAAGAACAAAGTAGGGACTAGGATTACCTTGCTCTGATACCACTTGTCACGGAGTTAGGCTTTGGACGTGCTTTAAACGTGCTAACCCGTGTGACACTTAGACAATCTTGCGAGAGAAGATGCTAAGTAAGCCTTGAAGAGTTACAACCAACGTAAAAGAGAGAGAAAGTGAAAGGCTTTAAGATAGAGAGAAGGAAAGTAGACACAAGTGTATAGCAATGTAGAGAACTTTGCTATTGAGAGGTGTGGAGGAGTAGAGGTTTGTTTACAAATGGGAGGAATGAGAGTATTTATAGTTGCTTCCTCTCCTCAATGTGTGACTACAATTATTTGTTCTAGAGAATTCTAAGGATAATATCTAGATATTTACAATGGAGTATTCTAGAGAGGGACATCTAAGCATTCTTCTAGAATCCTCCTTGCCTTGAGTTGGGGCATCAATTGGGCTAGCATGCAACAAGCGGGTTGGCAGCATACTTAAATCAGCCCGTGACAATGGGCACACTTAGGTGTTCTGTTAGTACTGAAGGGTCGCCAATAGCGTTGTTTGGCTTCGTTGCGGCATTATTTTCGTCAGCAGTAGCTGAGTGTCATTAAATTTAATTAATATAAATTTAACTTTTAATTTGAATTAACTTCCATGTTTTCACTTAATTCTAATTTAGTCATATGTTTAATCTTAGTATCTACTTTAATTTGATAAATACTTTATATTTTAATGATTTTTTTAAAAAAGTCAGTCATTGGATATTTATACTTACAATATATCAATTTAATTTTTAATTTATCAACTTAATCTCTTAAAAAATAAAAATAAGTATCAATGTATTTACTTATTCAACGTGTCATTAGATTTTTGTTCAAATTGATTATAAAAATATTATCAACTAATATTTTTATAGGATCTTTAATTAAAAAATAAATCTCATTGAACAAATTACTCAACTAAATAACTTGACAATACTTGAAACTGCATTTATATATCGTGTTTAACAAGTTAAAATTTTAACAATAAATTGTTTATTAGATGACCATGAATAAACAATAGTTCTAAGGTTAAAACAATAACTACAAATATTTCTATAATTATTTACATATCTATCTCAATTATTGTCAGAATAGCCTATAAAAGCACAACTTTTAAATAAAAAAATAAAGTAGGTCATGATCATATGTTTCTTTTATTTATCTTATAATTCTCTTAACAACTTGAATATAAGATTAGTAGGGAGACTCTGAAAACTTATTAATTAAACCTACTTATGAGATATAATAGATCTTATGTATATAAATTATCTCAAATTCTCAATAATTGGCTTAAAATGTGTACAATTAATATGTGTTTCATTTCCTTAAACAATTTAGTATTAACTTTTAAAGGAGCTTTCACATAATTGCAATTATGCATTTGAAATTTTTTAAAAGTTCAATAGCATGCCTTTTTTGATATATAAAGATTTCATTAACATCTTGAATCACTTTAATGCTAAGAAAATAAGATATTAGACTTAAATTTGTCATCTCAAATTCATGTATCATAGGTTTCTTAGAGTCTTTATTTATTTTAAAATTGTTCTCTGTAATAATCAAATCATCAACATATAGGAAAACCAATAAGATATCACTAAAATCATTAATTGTCACATATAAAACATGCTCAGAAAAACACTTGGAAGTTGGTTTTATGGAATAAAGAGTTAACGTGCTTGTTCCATACTTAAGGTGTTTATTTTAGGTCATATAGTGTTTTTGCAACTTATGCTTCTTTTCTTTACAAAACCTTGTGACTATTTAATAAACACTTTTCCTTCAAGAGAACCATTAAGAAAAGTTGACTTCATATCAATTTGATGAAGTTTCTAATGATTTTGCATAAGTAAAGCAATTATAAGTCTAATAATTTTCATTCGAGTAATATAAGAGAATACCTCATGATAGTCATGGTTAGGTCATTGTTTAAATTCTTTTGCAACCAATCTTACTTTATATCTTTTTACTTATCCATTTGAATTCTTTTTAGTCTTAAAGATACATTTCCCATTGATAGCTTTCTAACACATATAATATTAATAAGCTCTCATGAATAATTATTCTCAATTACTTTAATTTCTTCATTCATAACATTCACCACTTTGTATATTGAATCATCTCATCAAATGAAATAAGTTCATAATTTGCAAATATGAAAAAATGCACCAAGTCCCCATCATTATCTTTCAGGTATTTAATTATTTTAAGAAATTTAAAATTTATGTTGAAAGATAAAGTAGGTAATATGGTAAAATTTTGCAAACTAATAGAGATGGTAAGTATAATTTTAAAGAGTATTGTAAAGTATAGGGAATAAAGCATAAAGTCACAATTCCTTACACCCTAAGCTGAATAGGTTGGCCACAAACTTGTGAAAGAAAGAATAAATCAATTATGAATATGGTCATTAGCTTGTTAAAGGCCAAAAGAGTACTTAGTCCCTTTTCAAGCAATTAGCTTGAACTAAATAGGTTGCTCTTCATATCCAGCACATAAAACAAATATGAAATGTAGTTATGATTTTTGTTTTTCAACTTGATGAAGATTTTTCCCTTTTTCATCATTGGAATACTATTATCATCAATAAACATGATTGTAGAGTGGATTGACTCATTAAGATCAATAAAAAACTTCTTTCCATATATGTGATTAGTAGATCCAATATTAAATAATCATTTATTATAATTTGACATTTTGGTGGATGTGGTAACTATGATAAGGGTTTCATTTCCATCATCTATACCTTTTTCTTTTGCAGAATAAGTTGTTTAATTATTCTCTTTAAAATTTCTCGCTAGTATAATGGTCATATTTGTGACATGAGTAACACTCAATATTAGATTTGTCATAACTTTCTCTATTATGACCTCTCCCTCAACCTTGAACTTAACTTTTATGCCTGGTCCTATCTTTTTTGGCCATTGTATTAATTATCTTTATCTCTATAGTTGTTGTAATGACTTGATCTTTATTGTTGGAGTAGTTACCAACGTGCTAACTTTTTCTCCAAAAATAAAAACCTTTTTATTTGATTGATTAATCTAATCACTTTTGGTAAGAACCTGACTTTAAAGTAGTTGTTTTGCTTGCTTCTTAATGTACCTTTCGTTCATGTACTATTCACAAGCTTGCAACGTGCCCATTAATACATCAACTATTATTTGGGACAAATCATTTGCTTCTTTTATTGCAACCATGATATTTTCGTATCATAGTGTAAGTGGCCATAAAATTAACACCAAACTTTTATTTTTTTTTCTTTTCACATTTGGCCTTTATTGTTTTTTCTTAGGTTTTCTAGCCTTTTTTTTTCTTTTCTCCTCCTTTAAAATTTTTCCTGTCAGTTCACGATAACAATTACTACTAATGGAATACAACATTAGGTTAGGCAACGTCTCTTGAACCAGTTAGCAAATTAAACAAAAGACGAAGAAGCGAAGCTCGATGTTTATAGAAATGGCAAGAGGAAAGGTTAGTGGCAATGTTGACCATTTTTTGACAAGATGTTTGGCGCGTCATTGGTATAAGGAGTATATTAGTGGCTTGGGAGTCAGAAAATGATGCTCCTGAGCTTTGGTAGTGAATAACAATAATGCGTGAGCATTAGAGTTATGACGACTTTAGTTTTGGATTTCTTTAGATTTATTACTTTTTCGATAGTTTTGGGGTAAATGGAAACAAGAAATAGGGTTATTGATATTTAGAGGTGTAAGAGATGATTTCTAGCAAGATAGGTGTTAACTTCTAGTGGAAGTGCTATTATGACAGTGAGGAACAACTTCGACGACTTTTGTGGCAGCTACAATGACTCTTATGGTAGCTTTGGTGACTCATTTGGTGGCTTTAGTGATTCTTGTGGGCACTATGGTGAGAATTATGTGCTTCTTTAATATCCAAATTAAAATACTCGTTTTGGTATTGTTGTTAGAAAATTACAAAAATTCTTTTAATTTTATTAATATGATAAGATATCATACAATAATAAATGAAAAAAACATAAAATAATATAAATATCACATTTTTATATAATAAAAGATATCTAATATTACCTAAATAGTTTAATATGAACTTTTAATTTAAATTGACTATACATTTTGTAATGGTTGCCTTCTTTTCTTTAAGAATTATATTTCTCTTATGAACAACATCATCCCTTTCAATTATGATGGACATGATATATTCCATTGAAAGCTAAAATTGCATCCACTAAAGTAACAATAGAAAAACAAGTATGATTATAAGTAATATTTCCTAGAAAGATTGAAAACATTAACCAAATGAATTCATTGATAACATGTTTTGTTAAATTTTGTATATGTAAATTGTCTTATATTAATCTACTTTGTGCTTTTTATTTCATGATACCCAATATCATCCATTTTACACCACAGGAGGCAAATGCAAGAGGTTTCCATAAGAGAGATCTAATCTTCAAATTATGAGATTCAAACATTTAAGTATCAAATTATATTACCATTAGATATATAAATCCCTTAAGTTCAAAGGCAAAAAGGAGTTTAATTGCAAGACTCAGTTGTTGAGCACACGCACACATGCGTACACATACACACACGCACACACGCACACAGACACACAGACACACAGACACACAGACACACACACACACACACACACACACACACACACACACACACACACACACACACACACACACACACACACACACACACACACACACACACACACACACACACACACACACACACACACACACACACACACACACACACACACACACACACACACACACACACACACACACACACACACACACACACACACACACACACACACACACACACACACACACACACACACACACACACACACACACACACACACACACACACACACACACACACACACACACACACACACACACACACACACACACACACACACACACACACACATGGTGAGAAATACACATTTCCTATGTTTTAACTTTTTGGATTTATTAAGATTTCTAGTGAACTTACTTAATTTTTGAAGAACTACCCCCTTTGGATGACCTTTAAAATTTTGTTGTCATTATAGTTGATCCTTTCATTCTTTAAGATTAATGTCTCCACAAAAGAAGAGTTCAAACTTTTCCTAAGTTTGGGAACATACTTAAAACAACACTACAACCGAGTATGCTCTCTTAAGAGGTCTAAATTAAGTATGGATGGTTTGATCCTTTCATTTTTAAGGTCACGTCTTAGTTATCCTCTAGAGTAGACATGTCCTTATTATTTGCTTCAAAGGAATGAGTGAATTCTATTAGCATTATGTCACGTGATGATGATTGGCCAATGTTATGCCATCAAAACCCACTTTAGTGCCAAGATAATTGGTAAGGAACATAGTACAAAAATTGTGTTATGTGAGGTCATAAGATAGGGATGCTTACAAAACCTAAGGTATATTAACATTGGATGTTGGGCCCATAGAAGTTTTTAACTTCATCTCATAATTGGGCACCACCTTCGTGACAAAGGGACTGACCAAGTCAGTTATGCCTTGACTTCTATCTCTTATGTCATGCCTAAAGGAGGAGATGTCATCTACATCAACAAGAGTTACATCTATTGGCTTATCATCTTTAAAGGAAGCTTTATAGGTCAAGGGAATTTCTATTTACTACTCACGATAGGACTGAAGATTTGACCCATCATAACCTTGATTACACTAAGAAGATGTATCCTTTAGTTTACACTTCTTAGAGCAAACATTATGTTTTCCATTGAATGCAAAATTTAAAAATTCAAATTGACATCATACAAATGACTTTATTAAGGATTAAATAAGTGGTTGAGGCTTAGCTTAATAGCATCCTAACTTTAATAGAAAAAGGATCTTACTTCTATTATTCTTGTATTCCCTTCCATTTAATCCCACCATCGAATGAATGTAATTTCCTATAAAAGATCTTGATAAATTATGATTTCATTATAATTACCTTTACAAATTATATTTATTCCATAAATTTTATCTTTAGAATTTATCAATTATAATATTATTATATCAACAATACTAAAGATAAGGAATACCTTTTATTGATATATTATATGCATGAAACATCAAATGTGTGTTTATAATAATAAACAACACATTAACTTCTAGGACATACACTAATATTTTTCCCACCACCACAATTTTTTATGTTATTATTTGCATATACACAGCAAAATCGATAATCTTCAAGAAGAAACTCGTAAGTGAGCATGGTCATATGGTAACTTTCTTGTGGAGTTTTGCTTTAGTCGTTGTTACCATTTTATTGTTAGAGGGTTGTTCATCTTATAGGCAATTTCTTGCTCTTTTCTTGATCTTATATGCAATTAGGTTCCATTATATTACCATTGTTTGGCATTTGGCTAATGTCATTTCAATTATATAAGACAATTATGGGATTAAGGCCATGATCAATAGCAACAACTTGAAAAATGGTATGATTGGAGTGTAAGTTGTTTTTTTCATTATAATTAGAATTTTCTTTATCGTAGTCCAACTTTTATATGATGTTTTATGGTGTTTTGCTAGCTAAATCTTAATCTGGGAATTAGAATTGGAATTAGGATTTGTTGCTTCCTTTTGTTATTTAAAATCATCCAATTCATCCTTGACATCTAAACAATGTTATATATATATATAAAAGCATAAATATATACATTTAGTCATTTAACTCTCATGTGATTGCATAATTGTTACTTTGTCATGTTTATTATAAAAATTGTTTTTGCTTTTAATATTGTAGTTGATGCAATCAATAAAATTAAAGTCAAATTCAAAAGTAAATACACATCTTGATATACATTATATTTTTTCTTATTCTTTTTTTTTTAAAAAAATGTTCATTAAAAATATTTTTAATTTTTTTTAAAAAAATAATACTTTTAAAAAGAATATTGGCCACATTTGAAATAAGAAAATATTTATAAGAATAAATTTAAAAGAATATAAGGACAAAAAATTTAGTGAGACAACTTTAAAAATAAGTAAGGGACAAAAAAACTTATAAAGATATATGTGTGTGTGTGTGTGTGTGTGTGTGTGTAAAGTATCTGTCAGATAATTGATCATATTCCATAGTGAATGTTTTTGCAATAGAATCATGAGCCATATTGAATCCGATGATTGTGAAGCCTTAAATATTAAAAATTTTCATCCAAATAAAGGGAGAGTGTATGAAAGGGAGGCTTTGAGAAATCATGAAAAAGGTAAAAATGATAGTTTTATTGTTGTTTGTAGGTGCAGTCATGAGTACATGTCTTAACAGTTAATGAGTTGATTTTTTTTTCTTCTTTTTGATATGGCGTTGGTTGTTATTTGTGTGTGTGTATATATATATATATATATATATATATATATAATTTTATTAATAAAAATATTTTTTATTTTCAATATTATATATATATATATATATGATAACATTATTAATAAATTCTAAACATAAAAACTATAGAATAAATATATTTTATAAAATGAGATACTTATTATTTTAAAGCATTACTTTTATAAATTTATAATCAATGCATTATAGAGATTGGATGTCAATAGAGTAGTATGACTAACATAGGTTTGAATTACATTAAAAGGTTTAAGCATTAAAGGTATACACCAAAACCAGCTTTTAACAGTTTTAATATTTAGGTAATCATAATATATAATTAGACGTCAATCATATTTATGAATATTAATCGATTAATTAATGAATTAATAATAAATTAAAATAATTTATTTATCTAATTCTTTAATATTATAATTTATATTTATTATCAACATATTAGAATTCAAAGGAATAACATGTATAAGAAAATTGTAAAAATATAAGCTGAAGATTAAGTCAAATTTCAATTAAAGGTCTGAGAAATTTTTGGAGGCAAATATTGGATATTTGAAATTTAAGAACTAAAATAAAATTTATACAAAATTGACATATGACTTTACATTAGGATTTTGAAATCACAACTCGTATATATCCCTTTATTTTGCTGACTAAAAAGAACAAAGTATGATACAACAATATTGATATGTGCCTCCGCTTGTCTTAAAAGAGCTTAAAGAATTATTTGCAATTGTATATACAAATTACCTATGATTTATGATAACACACTGAAATGATTAAAAAAAGGAGAATAAAACATGCTTTAAGAACATTTGTATCTTTTAGTTTAGTTTTATAATTATATATAACAAGCAATTGATTTGTTATTAGGAATCAAATTTTAAAATTTTTTCTTTAGTTAATAAATATCTTTACATTTGTTAACAGTGATATCTAAATTCACTTGTTAAATATGATTCAATTATATGTTTGTTTTTATTGATAATTAAAATGATTGATTTATATGTTGATTTGATATTTTCAATTAAATAATTAATTTTTTTTGGCCAAAAAAAAAAATCATATGAAAGCTATTTGAAATCAAGCAATTTGCAAGATCCCATTTTAGGTGCTTGGAATATCCACATGCATGCCAAAGACGCACAAAAGTAAGGTAGCACAATGCAAACATATGGGATATTTTTGCGAGGTTGTCTCCCCATATCACCGAATTATTTGAAAATTATTCTGAATCATTTAGAAAACTTTAGAGGCATTAAAATTTGCTAATTCAATTTAGTTGAGTTATTTCTTATTTAGGAAATATTGAATTTTAATTAAATTGAAATTCCTTAGGTGAGAGGTTTTTATTTATTTATTCTCACACGGAAATTGTCTTACTCTAAGAATAAAATGTTCTAATTTGAATTGAATCCTAAGATTGAGAAAGATCTCTCACTTAATTCTCTTATGGAAGATTTGAACTAAGACTACTTTTTTCCATTTAGATCAGAATAATTATAAGATTAATACTTAATTTGGTCATGATTCCTATTCAGATGGGAAACATCAAATTAATTTAATTTACCAATCCTAATTGTTATGGTTGTTATTTTAAATTGCATATAAGATCAAAAATTATAATTAAACTTTTATTTTTTTGGGTGCACATAAATATAATTGTGATGAATTGATAAATAGTTATGGACTTAATAGACCAGTGCGATTGTATTGATGATTGAATAGGCCAATTATGTCTTTCATAATCAAGGTATAAATTCACAATTTAATTTAACTATTGATTTGTTGAGCCACTCAAAATGACCTAGCTCTAACATGTTTAAAACTGTGATTGGGACATAAACACATATGGACTTCCGAAAGCAATGCTACTTATGGGTACACACAGTTGCAATTATACCAGTAAATGGGGCATACACAAATACGGACTTCTGAAAGCACAAACTCGGCTTGTTTGGGCAAAAAGGCATTTTCCCAACTTTAAGCTTGAGTTTGCTCCATTTGGACATCCTTGGGCCGCGTCTTTAAAGGGCCATAGTACCAGCCATAAACCTCAAGATGCTCCGATAAGGCGGGCGGGCTTGTCAATAGTTTCGCGGTGGTAAGCTTTGCAGACGAAGTAGATGACTGTTTGGACGACAAGGCAGGTGAGAATCAGCAGTATCAGTGTGGCGATCGTGAAGAGCCAATAGGAAGTCCATGTTGAGGTGGCAATGTGGGAGAGCTTGGCTAGGCTTGTAGCACCGAATCGGGTGGCCCCAAAGGCAACCTGGTAACCAAGTACCTTGGCAAAAAGGATCCGTGCTATCTGGATGTGAGCCAAGAAAATGAAAGAGAGTGGAAGAACAAGAGCCAATGCTATTTGGCTGAAGATTTTTCTCCACCAGAAAATGATCTTGAAAGATTCTCTGAAAATGCCAAAGAACCCAAGACGCTGAAGATCTGCTTGTTCTCTGTCCATCATCTTTTTCTTTCCAATATCTTAATCTGAATTCACACAAGAATGAGTAATGGAGGGGAAGTTTGGGGGGCCTAATTATAGTGGAGGAGGGGGTGACGGGGGGTTGTTCCTGCCTTGATTGCAGGCCAAGGTTTTGAGCTTGGTACTGGAGACAAAATACATATCCTTTGCTTTTAGCATGTAATACAAAAAGTCTTGTTAATCAATTACTTTTCTTTTGATGCTATCTATGAAGGAAAACTAATGATCATGAGAATTTTCGCGGATGTAACGATGCAAGACTATGCCAAGAAATGACTTTATCAAATAGGCTGCCTGTCAAAAACAAAACAAAATGCTTGTCAATTTCCCGTGAAAAGTTAGAAAGGTAACGGAAATTTGAGGATTGGTAAGGCAACTTATTATACTTTTCAGCTTTACATTTTTAGTTAGCATCGCCCCAACCCCTCTGCCAAGCACTCTATTATTTATTTTATTTTGTTATATATATATATATTATAAAGCCAAGCAGTCTTTCAAGATATGCCACTTACTACATTCCTGAGTTCCTGAGGTGGACAATGATATTAGATAGTATATAAGTGAATACAGGCTGAGGGGTGATAGAGTAATTATCGGAAGCACGGATGGGGTTTTTGTTTGTATTAACTCAGCTGGAATACATTCCTCAGGTCTTTTCCAATAACTAACGAGGATCACTGCTATAGGAGTTTTTTTTTTTCAAGAATTTGAAGTTTTCAAGCTCTGTTACTCCTTGTTTCCACGTCATTTCCAAGTCGCTTTTATGGGATTGAATGTGGTGAGTCATGTTAGTGTATGCTCAAGTTATGTTCATATTCTAATATTTAATGTATGCAATTGATCGATAAAAGAGATTTTTCCTAACCAATATAATTACTTATGAGAGTGTGTCGTAGATAGTCAAGTGATTAATAAAAAATTATTACTCTTAGTGTATTTATAAACCGCTCAATCTGTAAAAAATCGTTAGATTTAATTTTTTAAAAATTTGTATATATAAATGATTTTCAATTGCATTGATTCCGGATTTTGGGTTCTAAAAATCATCCAATACCAATCCGATCCAATAATAGCTAAATAATTAACACAAAATTATTTATGTAAAACAAAGCAGAGTGGTTTAGACAAAAAAGAAAAAAACTTAAATCAATTGATTTAAGAATATAAGAAGATTAATGATATTTTATATTAATTCTTGTAAAATAGATTAAATATGAATACTCAACTAAAATAAAGTGTATCAAAAATACTTATAGTAAATCATGACGTGAGAGACTAATAGGTAAAAATTATAAATAGAGTTATTTGGGGGTATTGGTTGGGTGTTAGAAATACGTTATAAATACAACAATATGGTGTAAATGAAATGTGATTATTTAGATATGTCAATGTTTTTTTTTGTCAAATGACCAAAATTTTTAATATTTTATAGAAAAATAGTGCATGTTTTTTAAAATTAACAAGACTAATATTGTGCCCTACAGATTCGATAATGACAACGACGCTAGCACATAAATTACGGTTCGGACTAACACCAAACCTTAACGAATTATAATCAACAGTCACTTAAAAAGTGATGGGATGAATCATGATAAAATTGGCTCTCCATAAACTCCCAAAATATGAGATAATGGATTGTTATCTCCATTAAAATATGAGAGTGGTAATAGTGGCAAATTTGCCTGCTTCTAAAAACTTTATCTAAGTTAAGTATGTTGGCATTAGCTCATTGAGGGAAGGAGAACATGAGTGGTTGTAGAAAATAACTAAAAAAGTTCTTGATGAGGTGTCAAGCACTCATTGAATGGAGAGATATGATCTTGTGAGATAGTGGAGGAATTATCCCAACATGGGAAGCTCCACTATGCATAATTAGTTTGTCTACCAATTCATGCATATCCCTATCTAGTTGGGGATGTCAATTATCAATACTATAAATATGTATAATGTGGCAACCAAAAGCCATAACAACAACAACCAGGAAAAACATAGACAAAAGAGTGTTGAGAGAACACTTATGAGAGAGGTCTTGACATCCTTTATATGCTTTGTGAAAAGTAGTAAAGTTTGAAAAGTTGATTCCTGTAAATGCTTGTCTACCTCATGTGTAAAGAGTTGGCTAAAACTAAGTTCGAATTAGTGTCATGATAAGGTCAAGAATTTAGGTAAAATCATTAGCTCTGTGACAACTGGTATCACAACATACTTAAACACTGTATACTTGGAAAACTAATCAACCACAACCATCAAGAATCTCTTTTCCTTAACCTTTGGAAATCCACTAATGAAATCCATTGAAACTAACACTTATAGTTTTTTTGAAATTGGTAATGGTTGCAACAGTTTCGCCTTTTTATGTCTCTTAACTTGGTCTTATTGATAGACGATGCATGTCTTCACATATGCCTCCACATCGTCTTCCATTTTTAGCTAATGATAACTATAGGACAACAAGGCTATCATCAATTCTACTCTTAGATGACTCACCCACTACAAGTTATGACACTCTCATAGAATCTCCCATCTAAGGCTTGCATCTTTAGGAACATACAAATAATTACCTTTAACAAAAAATAACTCATCATCAAGTCAGTATCATCTTACCACACCATCATTCACTTACTTCACAACCTTTTGATATTTCACATCATTTGGAGTTTATGCCTTTATTCTTTCCAATAGGTCGCTTTGCACTCCTGTGAGGCTAGTAATCACTTGTTGCACTTCTCAATAACTCAAGGCATCAACTACTTGATTGTGCCTTTCTGGCTTGTGTTCCCACGCAAAGTTGTACTCCATCAAGAACTCTTATCTAGCAAATAGCTTCTTTTGAGTTGGAAAACTATATTCGCCACATTGTTTATGTGTACCACAAACCTAGTACCCAGCAAATAAACACATTGAGGAGGAAAGCACTTTGGCAACTCTAAAGGCATCACATATGCAAAGTCACATAATAGTTCAACAACACTATTAGGTACTTTTATGACTACTCCCTCCTTCATTACTATTAATGTAACCAAATAAGTGGTTTTGCCTTTCTTCAAGCCATGCTCTACCTATATTGTGGAAAGTATTCCACCCGATTTCCTACTATTGCTTGTTGAAAGGGTTATCTTGCTTATAACAAAGTAAGTATAGTTCTCATGCATAATCATTAGTTCACCCAAATGAAGCAACAAAATAACTTCAACATGCATAAAGAACTCTACTCCCAATATGATATCAAAATCATCCAAAGGCATAATTGTAAATTTAAGGCTACCAATCCAATTGCTAATGTTTACCTTTACACTCATTGTTGTTCCAAAAACCTCGTGGGTTGTATATTTCACTACTTTCATTTGGCTGCCACACTTGGAAACTTCAAGCCCAAGCGACTTCGCCATTCTTTTGACTACAAAGTTATCGGTGACACCCATTATCACCATTGTCATCAACTCCTAATTGTTCAACTCAATCTTCACATACATTCGGCCAAATTGTGGAGGCTTTTCCTCTGAGATAACACTCACCAATTACAGAGGATTGACATGAGAGGGTTTAGCTTTATCCCCACCAAAGCTTCTATCATCCTCTTTAACAACCATAACACTTAACTTTTCCCTCTTCAAGTATTCCCCAGCATGATGAGGGCCAATGCATATGTAATAACCATAATTAAAATCGTTTTTGCCTTACTCTCAATGGATAATTTTGCCTTGTCCCTTGCTCCCATCTTACTGGTTGTCTTTCCTTTTGAAGTCCTTCTTCTTTTTGTCTTTCTCTTTAGGTTGCTACTACCTTCATGCATCACCCTTAGAGGATTTATTGATTCTAAAATTAACCAATCCATCAACTGCAGTTATGACAAAAGGCAAGTCTTTGACATATTTCCTTCTCAACTTAATTTGTGCCCATGGTTGAAAACCTAACAGAGAGTTGAAGAGCTCGTCCTCATCCGACATAATTCAAATGTCAAACATCAAGGAACTGAACTATTTAACATAGTCTCACATCGTTTTGCTATGCTTCAATTTCTTCAATGTCTCCTTTATAGCCTACGATGTGTTACAAGGTAGAAACTAATCCTTCAGCTCCTTCTTCAAGCTTTCCAATGATTTTATCTGTGACTTACCTGAACTTGCATCGTCATTTAGCCTAGTTCACCACCATAACTTGGCATCCTTAAAAGATACATGCTAGTAAAGGTCACCTTCTCCTAATCGAGCACCCGAACGACCATGAAGTATTACTCCATGTCCCATCAAAAGTTTTCAATTGTTTTAACATCATACTCCCCCTCGAAGGCCTTTGGTTCTGGCACCTTCATAGGATGAGCAAAATTAGCAATAGCATTCAGCTAAGTGCCTATAGCCCTTTTGAGGATAACAACATCCTACTCTAGGTCACCAAAATGAGAAAACCAAAAAGAATCGAGGCCATCATAGTTAGATTGCAAGAGACATACCAATTTTTCTAGCTCTTTGAGTTGTGCCAAGATTGAAAGAGTTTACTCCTTAAAGATATCACCAAGAGCCTTTTTTATCTTTGACACCTGCTCCTGAACAACATCAAGACTCAATCCACCAACCATTGATCGAACCTTGTTGTTTTAATACCAACTGTCACAGGGCCAATAATTTTACCTAAATTTTTTGACCTCGTGATGGCATTTAGTCTCAACTAACTCTTCACACACAAGGCACATAAGCATTTATAGGAATTAATTTTCCAACTTTTATTACTTTTCACAAAGTATACAAATAATGCCAAGAGCTTTCTCACAAGTGTTCTCTTAACACTTTTCAATGTGTGTTTTCCCTAGTTGTTGTTCTTGGCTGCCACATTACACCTTGCTTTAGTTGAGTGCCCACACTCAACTCCTCCTATAAGAATTAGTACAAGGTTCCACCAATTTTGTTGCATTCTTAAGCTAACAGACTTAAGGGACTAACAAGCCACCCTCACCAGTTGAAACCAATATTCTCGTTAGTTGAGTTGATAAATAGTCCTATATTTGCTTCTCAAACTGCCAAAGACTTATATCTTTGTCTCATCTATTCTTGTTGTCCAGAGAATTCTTCCACTTCACCAAATACTCAATCCAACGATTCTTTTTTCTCTGCCCTAACATTTACTAATTAAGGATCTACTTCACTTCGTGCTGCAACTCAATTATGATTGTTAGGGCAGCACACCTTTCTTTTCTCCTCAAAGACTTGTCACCTACCTCCTCATGAAAAGGCTTTACAAAGCTAACATGGAAGGTTAGATGCACCTTCAACCTTTTTGGTAGTCGCAATTGATATGTAATATTGTCGACCTTTTTGTAACCACAAAGGGTTCATTGTACTTAGGAATCAAATTGCAATGTATCATTTTACAGCTAATATTTTTCCAAATTAGGGAGTCAATTTGAGCAACACCTTGTCACCCACTTGGAACTCCACGTCCCTCCTTCCCTTGTCAGCATACTTCTCACTATCTTGTTCAAGTTATCTTGAGTTTCATCTAATAAATCTTGCTTTGTTCTAGCATAACAGTAAGTAGTCAGATAATTCCTTCTCATTCTTATCCTTACCTTTAGGAATCCACCAATGAAATCTATTAAAACTAACACTCATGGTTTTTTTAGAATTGGTAATGGTTGTAATAGTCCCACCTCTTTATGTCCCTCATCTCTGTTTTGTTGACAAACAATGCACGTCTTCACGTATACCTCCACATCATCTTCCATCTTTGGCCAATGATAAATATGGGATAACAAAACTATTATTTATTCTACTCCTAGATGATCCACCCATTGAGAGTCATGATACTCTTGCAGAATCTCCTATCTAAGAACTTTACCTTTAAGAACATACAAATGGTTACCCTTAATATGCAATAACTCGTCATCAAATTGGTATCATCTTATCATACCCCCATTCACTTGTTACACAAGCTTTTGATATTCTACATCATTTGGAATTTGTGCTTTTATTCTCTCAAATATGTCACTTTGCATTCTCATGAGGAAGGCAACCACTTGTTGCACTTCTTGACAACTTAAGTCATCAGCTACTTGATTGTGCCTCCTTGGCTTGTGTTCTCACACAAAGTCATACTCTACCAAGAATTTTTGTCATTAAGCTTGTCTAGCAAAAAGTTTCTTTTAAGTTTGGAAGAATGTATTCACCATGTTGTGTTTGCATACCACTAACTTAGTACCCAACAAATAAACACATCAAATGTGAAGGCAATGCACAACAACAAGCATTTCTTTCTCATGAGTATAATATCGTTGTTTTGCTTTATTGAGTTTATGGCTTTCATAAGCAATCAGATGGCCCTCCTGGACCAGCAGCCCACCAATTGTCTTGTCTAATGCATCCGTGACGACATCAAAAGGCAACTTAAAGTTCGGTAACCGCAACACTGGTTATGCCGACATTATTGCCTTCAACTTATCGAAGGCTTATGGGCATCCAATGGTCCACCTTAATGGTTGATCTTTCTTAACCAAGTTTGTAAAAGGGGATACTTTATTTGAATAACCCTGCACAAGCTTTTGATAATAATTAGACAAACTAAGAAAAGACTACAATTTTGTTACTTTGGTAAGAGATAGTCATTCTCCAATGGTTTGAACCTTTCCTCCATCCATCTTTACTTGCTTGTTATTGATGTGGTGTCTCAAAAACATTTATTCCTATCAAGCAAACTCATATTTCTCTTTCTTAACATACAGTTGGTGTTTCCCCAAACTAGACAACACTCTCTTAATGTGAAATGGTCTTCCAAGGACTTATTATACATAATAATATCATCGAGATGTACTACCACAAATCAATCGATAAACTCACAAAACGTATAGTTCATCAAATTGTAGAAAGTAGCAAGGGCATTAGTCAAACCGAAAGGCATCACCAGGAATTCATAACAGTTATAATGAGTGATGCATGTGGTTTTTTCCCATCTCCTTCTGCAATTTTCACTTGCCAACACACTGAGTATAAATTCAGCTTGGTGAAGTATGATGTTTTTACTAGTCAATCAAACAAGTCTATTATCAATGGAACAGGGTACTTGTTTTTCACCGTTGCCTTATTCAAAGTTCTGTAATCCACGTACATTCATAAAGAGCCATTATGAAACTGATGCTCATGGTTTCTTTGGAATTGGTAATGGTTGCAACAGCTTTGCCTCTTTATGTCTCTCAACTTTCTCTTGTTGATAGATGATGCACATTTCACGTATGCCTCCACGTTGTCTTCCATCTTTGGCTAATGATAACTACAGGACAACAAGGCTATCATCATCAAGTCAGTATCATCTTACCATACCCTTGTTCACTTACTACACAAGCTTTTGATATTTCACATCATTTGGGATTTGTTCCTTTATTCTCTCCAACAGATTACTTTGCACTCCCCTAAGGGCAGCAACCACTTATTGTACTTCTCAATGACTTAAGGCATCAATTACTTGATTGTACTTCTCTGTCTTATTTTCCCACACAAGGTTGTACTTTAGCAAGAACTTTTATCATCGAGCTTGCCTAGCAAACAACTTCTCGTGAGTTTGGAAGAACATATTCGTCACGTTGTATATGCATACACAAACCTAGTACCTAGCAAATAAACATGCCAAATACAAAGGCATTGTATAACAACGGGCATTTCTTTCTCATGAGTAGAATACTATTGTTTTACTTCATTAAGTTTTTGGCTTTCATAAACAATCAGATGGCCCTCCTGGACCAACACTCCACTAATTGCCTTGTCTGATGCATCCATGATGACATCAAAGGGCAACTTAAAGTTAGGCAGTCGTAACACCGGTTCTGCCGACACTATTGCCTTTAACTTATTGAAGGCTTCTTAGCATCCAATGGTCCACTTTCATGGTTGATCTTTCTTAAGCAAGTTCGTGAGAAGGGATACTTTTTTCCAGTAACCTTGCAAAAAATTTTAATAATAATTACACAAACCAAGAAAAGACCGTAATTTTATTACTTTGGTAAGAGGTGATCATTCTACAATGGCTTGAACCTTTCCCTCATTCATCTTCACTTGCCTGTTACTGATCTTATGCCCCAAAAATAGTATCTCCTACCAAGCAAACTCGCACTTTTCCTTCTTGACATACAGTTGGTGCTTCCTCAACCTAGACAACACTCTCTGAAGGTGAAATAAGTGGTTCTCTAAGAACTCACTATACATAATAATATCATCAAGATATACTACCACAAATCGGTCGATAAACTCATAAAACATATAGTTCATCAAATTGCAGAAAATAGCAGGGGAATTAGTCAAACTGAAAGGCATTACAAGGAATTTGTATGAGCCATAACGAGTGATGCACGTGATTTTCCCCCATCTCCTTTTGCAATTTTGACTTGTTAATACGTCGAGTGCAGATTCACTTGGTGAAGTATAACGCTTTCACTAGCCAATCAAACAAATCTGCTATCAATGGAATAAGGTACTTGTTTTTCACGGTGGCCTTATTCAAGGCCTTGTATTCCACGCTCATTTTTAAGAAGCCATTGTACTTCTTTTAGAACAACACTGAGGCACCATAAGGTGCCTTCGAAGGCTGAATTAGGCTTGCTTATACCAATTTCGTTAATTCCTTCCTTAATTCAACTAGTTTCATTGAACTCATGTAATAAGATGCTTAAGTTGAGGGTTTGGAACCCGAAACCATATCAATCTTGTGCTCAGTAGCACATCGAGGAAGAAGGTACTTTAGCAACTCTAAATGCATCACATTTACAAAGTCACCTAATAGTTTAACAAAGTCATGTTTATGACTAACCCCTCCTTCATTTCCATCAATGTAGCTAAGTAGGTGGCTTCACTCTTCTTCAAGTCATGTTTTACCTGTATTACAGAAAGCATTCTACTCAATTTCCCACCATTGCATGTTGGTTAAGTTAGCTAGTAACAAGGCAAGGATAATCATTAGTCTACCTAAATGAGACAACAAAGTAACTTTGGCATGCATAAAGAACTCCATTTCTAATATAATATCAAAATCATCCAAAGATATAATTGTAAAGTTAAGGCTACCAATCTAATTGTTAATGGTTACCTTTACACTCATTGTTGTGCCAAGAACCTTAAGGGTTACAAGTTTACTACTTTCATTCGGCTGCCGCTCTTAGAAATTTTAAGCCTAAGTGACTCCATTATTCTTTCAGCTACGAAGTTATAAGTAGCACCCATGTCTGTCATTGCCATCAACTCCCAATTTTTTAGCTCAATCTTTACATACAATAGGCCAGATTATGAAGGCTTTTCCAATTAGACCGCACTCACCAATTACAGATGATTGACATAAGAGGGTTTAGCTTATGTCACCCTCATTAACAACCATAACACTTAACTTTTCTCTCTTTGAGCATTTCCTATCACGATGAAGGTCATTGCATATATAATAACCAAAATTATGAACATTTTTACCTTATTTTCGATGAGTAGCTTTGTCCTTTTCCTTACTCTCATCTTGTTGGTTGTTTTTTCTTTTGCAATCCTTCTTCTTTTTGCTCTTGTCTTTAGGCTACTATTGCCTTCCCATATCATCCTCGGAGGATTTGTTAATTTTGAAATCAACCAATCCATTGGTTGTAGCTATAACAAAAGGTAAGTCTTTAACACTTTGCCTTCTTAACTTGATTTATGCCTACAGTTAGAGACCTAACAAAAAGCTGAAGAGCTTATCCTAATTTGACATATTTTGGATGTCAAGAATCAAGAAACTGAACTCATTAACATAGTCCCACACCACGTCATTATACTTTAGTTTCTTTAACATCTCCTTTGTAACCCATGGTGTGTTGCAAGGCAGAAATTAATCCTTCAACTCTTTCTTCAAGCTTTACCCTGGTTATTGTTGTGGCTTTTGGCTATCACACCACACATATTTGTAGTGTTGGTAGTTGACACCTCTAACTACCTAGGGATATACATGACTTGACTGTTAACACAATTATATATAATGGGGTTCCCCATATTAGGATAACTCCTTCACTATCTCACAAGATCATGTCTCTCCATTCAAAGAGAGTTTGATGCCTCATCAAAGAGTTTTTCAACCACTTTTTACAACCACTCATATTTTTCTTCCCTCAAGGAGCTCATGTCAACACATTTGGTTTAAGTTTTTGTAAGCATGCAAATCTATCACCATTGCCACTCCCACATTTTGATGGAGATAACCACCCATTATTTCTTAATTTGGTGGACTGTGGAGAGCCAATTCTACCATGATCCGCCTATCATTTTCCAAGTGTCAGTTTGTCGTAACTAGTCATGGTTCGATGTTAACCTGAGCCTATAGCTCGTGCATTATGTCACTGTCATTAGCAAACCTGTGGGGCATAGTGTTAGTCTTGCTAACTTTGAGAGACATGCACTACCTCTCTGTCAAGTATTAGGGAATCTGGTTGTCTGGTAAGAGGAAACATTGATTTGTCTCAATGATCACACCTTCATTAACAACATGTTGTTGCACTCCCAACATGCTATCAACATGCCTCTAATACCCAACTAACGACCCTAAACGACTCTATACATGATTCTCACTTATTAGCCTCTCATACCATACTCCCTTGCATGTATCCTTACACACCTTGCTTTAGTTAAGTGCCCACATGCAATTCCTCTTACAAAAATTAGTGCAAAGTATCACTAATCTCCTTGCATTCTTAATTTAACGGGCTTAAAGGATTAACATATCACCCCCACCAGTTAAAGTCAACATCCTTATTAGTAGTCATAAATTTGTTTATCGAAATACCAAAAAGTTACATCTCTCTCTCAATTATTCTCACTGTGCGGAGAATTCTTCTACTACACCAGATACTCATTCTAGCAATTCTTTTTACTTTACCCCGACGTTTAGCGATTAAGGATCTACTTCACTTCTCACAATAACTTAATTTTGATCATTAAGGGAACATATCTTTCTTGTCTCTTTAGAGACTGGTGAGTTGCTGCCTCATGAAGAGACTTCAAGAAACTCACATTGAAGATTGGATGCACCTTTGACCTTTTTAGTAATTGCAACCAATACGTAATATTATCAACGTATATTTGAAATCACAAAAAGTTTGTTGTATTTAGAAATCAAATCGTGATGCAATATTTTACAATTAATTTTTTTTATATTTGAAAGTTAATTTGGGTAACACTTTATTTCTTACATAAACATAAATTAAGATAATATAAATAAGACACGAGACTGAAAAAGAAATATAATGAAAATAAAAATAACAAATTAAAACTAAATTGGTTATTTTTGCCTAAAATATTGATGTTAAATTTTTTTACGATACATTCAGCAATAACCTAGCTACTAATTGTTTTTGCTCTTAAACAAGTTTTCCATTCTTTTTTTTTTCCTTTTGTCATGATTTTTTTTTCTTTTTAACTAATAATAAAGTCATGATTGTGTGCTTTTCAGCTTGGATATTGACAATGAAACTTGATATTTCTCTTGGAAGTGGGCACGACAACCTCTATGAAACATTACATTTTGAGGAAAGAACCTCCTGGGAAAATTATCTCAATCATCTCATGTCGTTGACAAAAGCTATGAGATATTGTTTTTGATTAATTAGTACAAAAACTTTAAGTCCAAGTGACTCCACTATTCTTTCAGCTACGAAGTTATAAGTAGCACCCATGTCTGTCATTGCCATCAACTCCTAATTGTTTAGCCTAATTTTTACATATACTAGGTCAGATTATGGAGGCTTTTCCAATTAGACAACGCTCACCAATTACAGATGATTGACATAAGAGGGCTTCGCTTTTACCACCCTCCTTAACAACCATAAAACTTAATTTTTCCCTCTTTGAGTGTTCCCTAGCATGATAAAGGACATTGTATATATAACAACCAAATTTAAGAACATTTTTACCTTGTTGTTGATGGGCAGCTTTGTCTTTTTCCTTACTCTCATCTTGTTAATTATTCTTTCTTTTGCAGTCCTTCTTTTTGCCCTTGTCTTTGGGATATTGTTTCCTTCCCACATCACCCTTAGAGGATTTGTTAATTTTGAAATTAACCAATCCATTGGTTGCAGTTATAGCAAAAGGTAAGTCTTCGACACTTTGCCTTCTTAACTTGATTTGTGCCCACAGTTAAAGACCTAACAAAAAGTTAAAGAGCTTGTCCTAATTTGACATGTTTTGGATGTCAAGAATTAAGGAATTGAACTCATTAACATAGTCTCACACTGTGCCGCTATACTTTAGTTTCTTTAACGTCTCCCTTGTAACCCATAGTGTGTTGCAAGGCAGAAACTAATCCTCCAACTCCTTATTCAAGCTTTACGCTGGTTGCTGTTGTGGCTTGTGGTTGTCACACTACATATATTGATAGTGTTGGTAGTTAATACCTCCAACTATTTAGGGATATACATAACTTAACTGTTAAAACAATCATATATAATGGGGTTACCCATGTTGGGATAACTCCTCCACTATCTCACAAGATCATGTCTCTCCATTCAAAGAGAGTTTGAGGCCTTATCGAGGACTTTTTCAACCACTTTCTACAACTACTCATGTTTTCCTTCCCTCAAGGAGCTCATGTCAACACATTTGGTTTGGGTTTTTATAAGCATGCAAATCTATCACCATTGTCACTCCCACATTTTGATGGAGATAACCACCCATTATCTCTTAATTTAGTGGCTTGTGGAGAGTTAGTTCTACCATGATCCGCCCATCATTTTCCAAAAAATTTGTTTGTCGTAACTAATCATGGTTTGGTGTTAGCCTGAGCCTGTAGCTCGTACACCAATGTCACTATCGTTGCCAAACTTATGGGGCATAGTGTTAGTATTGCTAACTTTGAGAGACATACACTACCTCTTTATAAAGTATTAAGAAATCTGGTTGTTGGTAAGAGGAAACATTGATTTGTCTCAATGATCACACCTTCATTAACAACATGTTGTTGCACTCCCAACATGCTATCAACATGCCTCTGATACCCAACTAACGACCCTAAACGACTCTATACATGATTCTCACTTATTAGCCTCTCATACCATACTCCCTTGCATGTATCCTTACACACCTTGGTTTAGTTAAGTGTCCACATGCAATTTCTCCTACAAAAATCAATGCAAAGTGTCACTAATTTCCTTGCATTCTTAATTTAACAAGTTTAAGGGATTAACAAATCACCCTCACAAGTTAAAGTAAACATCCTTATCAGTAGTCATCAATTTGTTTATTGAACTGCCAAAAAGTTACATCTCTCTCTTAACTATTCTCACTATGCAGAGAATTCTTCCACTATACCAGATACTCATTCTAGTGATTCTTTTTAGTTTAACCCGATATTTAGCAATCAAGAATATGCTCTACTTCACACTGTAACTTAATTCTGATTGTTAGGGGAACATATCTTTTTTGTTTCTTCAGAGGCTAATCACTTGCCTCCTCATGAAGAGACTTCAAGAAATTCACATTAAAGAATACACTTTTTACCTTTTTAGTAGTTACAATCAATACATAATATTATTGATGTATCTTTGTAATCACACAAAATTCGTTGTATTTAGAAATCAAAACTTTACTGTTAATTTTTTATATATTTAAAAGTTTATTTAGATAATATCTTATTTCTCACGTGAATATAAATTAAGATAATTTAAATAATATAAAAATTAAAAAATATATATAATAAAAAAATAACAAATTATTTAAAATTAAATTAATTATTTTTACCTAAAATATTGATACTAAATTCTTTTACAATAGCAGTAACCTAGCTACTGATCACTCACTCTTAAACAAGTTTTCATTCTTTTTTTTACCTTTCGTCATGATTTTTTTTTAACTAGTAATAGAGTCACGACTGTGTGCTTTTCAGTTTGAATATTGACAACCGAGCCCGATATTTCTCTTGGAAGTGGGCACGACAACTTCTATGAAACATTAGATTTTGAGGAAAAACCCTCCCGAGCAAATTATTTCAATTATCTCATGTCGTTGACAAAGGCTATGAGATAATTGTTTTTAATTAATTAGCACTTTTTTTTAAAAAAAATTAAGATATAATTGTACAGTGTAATTTTATTTTTTATTTTTTAATATAAATTTTAACTAAAATTAATTGGAAAGGAGTAATATGTTCATATATTGATTTGTCTTTTTAACGCGATTGGTTTGGAGAATTAAAATTTTTATTATCAGGGCGCAGCGCCCGAGAGAAGGGAGTATTTTGAAGATAAATACAAGTTAAAATTAGTAAAGGCTTCTGTTGTTAATATGAGATGACTTCTACGTTACACTCATAGTTGAAATTAATATCCTTTTATTGCAACCCATAATTTTGATTGATATGATAAATTATAATCGGTTTTGCCATCTTTTATGTATCATAATCTGCCGCAAACCGCCTACAGTTAACCCTCAACCACCATAACATTCTGGATGGTTTAGAATAGTTGATGGAGCAATTGTAAACTAATTCTTTTAGAAATCGCCGTTTGCAATTTGAAGGTGATCTATATTACAAAACTATTCAAATCCACTCACGAGCACCCTTACTCTTAAATAATAATAGATAATGCTCTAATATTCCCAATTAGCATTGATTTAGTTTGCAAAAGTGAAAGCAAAATTCTCATTGATAGAATTAATAATCATACGATTATTTAAGAACGAGAATAGTTAAATAATATAAAATAAATACCCTTTTCATGCTTTATATCGAGTTAGAAGATGGTCAGTATGCTCCCCTAGCACGTAAACGTTTGAAATTTGATGATATCGTCAATCACAACGTAGAACACAATAGGATAATAGGAATTACATGCAGATGCTATTAAAAAAGACGTACAAGCAAGAAGCTCCCTTCCAACTGTTACATTTCTCAACATAGCACTGTGAGAAAGGAGGAGGCTTCAACATACATATTATGCAAATCCGGGGACTACGTGGACCAAACTAGCAGGGGAGAAACAATATTGAAAGGTAGAACAGGTAAGTGTCTGTAACCATTCATGAGGTCTAGATCCAACCTGTCAAGCCTAACTTGTCAGCAACGCTGTACATGAGCAGTTTATTCCATACAGGGCCAAAAACACGCTCCCCTCCCATGGAAAATGTCAATGCCCACGACCCAAGAAGAGCTGTGAATGCCATGAACCCAACTGCAGATCTGAAAACATCTGCAGAATAAAATTTTCATGAGGAAATATGATGACACATCCCTTCGTCAATCAAATCAAATGTGACACAGGCAAAATTAGCAAGGAAGAAAGTGTACTTGGGGACCAACACACAAAACGAAACATGTCCCAGAGCACAAAATTCATTTAGTAGGTCTCAGACCATTTATAAAGCTGTCAAGCTACATTAGAAAACAGCTGCAACTTGGCAGACAATCAATCAATGACAGCCATTCTCCTGTTAAATGTCCCCAAAAGAAGTGAGTACATAACTCATAATCCCCCAAATTCAGACAGCTCAAAAAGGGGGCAAGAAGAACCATTCTTTCTTTGAAGTGTGTGTGTGTGTATCATCAGTTATTCAAACAAAATCATAATTCCCAACTCATCTGAAAACACACTTGTGAACATCAAGCAAACTTGACAATGAAGATGCCCTGTTGTACCAAGCGGGGACAACAACCACTTGATCCTGACTGTCAAGCAAAGAAATTCCTTTTACAGCAAATTTATCGCTAAATGCATTGTTTTTCTTTTCTTTTCTTTTCTTTTTGAAGCAAGGATAATCATCTTCTCCAGTTGATTGTGATGTGCAATAATTGTGATATGGATTTGAAGAGCCCAATTCCATTCATATAAGTTCCACCAGAGAGCCTTATATTCCTGTTGCGGGATTGCAATCAGGATCACAAATAACAACGGAAGCATATAGAACAAGAATTCCTACAGGGTCGGATGCGAGGGAAGGAGCGGGAGTGGAGGAGGACCGGCCAGAAATAGAAGCAGTTGACGGCCCAAAGCCACGGCAGTAGAGCATAGCCGAACTTGTAGAATCTACGCGCGTAGCTCAGCGACTCATCCTCCGTCAGACCCAGCGGGCCGTCGATCGTAGGCCAGATAGGCGTTGCTTGTATTATGGAATCGTCGCTCGTGTTAGGGTTTAGATTGATGGCGGCCGGCGGTTGCGAGGCTTCCATTTCGTGTGCAAAGCCCAATTACAATTCCCAACGACCCCGACTGCTGATTATCGGTAAAGAAGCCTTGAAACGACGCCGTGCCCGACCCTGAACCCTGGGGTCAGGATAAGTCTATTTGACTGTATGTATATCTATCTATACATACTTGTATATTTAGTATTTTATATATGTATACTTTAGTATCACCCAGAAAGTTAGACAATTCTTTAAGCCAAAATTGTGATTTTTTTCTTTTAATTTTAATATTTAATATTTAATATTAACTTTATAGTTCATCTATAAATTTCTTTTAATAAAATTAAAATTTTGACATACACTTATTCATCTATTTTATATTATAACTTTGTGTTTTATTTTTTAAAAAAATATTTCAAATAGTGCAATTCAAAAAAAAAAAGTGAACTTTAATTATATATGACTTTATTTAGCTAATTAATAAATATAAAAAATTTTACATAATAAAATAAAAATAATTTTATAAAAAAAATAATAAATAAAAATTTAACTTCAATCTACAACTTAATTTTAATTAATTTCATTTAATCACTCATATTAGCTATGCTAATTTTGAAATAATGATATTTAAAAAAAATAATTAAGTAAAATATTATTTATTCAATTAATTATTATAAAAAATTAAAAATATTAATTATTATAAAAAAATTAGTTTAGTTCAATAATATTAAATATTAATTTGAAATATAAAAAATTAAAATTTAATATTTATAAATATTAATCAATTATGTTTAAATCTGCGTATTATGTGAACTTTATGCTAGTATATATATTGTTGTTATTGAAATTGAGATAATTTTGATAATTCTAAATAATTATTTATACAAACATTATCTAACTAACGATCTTTATTTAATGTTAGGATTTTTTTAATTGACTCTTAAATTTTGTAATATTAAATATTGACTTAATAATTAATTTATAATCTTTTTAATATTTTAATAAAAATAAAATTTCAAGGTACATTTAATTTTTTGTATCATTAAAATTAAGTATTTTTGGTTTACATTATTATTTTTATACTTTCTCTCTACAAAATTACTTAATTTCAAATATTAGATTTTTTACTTAACTATTTTGCATATAGTTAATTATAGTAATATTATTTATTACAATTTGAATTATAAATATAGTTATGATATACATGTAACAATGACATTTAATTCACCTTTTAATAAATTATTTAATTTTAATTTTAGTCCATCCCTCCAAAAAAATTTTAAACTTAAAACTTCTTAAAGTAATTATTTTACTTAACCATTTTCTCCAAATATAAATTATAAAATTTATTTAATTAATTATTATTAAAAATATAACTTGAATTTTATTATTTTAACACTTCTTATTAAATATTACAAATTTACATAACACATGAACTTAAAATTATTTCATATCTATATGTGTATACATATATATTACTAAAATCAAGAAAACAAATTCATTTTTTGTTAATGTAGTGACCTCTTAAAAATTTAGAATATTTGAATATCTTATAATTATAAAAATTTGATTACAATTAAGTTAAAATTAAATAAACTAATTAACATGCATTTAATTGTAATCAAATAAAAATTTTATCACAATCAAATTTTATAGAATTTCACTTTATTTGTAATTAAATCTCTATAATTATAAATTTTTTTAATAAAAGTAAATAAAAATTAAAAATTAAAAGAAAACTATTTTGAAATCCTTATTTTCAAGAAATAAAATCTCATGAAATTTATCTACTTTTTTTTTCTCAAAAGTAAAACAAATTTTGTTTTAAAAAGTAAAACTAAAAATAACCTACAATAAATTTAAAGAGGGAAAAAAGTTATTTGAAATTTCTTTTTTTTTATAAAAAAATTAATACTAAACATTTGAATGTCTTCTTATTTTTTAAATGAAATATAAATATAACTTGATTTATGACCACAACATTAAATCCTTATACTATGAATTTAATACTAATATAAGTATATATCATTGAAAGTTAAAGAAATGCTCAACTTTTATTTATATAATAACTTTTATTTAATACTAAAATGCATACGCTTGAACCTACATTACATAGTCCTCTCTTCGTTCTACAATCAAATCACTGTCTTTTTGCTACATTTGCATCCTTAATTGCTGAAATGCTAGTAACGAAGTACAATTGTGAAGGGTTTATATCAAATTTAAAATTCGTTTGTTTGTGGGAAAATGCTTTCATGGACAATACTTGTCCAAATTTCCACCCGATACACTGGCAAAACATAACAATTTCTTGGGAATTGACTTTATTTTATCGAAAGAACATTAGGATTAAAAAGCTCCTACCTTCATACATTTGACTCAGATTTGGTTTTTGATTTTTGCATTATAACTTGACAGAATATCTAAAAAGCCTAACAAGGCAAATAAAACAGCAATGCTTGGGAGCGCTCCAACAATTAGGGCAGTGTGTTTGATCCATAATAGAATTTGCAGACAATTCCAACCTCTGCTACCATGTTAACCTGCTTTGCCGGTGGTGCTCAATAAAATACAATCATAACATTCGAGCATTGCAAAAGCACACTCCCAATGTCTTGAATTTAACTTCGATCTTGTAAATATCCTTGCTATGCTGCGCACCAGCAGGGACTATCTCTCCCGCATTTTGGCTCTTGCGAAAAATACTCCTGCTAACAGACCTACAGAATGCACTTCCTTTTATTAATACAAGAAAAAACTGTTTAAACCTTTGTTCCGAAAAGATTTCTAGAATTCAAGCACCATTTATGATATCTAAATATGCATACTACTGCAAAACAAGTGAGCACAGACCAAAGAAGATGCTAGCAGAATTTTCCAAGCTCGTAGGTACTTTGAACAGAAGGATGCCGGCAACAGACAGGGGAATCTTATTTAGTGATCCAACAAGACTGCAGATTGCAAATTAGTCATTGGAAATGCTTATAATAAATGTTTCAGTAATCAGCTAAAAATTGATTTCAATGTTACCTGTAAGTAGTAGCCCCTGTTTGATGGAGAAACCACATAGAAGTGAAGCTGATTGCCAGACCCAAAAATCCACTTAATGTCATTACCAACCAGAAATCGGGTAACCTTAAAAGTGGCCTGCCAAGTTGTTTCAAGATTCATGGGGTTCAATAAGATGAACATGATGTAGAAAGGTAATCTGTATTCAACTCTACCCATACATAACTTGCAACATTAAATGGGTCTTCTCCCTCAAGAAAGAGAAAGAAATACCAACAAGGCCCTCATATGGTAAAATTATTTTAATTCATTGTGAATCTCAACAAAAATGACAAATGCAGTTGATCTCAGGGGTTTTGACTTAAAAAACTTGTCCTACTGCTTGATGTTTGACTTTAAATCCCTAAAATCAAACCATATCACTTTGGACCACATAAATGACATGGAGAATTTTAAGAACATTTACGTTTAGCAATGAAAATTAAGTACACTTTTTTCTTGTTTCATCCTCCCTATTTGCAATCATATGATACAACAAGGCTTTTTGAGAAAAAGGAAAACACCATCTCTACATGTTGCAGAGACTTGGAACATAGGGTCTCTGTGTTTTTTAAAGTATGAAACCCTTGATCGTGGAATGCAAACCTCTATAGCAAGCACAGCAGAGAAGATACATGTTTGAAAGCAACTGTTAAGGGGACAGGATAAACGTCCCAAAATTTGAATCTAATAATAGAGTCAAACATGAAGGGAAATTGAGAGAGGCAGGTTGAGGGGGTAGGAGAAGGCATTGGAACTCACGTTCTGCACAGATAATCCACCTCATTGAAAACGATAACAAGTACTGCTCCCAAAGGCAATGAAAGAGAGTTGTTCAGCAAGACCATTGAAAACTCATTCAAATTTCCAGATTTGGTGACTTGCTTTGCAGTATCCATTATTCTGCGTAGAGTCAACTACAACAACAGAAGTTGAAAGAAAATAAAATCCATCAGCCACAGTTAAGAAGCTCAACAGAGACAGCTGGCAGACAAACTATTAAATAATTGCTAATTTAAAGGCTCAATTTGCTTCCCACTATAACAAGCAATCACCAATAAAAACCTACTATACTACGCCTTAAAGTCTTTGAGCCTTAAAGTAGAAAGCAGGCTCCTGAAGGACACCACAATGATTACAGTACAGGTCCTCCAGCTATTGCTCTTGAAAGCAAGTATTTCATTCCCATAGTCACCCACAGAACTTGATCACTTGTATCCATCATTCATCATCCCAATAACAACTTTCTGACAATGTTCACACTATTTATACCTCTAAGCATCATGTAACATGGCAGAATGTTGAGGTCTGAAATATTACAAAGAGTAAATTTCAGCTCATGACTAACAAACTTTTTAAGTTTTTTATTTTTTTTTTGGAACTTCTGGCACAGAAAAGTTTCAACAAACCAGAGAAAAAAGCCAATGAGGGAAAATGGTCACAAAATTTTAACATGCTACATGTCTATTCGCACCAAATTGACCTCAACAGTCCTGTACAAGCCAATATAAGGATTTCACAATCTGACCATAGATTTTGCTATCCTAAATTTCAACTACTCGAACTTTAAACAGAAACATCGAATCAATAATCATGCTTAATCTTTTACAACAAACATTATGACCTGAATTAGTATAAAAAACTCTTTGAATGATCCTACATGAGATCGAACATTAGAACCTTATAGCACAGAAAACAGAATGAACCAGCCTCTAGAACCAAGCTTCTTTTTGAGGGTCGGTTGTTCACTACTGGCATCTAATGTTTACTTTCCACAATTGAGCACAATGAGCGCCCACCAATTATACACCCGGTAATAAGTAAGCCTCATGCTCTTCATTGAAAGATGTACATTATTGAACAACCTGCCAGAGCTAGAAAAGATGTCTTTGAAGATATTAAGCTAACAGGGCCATAGGCACCCAGTCTCATACAAAGATTGTTTGTTAAGCACTTCATGCCATAGTTCATCCTTGAACCTCAAACTAGAGCACAGGAAAATAATCATATGTAAGAAGAAGTTGGACCTACATGAAATTTTTTTCCAAAAGTCAAAATCAGATCCTGAAAATGTACTTACAGAGTAAGATGCCGTTAGAAAACAATTTAGAATCTGCCATGCATAGCCAACTGCATGGAAGGAAAGATCAGTGATCCCTCCAGAAATTGCTGAAATGATCTGCACAAGACAAAGAAACAACCTCTTTTTACACTCAATAATGGGGTCCCTAATATTTTTACTCTGCATATTTTCATGCATAACATTCTTACATAAAAATAGCAATAATGATACAGGAGAATGAGAAGGACGATACTGATGAAGATAAATTTTCACAAATCACTTATTAATCTTAAACTTAAATCCCTGGTCAATCATCTATACAACTGTAGTTATAAGATTCTGTTTACAACATTTTATAAGTTTCTTAAACTGGCCTTGGCCACACAGTACTTGGCTAGCATCTCTTGCTTTGGCATATATTTACAAATAACACACAAAGTACCAACATTCATGCTTCCACCAGCAAAGACTACCTTTGATCACATATCAGAATGTTAGATTTTTTTTTCTTAAAAAGATTGTTGTGGTCTCCAACTCACAGATTTTACTCAACTAATTATTTGCAGTCAGAAACAAAAGTAAGGTTGTGTATGTCTGACTATTCCTTATAACCCACGGTGTGAAAGCCTCTTGCATTGGGACACCCTTCTTTTTACTAATTTTGCTCAAATTTTTATCTGCAATTTCCTGAATGCATCCAGATAGATAGACTAAAACATCTCTCTTTCACTCTCTCTCTCTCTCTCTCTCTCTTCCTTTTTCCCTAGAAGTCATGCTTTGGAATTTAAGAGCAGTTATTTCAGCCTTAGAGATATAACTGTGACAACTTGGCTAGTAACTAGGAAAGAAAAAAGGATGAGATACCGAGATTCTATTAAGTGCAGCAAACAAGGCTAGCTTTAATTCACCAAGTGTGCTCACATCATCTAAAATCCCCATGTAATATTGCTCAAATAACTCAATTTCAATAATGGTCTTTGCAACTTCACATACCATTAAGAACAGAGCAGCCCATACTCTGTTATCATGGTGCTTATTGAATAGATACATTTCACCAACTGCAGTAATAACATTAGTGACATTCTTCAGTACTGTGACCATGGCAATATTGATGTATTTCAAACTGCAGAAAGATACAAAAACCAATTTCAGCAAGATGAAAACAATCAAGCATTCATCATGATGGGCCACAGCTGCAGTTTCTTTAAAGAAAAGGAATCAAGAAAGCTCTTAGCTTGAAATGCTTGAGATCATCTAACTTGCATGGAGGTGATTCTTTGAAGCTAAGTTTTGGTAAGTGGTACTTTTCAAACCAAAGACACCCACACATGAGCACAAAATGAGTGTAGCAAAAGCATACCACAATAGCCAGTAATGAATTACTACAAAAGTTTCCCAGTCACCTAGTTGTGCCAAATATTATAATTCCTCCAAATATGTATCTTATTGGTCTTGTAATTCACAAAAATTAAATTGATAACAACAAGAAAAGAACACTAAAACCATATTCCACTGCATTATGAAATTTAAGAAAACAAAAGGAGGAACACAAGAATGAAAACAAAAAAGGTAATTGTATGATAAATAGGAAGAATAGTGACATTTTCCAGTTGACACAGAAGATATAGCTAATAAATGTTGATACTGAATCTAGTTGTTCCTAATAAAAGAATTAGCATGCAAGCATCACAAACATCAAGAGTAATTTTGATAGTGCAATACTGGTAGACAAATGAAGCAATTAAATTTTAGCTTTTAAATACATTTCTGAGACTAAGTTTGTGCACAAATAACACCACCAGGGAAATTCACCAGAAAGAATGTCATACCTAAACACACTCGTAATGAGCATCCCAACAAATATGGCATTCACAGGCAACCAGACCTTAATCAATCTCCAGGTTAGTGGTTCCATTGAGATGAAACCCAGACTACTCAACATTGAGACAATTATCACTGAGATGAGATTCTGCATCCAAATGATGTATAACCCAGTTGTTAGATATCGAAGTCTGCTTTCAGATACTAAAATAGAACAACATCTACTCAAACCAAATAAAATAATTTCCAAAGAAAAGAGTACATGTCCTGCAACCATGGGAAATTACTTGGTAGAGCATCAAAGATATCCCTGCATTGAAGTCATAGCTGGAAAGCACAAACTTGTTCACCAGTATCATACTGCAGGAGGAGATGCAATATGCAAGGCCAGATAATAAGGCCTGATTTTGTATTTTAGCTGCTGTATTACTGCGCATAGTTTTATTGCTGTCCTCTTCCAACTTGCCACCTTCCAGGTCAGTTTCATCCATTTCGTGGGACTTCATTGAAAAAGACCTGTACGCAATTAAAAGTAGGCCATACCATGGACAATGATTCACAGCTCAGGTTTATATACCAATGCAATGTTCACACGACAAAACTGCTGACAGAAGCATGGGTGGGAAGGAAAGGAAAAGAAGATATATGAAAAAACAACAAAGAGGCTTGACAACACAGTTGTGGATGCTCAAAGTCAGGACTCAACCAGATCAAAGACTAAGTAAATCTAAGGTTGACAGGAGCCTCAGAGAGGCCAAAGTGATATTGGAACATTTCTTGCACGGCTGAAAAACATATTAACTACCAACTATTGGGCCTATAAAGGCAATACAATAAAGAATATTAAAAAAATTCATAATATTGAGAATACCACAAACAATAAATTTTTTCTTACTTTTTCTCTTTAATTTCTTAAATCAAAAGCCATCATAATTACATTTGATTGTTTTATACAAGAACCATGACAAAATATATGAAACAAGCCAAAACAGTGGACAATCAAGCCTAGAAAGTCCAAATAAAGGTCCACGTGAATGATGTCATGTCATTCCACCATTCTCTCTAGAATTTTTTCCAAAACATTCAACTTGCATATTTAAAGCACTTTGTCCCAAAACCTATTTTACCTGGTTTTCTGCATCATACCTCACATATACCACATGTAAGGAAGTGCTCTAAACCAAACCAATCTCACAAATCCTTCAATCCTGAAACTTGGCTAAAGTAAGTACCAAAATGAAATATAATTTTGCAGTTAGGACAATTAAACAAGGACAAAAAGTACAATAACAGCAATGAAACTAAATCCACAATGCATCCCTTATCCTAGCTTTTAAATTGGCAACATTACAAAACAATCAGTAAACCTTAGGCAAAGCAAAACAACAATTCTTTCATCAAGAAAGGGATATGGCAAAAGGATCCTGGCAAGTTATTTCAGGGAAAAGAGCTGAACTAAAAAGAAGAGACCTCAAAAAATATTAAGGCATGTGAAAATTTACATTTTATGTCAAAACTTTTTGTTGATATTAGGAGACTTGTTGTACTGTCCTCTCAACAAAAGTCTATAATTTGGCCATGTCATAAAAGCAATGAATCATGTTTTAAAGTCTCCATAAAACAATGCCGACGTAACAGGGGCATGTATTGTGACTAAATTCACTAAAACCCAATTAGAAGAAAGGTAAATAGATGCTAACATCTGTCAGATATCCTCAGTCAAATTATGAAGATAGTTGTAACAATTAACTACCTCCCCAAGCCCTCCACACTTATCATAACACAACAGCTTCACTTCACGCCGCATGTCTAGCAATAAAAATCTTATGAAAAATGTAAAGAACATATTTATTAATTTTTCTGAAAAAAAAAAAAGATGTTCCAGCAGTGGAACACATCTGTCTCTTATACACATCAGATGTGTATAAGAGACAGTCAGTAGTCTGTATTCATTTGAACACGTGACACAATCAAGATCATTTGTTCATCGGGTTATATCAGTTGGCTACAACTGGAAGGACAATATAAAAATGTGTTCCACTGCTGGAACATCTTTTTTTTTTTCAGAATAATTAATAAATATGTTCTTTACATTGTTTATAAGATTTTTATTTTTATACATGCGGAGTGAAGTGACGCTGTTGTTTTATGATAAGTGTGGAGGTCTTGGGGCTGTCTCTTATACACATATAGATGTGTATAAGAGACAGCTCTGACGGTTCTCATGTTATTCAGTCTGTCTCTTATACACATATAGATGTGTATAAGAGACAGACTGAATAACATGAGAACCGTCAGAGAGAGTGAGAAAGAAGCTAAAATTATAACAAGAAAAGGCAAAAGCTATGCATCATCAAATAAACAATAATGGCACTAAGCACACACATAAAATTATGCAAAAATAAAAAATAAATAAATAAAAGAAAAGCATCAAGGATATTGGAGAGTAAAAGAAAATTACTTAATGTCAGCATACCTGTTAACTACTTCTCTTCTTAATGGACTGGATACTTTCTCCACCACCACATTGGACTCATGATGTATGAGGCCTCTTTCCCCAATTCTGCTAGCCTTGTTTGTATCGTCTACGATATTCCTCTCATATGCAGAATTAGGAGAATCTAAGGGCAGAGGCCTTCATAAAATGCAATATAAGAGTCGGTCCCATGTCTCAGTTAGCAATGAAAATTACAAAGGAAGGTTGCTGTAGGCTGGTAGCTAATGTAAAAGTAGTTAAACCCTTTATTATGGAAATCTATAGAAGGCAACCAAAAAATGGAAGCTTGTATGTGTACACATTCTACAATATATTGAACACAAATGCGTTTGCAAATTTTGTCTAAAAGAGATATCTATGAACAAATCATTCTCCATACAATTTGTCACGCCTCGTGATTCTGCCCACAATTGAGCTATTTAAAAAGGTTTATTCCAGCTACCACTCCATAATTCTAGAAAAAGATGAAAGTCTCTAGAATTTTGTAGATAACTCCCTTATCTTCTTGTAAAATGTAGAGTTAGGTAGAATACTCTAGAAAGAGAATAGTGACCGTTAGATCAAATAGATCTTAGCTATCCATTAAGGAGGTGGATGACTATATATAGCTAATCCAAGTAAGAGTGTATTTGCCTTCTTGAAGCAATAGAGTATTCTCCAAGTTCTCCATATCTCTTTGTGTGCATCTTTCTATCCTTTGCTAGTAGCATTCTAGTTCTTGGAGAGAGCTGAACTAGCATTCGAGTCAAGTGAATTGCTAGTGTCGCATGGGTCGTTGGGTGTACAAGGCCAAGTCCATGACAAGTAGTATCAGAGTCAGGTTTCTACAAGTAGCAAGCACACTCTATTAATAAGGATGTCTGGTCCACACAATGAGATTACCCACGTGGTTGAGGAAGCAAGAAACAACCAAAAAGAGGGAGATCAAGGTTGAGAGATGTCTTGGAAGACACCAATGTAAGACTCGCAAAAGTTGAGTTTGTCATGGCTGATGGGCAGGAGAAGTTTGAGGTAGTAGACCAACGCATCGATGAGCTTGAGAAGGAGAGTGAAGAGTTTCATGAGGAGTTGCAAGGTGCCTTAAACTAGGTCCTATCAAGGTGTCTAGACCAAGTGAAGACCTTGGAAGAGACCCTCCATTGTGAGGTTGTGACGTTAAAAGAAGAGCTTGAAAAAGTCTCCAATGAGTTGAAAGAGACCAAGGATAAGGCAATTGCTTAAAGTGGAATTGAAGGAGACCAAGGATAAGTTAGTCCTTTGCAAAAAGGAAATTGCACAAAGTGGAAGGCCAAGTCCTTTTTAGAGACTCTTTCAAGCTCTTCCTTCAATGTCCCAACCTCATAATGGTCTTCACTTGGTCTAGATACCTTGATAGGGTCTGGTTTAAGGCACATTGCAACTCTTTACGAAACTCTTCACTCTCCTTCTCGAGCTCGTCGATGCCTTGGTCTACTACCTCAAACTTCTCCTGCCCATCAGCCATAGCAAGCTCAACTTTTGCGAGCCTTCCATTGGTGTCTTCCAAGACATCCCTCGACCTTGATCTCCCTCTTTTTGGTTGTTTCTTGGCTTCCTCAACCACATGGGTAATCTCACTGCGTGGACCAGATATCCTTATCAACAAAATGTGCTTGCTACTTGTAGACGGACTTGGCCTTGTACACCCAACGACCTGCGAAGCACTAGCAATTCACTTGACTCAAATGTTAATTCAGCTTTCTCCAAGAGCTAGAATGCTGTTAGCAAATAACAGAAAGACGCATACAAAGAGATATGGAGAACTTGGAGAATACTATATTGCTTCAAGAAGACAAATACGCTCTTACTTGGATTGTTTACAAATAAGGTTCCTAAGACTATATATAGTCATCCACCTCCTCAACGGATGGTTAGGATCTATTTGATTTAACGGTCACTATTTTCTTTCTAGAGTATTCTACCTAACTCTACATTTTACAAGAAGATAAGGGAGTTATCTACAAAATTTTAGAGTCTTCCATATTTTTCTGGAATTATGGAGCGGGAATTGGAATAAGTCTCTTTATATAGCTCAATTTTGGGCAGAACAATGTATCGCGTGACAAATTATAGCAAGCAAAGAGCACCTCAACTTGACAGTTTGACCGACCACTAAAAAACAGGTTGAATGAAACAAAAAATTGGAGGCAAAGAACAGGAAAACACATCCAAAGGTTCTTCAACAAAAACTTTTTCTCAAATATTCTTACTTGGCCATGGCCTATACAGAGATCAACACCTCCCTGTCCTCTATGACAATAAAATAGTGTCTCATCACTGGAGGAACCTAAATACTGGGAACTAATTAATAAACTTCTTTTTTTTTTTTCTGATTGGTTAGCGGACCCATTGACCCTGGGCAACAAAAAAGAAGAAAGAACCTTCATTCGAACGACGGCGCTTCCCCCACACCCCCGGGGTCCCCAAAATAGAATATAAAACTGATATATCAGCAGCGAGTCGGGGTGTTAAGATCTACTAAGGAGGGTGATGACGGGAACATTCACAGCAACTGCGCATACTATGGACTAATCTATCATAAAGAAGAAGAGATTCTGAAGAACGGAAAACAAAAACAGTATCATTTAAGGCCCAAATATAGCTGATCAGCGACAGATTTTGTTTAAGAAAAAAAAAACCCAAAAACAAAGTTGTAAATTGTAACTTAGCCTTAAGTAAAGAACCTAACTTTGCCTAATTCAAAAGCCATCAACAAAAACCCATTTACTTTCACCGCGATATAACAAAAAAAAAAAATATATATATATATATATATATATATTATTTAATAAAAAAAAAAAAAGAAAAAGATCACCTCGAACCCATTAAAGGCAAGAACTGAAGAGCCCCATTATCAGTGTGAACTCTTTGAATCACAGCAAACAGAAACACATAGCCCGTCAGCACGCACGACCAATTAATGGTGAGCCAGAAAGGGAAAGGAAAAGGGAAGCGGAGAAAAGAAGAAGAAGATTCAAACAAGTATTTTAATTTAAATTAAACCCAGCGGACTGACTTCTCCTGGAGATGGTGAGGGGTGTGGGATGGGGGGTTGGGGAGTAGAGACTGTTTGATTTTGCTGTTTCTAAATGCTAAGATGCGCCAGAAGGACAGCGCACCATAGCAACTTTGAAGCTTGAGAAAGAAATCAATCAATCATTTTCAATTTTGTATCCGTTTATCTTCTAATTTATTTATTTATTCATTCATTTAAAGAAATAATAATAATAATTAATTTCAGGAACCCCTCCCCATTTCTCATACCTAGAGTTTGAAAGTCGAAACGGATGGACTAGTTGAAGCAATAAAATTGAGAATCGGCCAAAAGTCTGGTCCGATTATCTCTCGAAACCGGAGGTCTTAAGAACCGGTCAGCAAACCGGTGAATCAACATGCGAACCAAGTTTTCATTTTTACGACTTGGTCAGATTGCCTTGAGTGAGATGGTGGCACAATTATGAGATGCCCACGTGGCGCTGAAGCCTTCGGGGAAAATGGACGTTCTAAAATAATATTGTATGATTATCATTCTTAAATAAATATACTAACTCAATATATTTTATTTTTTTTATAAATACTTTAGCAACATAACATAACATATCGTTAAAAAATTGTGCTATGCTAATACGCGAGGATGTTTCTCTTTATACTAAGATAAAATATATGTTATCTTATATTGTGCTATACTAAATCTTGTGGGGTGAATAATGTCATGCTCCTTGCCCCAAGACTGAATGCTTCTTTAATAAAAAAATATATGAGATAATTTTTAAAAAAAATTAATAATTTTAGAAAAAAAAAATAGTTATAGATAAAAATACATATATTATTTCAAAATAAAAATATATAAATTAGAACACATTTTATTTTTATTGTTTCTCAATTAAAGTAAATATCTCTATCAATACATTATATTAAAAAATTTTGACATATATTAAATTACTTCATCTTTAATTACCTACTTCTATACAATATATTAATTACATTTTAAACATTATTATATGTTAAATTATAAATTATATATAATTAAATCTCTCAAATATAATATTATAATATATATAATACATATATTTTAAATTGACTTACATTTTACTCATTAATATATATATATATATATATATATTAATTTTTTTAAATTCAATATTAATATATTAATTTTACTGATTTAATTCTACTTCAATCAATTGAATCAATACAATTTTAAAATTTTAAATTTTCCAATTTAATGATTAATTTGGTTCTTAAAACTTTGTATTATAAATTGTTTCTATACCTTAAAACTTAAAAATCTTTGTCTTATAAATAAGATAATGATTTTGGTGATTACAAATTTTTATTGATTTGCAAACTGTAAGTTATGAAATTGAAAACTAAAATAGATAAAAATATAAATTATTTTCTTAAAACAAAAAAATGAAAAAAAGTATAAATTTGTTTTCTCTAAATATATTTGAATTTTACTTCCAAATCATTATGTTTTTATAGATAAAAAATATTTTTTTAAGCAAAAAATTTCCACCAAACAATTTTATTTTAAAAAAATTTATTTTCAAAAATTCTAATTTTTTTGTCCAATAATTAGGGTTTTTTAAGGAAACAGTTTTCCCTTTTTCTTTTTTTTTTTTCTTTTTTGAATCTTTTTAGATTTTCCTTTTTCTTTTTTGAGCAAATGTTTGTTAATTTTTGACAAATAATTTTTGTGGGTTCTTGCTTTTTGTTAGAGAAAATAAAATTTTAGCTCGGAATAATTCAAATAAGTTCCACGAAAAAATTATTCCCATGTAAAGAAAATTTTATACTATATTTGATTGACATTGGCCGATGTTGATGAACGGATTTCGTCTAATTTTGTATTAAAATCAGAAATGTGACGGACGAAATCAACTATTTTGGGAAAGCTGGAATGCAGAAATCGACCCAAAAAAAAAAAAAAAAAAGTAGAAAACGAAATCCATTACTTTTGTGAAGAGTGAGTGACGATTTTTATTTATTTTAACTCTTTAATTTATTAGGGACGCATGAGTTTGAGTTTTTATTTTTACTTTTTAAATTTTTCTAAAATTTTTGGGTGTAGAAACCTATGAGGCGTTAATTTGGGCAGTGGCATGCGAGCCCCACCAAGAAACTCAGGACAAGATTGTTTAGCATTGAAAATAAATTCTTACAAAAAAAACACCGAATAACCATACGCTCGTAGTCGGCCAGGAAAAGAAATTGAACTAATTAAATGAAGAGCGCTGTTAAGTAAGAATATGTTAGGGAGGCATTAGCAGGAATAATTTTTTTTTAATAATTTTATTACACTACTTAAAAAAATTATACATATAAAAATTTTAATTATTTATTTTATATTTATGACACCTTTTGACTCTTAAAAATGAAATCAAATAGCTTTTTTCTTTGAGAAGAATTATGTGTACACAAAATTTCATAAATTTAAATAAACACAGATAATTTTATAATATATACAAAACATTCTATATTATGCTGATAACATTTTATACAAAATACATGAGATTTATAACAAAATCTGCTAATTTTATGCTATTTTAATATAAATCATTTATACATTATATGAAATGTTATTTATATAATATGAATATAATATAAAATTATTTTGTATTTATTTAAGTTGGTAAAAGTTTTTTTTTTTTGTTATTTGAATGAGTGATAATGTTTAAAATATTATATTATAATAATAATATATAGATTAATTATATTTTATTTAATCTTATAACTAAATAAATAATTAATTAAAATTAAAATTTTTAAAAGTACTTATTTTATATATATATATCCTCACGTAACAATGCCCAATTTGAATTCTCCGCCGGAAGACGAGTGGCGCACAGAGCCTATCCCATCCCGTGGTTGAAACCTCGACTCGGGTCCTGCCGTCCACCTCCTTTAGATTTAGACTACGCGAGTTGCATGTTGAATATTTTGCCATTTGCCAGTATCCCATTAGTTGGGTGCTGGCGGATGCCGCTTATCATCCATTGCCGCCACTAGATAGCTTACCGTCACACCCTATGACTATGAGTCAGCCTATATATCCTTTTCGTTTCTTGGGCCTTCTTTGTCCAACCAACAATGCACCTCATGATGGACTATTATTTATTTGACTTTTTTTCTTTTTGTTTGGTTCTTTACCTATAATTCGTTGAAAAATGTTTGATTACATTGGATGCTATTAATAGATCTTGTTAATCTAAGCCTGTGCATAATTATGTTAATCTATTCTTTTTTTCTTTTTTGAACAAAAAAAATTCATTTTTTTCATCCACCCATAAACAGTGCACATAGACGTGAAATATAATATAAAAATTAAATTGAAAGTCCAATAGATTTTTTAGGCTAGTAATACACCCAAGTTAACTTGAGAAACCACGAGCAAATGTTATTTTTGGATTAAGAAAAAAAAAAGTAGGGAGAAGAAAATAAGTAAAAATAAAATGAGAGGAATCAAACTTAGAAAAAAATAAAAAAAAAATTCCTTATCTCTATGTAATTAGAAAAAAATAATGTGAGAAAAAAAATTACAAATTTTTTATTTGAAAAAAAATAAAAGAAAGTTATACATATTATACTTTTATAATTTGTGTATTATATTTTTATATCATTCAATTAATTTGACAATGGTTAAATTTAAATATTATAATTATAATTACTTTTAAAAATTTTTATATATTAGTTGTAAACTACAAATTAATTATTTCTCATTATTGAAGTAATATTACCATAATGAATAACACTCTCTTTACAACTCAAAAATCTCTTACCATAAGAATCAATAAATAAATAAATATATATATATATATATATATATATATATATATATATATTTTCTTATTTCAAAGTGTAAGAAACCATTTTTTATCACTTCTAAATATGTTTGAAAAACTATTTTTATTAACATAGATATTATAGCTTTCAATACATTTTTTATAACTTGTATTTATAGTGAAAGAGAGTTTGAACCCCCTTTAATTTCCCTATAATAGGTTGGGTCAGCCCTTCATAGGCAAAGAAATCCAACTTAACAACATTTGTATCTCTCACTTGCACATGATAGGTTAAAACAACTTGATTATTAATAAAAAAAATTCTTAACATTCAATTTTTATTAAATAATTCATACACACAAATAGACCATGTGACATATAAGAATACTTACACTTAAGAGCTTATTTTATATGTCTCTTAAGGATATATAATATTTACAACTTTAAGAAAACAAAAATATGAGTCTTACTATAAAAAAATGACTTGTTTTGCCTCGTACATATTTTGTTAAATCAATTTCAACTTACTATATCTTTTTTAGATTGAATCAGACTTTATTTTCTCCATAGATATTTATAATTATGTTTTCTTTATTATGAATAAACATAATTGATTAATTGATAAATATATATTGAAAATATCATACAATAATCGTCTTCATTTTACACTCATATTCCTTAACTACAATACCAATACTTCCTTAAACATATTCCAAAAGGTCAAATTATTTTTAGTCATAAGTAATATACTAAAATAGCAAATATTGTATTGTAACTTCAAAATAAAGTCAAAAGTCATATATGATATATTTCTTTTTAAGATAATTATACCTGAAAGGATTCATACAATTAAGAAGTAGAGATTATTTCTTTTAATTATCTTATTAGTCAAATAGTATACGTGTTATGAACCATATGTTAGAGTGATTATTCTTTATATGGAGCATATGTCATTTCATCCATTTTTCTTATAATATCACCATATAGATCTTAGTTCAATCATGCTTAAGCATTTAATTTAAGTTCCTTAAGTGACCTCCTCATTCATAAGTGTCAAATTGAAATTTCACTTATAACTTTTAATAAGTTATATAGAGAGTGAAAATCTATATTAGCTTTTACTCTTTATAGTCTCATATTAATCTTCTTAAGGTGACCATCTTTCTATATATAGAACTTTGCTCACATAATGGTCTCAATTCTATATGTTTTCTGAATGTCAAAGGTGATTATCCATATGAGTGGACCAATCTTAACTTATTTAACATACTTTCACTTTTTTCATACAAAGAACCTTATGCTAGGATTGATCTCATATAAGACTCATTATGTAACAATTAACATTTATGATGATATTATTAACACATATGTAACAATAAATAAATTCTTTAATTATATAACAACACATAGTAATAATATATCACAATACATTAAATTTTATGAAATTATAGAGACTTAATATGTGATTGAAATATATCTCTTAATATTGATTTAGTTAATAGATTTATTATCATCTCAAGTGTTGAAATATATTGTAAAATCGCATCTTTCTATGACATAATGTCTTTTACAAAGTTGTACTTAATGTCAGAGTGTTTGGTTTTTTTAATAATACTTAGGATCCTTTGCAAGTGCAACAATCACTTAACTATTGCAATATAATATGATCACTTTTTGTTGATCATCACATACTCCTAAATGTTAAAATAAGTCTCTTGAGTCAAACAATTTCTTACATTGGAATTAAGCAAGTTACAAAATTTGTCTCTATCATTAATAAGACAATATAGGTTTGCTTTTTTGCTACTCTTTGATATGACATAATTATTTAGCAAGAACATATATCTTAATGTAGATTTACATTCATCTATATCTCATTTTATATTGGCATCAAAATAACCAATTAATCGTAAAGCATTTCCTTGATAATACAAAAAATAATTTGCAGTGCCTTTAAGATACTGAAATATTCTCTTTATAACTTATTAATTTGCTTTTCTTAGATTTAATTGGTATTGACTCACCAATCCCACAAACATAACAAATGTCAAGGCACGTATACATCATAATGTATATCAAACTACCTACTACATTAGAATATGACACATTCTTCATTTTTTCATGCTTTTGTCGTGTTTTAGGACACATTTTAAGGTCAAAATATCACCTTTAATAACTAAAGTGTCAACGAATTTGGAACTTTTCATTTTAAATCATTTAAAGATTTTATGAATGTAAAAATCTTGTAACAAAACTAAAAGTCTTTTGGAACAATCCTTAGAGATTTTTACTCTTAATATGTAAATCACCTCACTTATGAAATTTATTTCAAAATTAGAAGACAATCATTCCTTGATAGTATTAACAAATTCCTTATTATCTCCAACTAATAAAATATTATTTACATATAAAGATAAAATTACAAATTTATTTTCAAATATCTTAATATACACACAATGATCCTTATCAACCGATACAAAGTTGTATGAGATTATTGTATGATAAAATCTCAAATAACATTGTTTAAATGATTGTTTTAGGTCATAAATTGATTTTTAGAAGTTATAAGTTTTATTCTTTTGGCCTTGAACAATGAAACATACAAGTTATATTTCTTCATTTAGCTCTTCATTAAGAAAAATAATTTCAACATCCATTTGATACAATTCTAAATTTATGTTTGTTACTATAGTTAGAATTAGGTGAATTGAGGTAAACCTTACTCCTAATAAAAAAATTTCTTCAATACCTACACCTTTTTATTGAGTATAATCTTTCACTACTAAATAGACCTTTTACCTTGCAATGGATCCATCTACCTTATACTTAGTTTTAAGAACTCATTTGTTCTTAATAGTTTTGCGTCTTTGGGGAAAACCTACCAAGTCTTAAATTTAGTTAGATTTTATGAAGTTTATCTTTTCTTTTATTACCTTTGTCAATTGTTCCTTAGTAGAGTGTGAAAGAACCTTAATTACTATTTTAGACTCTTCCTCATTATAAGGGACAATCATAAAAGCTTTCTTTTTAATTGACATGAGATACTTTTTATAATTGCTTTGAAATAAGATAGGTTCTTGTAAACCTTACACAATTTATGGTATGATACTCTCACTTGAATTGATAGCTTGAGGTATTTCCTTATTTAAGTTAATGAGTTTGGTATTTTAAAGTTATTTGAATCTTTCATTTCATAGAGATAAAAATCCTTATCAATATTACATATACTAAGAAATTCATTTTCTAAAAATATGATATAACGTGATTTCAATTCTAAAATATTATCATTTATTTGTTCACCAATAAATACATACCATTTGGAGTGTTCACAAAATCTTATAAACATACAATTTTTTTCCCCTCTCAGATTCACTTTTCCATATGTATGAGATGGATCATAAACATAAAATGTTGACTTTTATGGTCTTAAACTACTTAGGTTAGTCTTTTGTCCTAATCATAATTATATGGTGTATAAGTAACAAATTTAAAGGATACACGATTAAGTATATTCCTAGTCATCAATAAGGTATCACCCTAATAATATATTGAGAAATTCCCTTGTATCATCATGGATCTAACCATTTCTAATAGGATTCTATTTCTTTTTTTTTTTGTGACACCATTTTTTTGTAGAGTCCTAAAAATAGTTAGTTACTTAACTATGCCTTTTTTTTATTACATAATTCCTTAAATGGCTTAAAGAAATATTCATATCTTTGGTCAGTTCTTAAAGTTTTTTTTTCTTTTATCCAATTGATTATCTACCACACTTAAATATTTTTTTTATACATTCTAATGCTTCAAATTTATAAGAGATTAGATAAACATGACCATAACGCGTATAATCACCTATGATAGTAATGAAATATGAGGCACCATGCCCTGCCCTCTTACTCATTGGACCATATATATTAGAATGAATTAATTGTAATGGAAATTAGGCTTTAAAGCCTTTTAAAATGATTTCTTAGTTGCTTTTCCTACTAGATAATGTTGACATGTAGTTGATTCAATTTTAGTGAATGAGCCTAAAAAACCCTTTTTAGCTCATTTATTCATTATCTTTTACTCAACATGACCTAGTCTAGCATGTCAAATATTTACATATAGGACATTATTGTTGATTAATGTAATAATAAAAAAGTAATTATTGTAGATATTAAATACATCATGGTTAATATTTAATACAAATAAAACATTTAATAAATGTTTATGATTAACATAAAAAGTGTCATAATAAACATTTATAACACGACATTTGAAAACAAGTTTATAACCTAAACATAGAAGAATAGGTATAAAAACAAAATTCTATCAAATTTTAGGTATATAAAGAACATCATAAAGTAGTAAGTTCGACGATCTTACATTTTAAATTTGTAAGTGTCAATTTCCTTGACTTATATCTTTATGTTATTCCTAACATGCACTTATCTTAAACCAACTCCAATTAAACAAAAATTTTTATATATTTTTTGACCTTCAACTACATCGTCTGAAGCCCTTTAGTCTACAATATACAAAGGATCAAATTTAGTAAGTAATACTAAGTTGACAATATTAGCTAAATAATGAGGAGTAAATGATATCCTTTTTTCTTAATACATTCATGAGAAAAATAACTCAGTTTGCCATAGTTGTAATGTTATTTTGGTATTATCATTTTTCTTGTTACGATGTCTCTTGTAATGGTCATTTTTGTTCTTCTTTCATGTTTGTCCATTCCATTTTCCTTTCTTATAATGCTTATAATTCCAATTATATTTTAAACTAGAAACAACCTTTAAATTAGTCTTAGCTTCATTTACATTCACTTGACCAAAATACTTAGCAGCCTTAAAATGCTTCTTTCTTAAAATCAAATAGCATGAGATATCTTCAAAGGATTTAATAGTCTCATTATGTATTACATTAATTTTCATGTGCTCCCAATTCAAAAGAATAAAGAGAATGACAGTTTGGACTTGCTACTCATCGTTGAGAGTATGACCAACTGCTTTGAGCTTTTTGACTATATTAGACATCACCCTTAGGTGTTGCCTTTTGTTATAGCATGAATTCTTTATATAAATGTCAAAATTGATTCTAAATTCTCTCAGCTTAATGGTCAAAACACCCTTAAACTTGTTTTTTTAAAGCTAACCACATTGCTTAGCTAGTCTTATGCTTTTTGACGTCTTTAATCACTTTATGCTCTTTAAGGACATACTGAACCTTATGGTACCATATGTCAAAATTTTCACCATTCAACTTATTCTCCTTATTAAGTTTATTAATAATATTCTTTGTAGTTATGGTTATAACAACCTTTAAACATTTTAACCATTCATTTTGCACTTGCACCAATATTGAAATAAATTAATATTAATATAAATTTAGTCAAATAATCAAAAGTTCACAATGTTCTATATCATTTTCTTTCATACTAATACTAGATTATTTTAATTTGTACAAAATTTAAGTTCTTAGCTAAAGATTCCCAAAATCTTACCAACCTAATAACTTTTACTCTTTTAGTTAGTTTATCATGTATGCAAAATATATGTATTGAGTATTAAAAATAATTTAACATATCTAACAATATAATAGATATTTATAATAAAATCTTACATATATGACATCTAATCTGAAAAAAAAAAAGTATATAACATCAAACATATAACAATGCTACAATAATATTATCCATCGCAACTAAGATTTAAGTATGTATTTATATAAGTTTATAAAAGATAATGAGATTTAAGTAGAGAACTACTGACTCATGAAGTCTCTCCTTTCTCAACATCTTAAATAACCCTAACTCAACCTTTATTGATAACACAACATAACACCTTATAGCATGCTCAATATGATGCTTTCATACTTTCTTAAGGACATTTTTTAGGTAATCATACCACTTAATAATGCACTTTATAAGTTCCAACTCATGACATACCTCAACCTTTTAGAAATCTGTTAACGACTTAAGCACAATATTAATCTTTATCTCTTATTTAAGCCTCTTAATTATTAAGGTTTCAAGATAATTGATTAAGAATTTCATATGTTTGATATGTTTAATAAAATACTTGTTATTTTCCATTTGCATCTTTAAAAATGCAAAAAACATTTTGTAGATTATGCAGATTTTTTAGATTTTTAAGTAGCTTAAAATTCATTCTTCTGATACACTTTTTAATGATCCTTTTAGTTGAATAAAACTACCAATCATATGAGCCATATTTTATCATTAAATAAAATTAACAAGAAATTAAAAATTACCAACATAAAAAAATATTTCATAATCTACTAATTTTTGAAATATAATACAAAATTAAACAATTTTTGGTTCAAATTTTATATTTTTCTAATATTACTATTAATTATTATAAATTTTTAAATAAATAATTTATTTTTAGAATACTTACAAAAAAATATTAAATAATAGATTTTTATTGACTTGTATGTAACACATGATACTCTTTAATTAATTGATAAAATATAAAATCAAAAAATATATATATTTTTTACTTTGGTCAAATTCGCTATATAACATATTTTCAATGGTATTTATCATGTGTATTAGTAGTCTTCTTTGCACCAAATTCATTAAATAAGTATTTCATTTCGCTAACCTACTCAAAGAGTATAATGCACTTACCATCATTTAGACTTTCAACGATTATGAAATTTTAATATATATTATAATTTGATATTTTTAATTATTTAATATGGTTGACTTTTAAAAATAATATATAAAAATATATATTAAAAAAATAATCTAAACATATGAAACTAAAATTTGTTTTAAGCATTTTTTTCATTTTTTTAAAAATTTTTCATTTTTTAAAAATTTTAAATTTTATTTAAAATTTTGAAATTCAATTATTTTTAATTGAAACATCTAAATTTGAAAAATAATATATAGTTGAAAGTTGACAAATTTTATTAATGCAGATATTAACACATTTCTTGTAACTTGTACGTGTAATGGAAAGGAAAATTTAACTTTCTTTAATTTTCTTTTTTTAGATTAGATCAACTCATTATGGGCAAATTAATCTAACTTAATGATATTTATATTTTATTAATTTTTTATTATTTAATCAAAATAACTTAAATATTCTCAATTTTGTTTGTGTGTCTGTATTTTCCGCTTAAAAGTGAGAAGATTGAACCCACAAAAAGGGATGGAATCAAGAGAAAGAAGAAACACACGTGAGATGGGGAGAAAGAAAGGCAGTTAAATTTAAGGAAATATCCAAAAGCTCACTGTTGGTAGATACTATTACTAGCACAAGGAAAACACTAAAAAGAAGCTGTGGCCTTCAGGGAAGTAGCCTCCAAGTCTCAGACTTGCTTATTTTACTTTTTTTTTTTTTTAATTTAAATATGAGCCATGTGATTAATAAATTTTACATTACAAATAAGAGAGAAGTAATATATATAAATAAATAAAAAATATAACCTTAATATCTTAAAATTTTAAGTTAAAAAATATTATCAAATTTATAAATTTATTATTTATTTAAATTTTATTTAAAATTTTACCTAATTTTGAACTCTTATATTTCTCTTAACAAGTACTATAAAAAATAATAATTCATTGTACAAGTAGGAATAACACATGTTTTATATGATTGCTCCTTTGGAAAGAATACTTACTAAGAGTAAGTGCAAATAACATGTACACATCCTAAAATCAAACAAAACAAAATTAGTTTGTTATTAGGAATTTTAAGAAAAGTTAAGCAGTTTAAACATTAAATTAAAATATAACATCAAATTGAAATATAACATCAAATTTATAAGTTATTTAAAATCTACTCAATTTTTTTCACAATTTTAAACTCTTGTTTTCTTCAATGGCAGTCCAAGGAGAGGCGCTGTGGTTAGAAAGATTTGAGAGAGGCATGCTGCAGCAAGATTAGAGAGGGAGAGACCGCAACCCACGTTTTGGAGTAAAAGCATGTTTGTTTAATGCCAATTCGGAAAAAGAGCAACCCGAAACCTACATTTACCCCAAAAAAGTAAGAAAGACTCAGCTCTCCACTTTGATTTGAGGTGTCCAACACAGGAAAAGAGAATGAAAAAACAAGTGCTCAAGCATTGCTTTTGTTTATGTAACTGGATTGTTTAGCTTTTATGTAGTCCATTATGCTAGATCCACTACCATGCTTGACCACTCTCCCTTTTTCCATGTAGAAAGCACCATCTGCATACTCCAGTTCTTCCAATCGATGAGTGACCCATAAAGCTGTAACTTCATCAGATACATTCAAGGAATTCTTGACCGCTGTGATCACTCCAATCTAGCCATCAACATAAAATCATCTTGCTCAGAATATGCTGATCTAGATATTATGCTAAATTCTAAAGGTCTATGGGTTCATATTTATCTCATCAAACTGGTTCTTAAAACTAACTTCTGGTCTCTGACAATGAGGTTTACTCACTCATTTGTTTTTTGTTAGCATATTTTTCAACTTTAGATGAATATGACAATAAGAACACCAACCATGATTAAGTGTTTGTGATCACCATAAATGATTCAATACATAACATAGGATTTCTGAATAAGAAATCTTAACCTAAAATGAGGGAAATGAAGGTAGAGAAGCCAGAGAGAAAGAAAGAAAGTTTGCTTAGTTTAAGTGCAGGGGCAGGCGGGATGCTCTGATAGTATTAAACTAGTCTTTCCAGATGGCAGCTGTCTCCAAATTCATTTACTATTACTGCTGAATACAATAATTCTTGTATAAAAAGCTATCAGGCAAAAGTTAGATGCATGCGCAAGAAAAATGATGGTTCACAACAACAGAAACTAGCTTCTATTGTTGTTTATATATATATAAAATCTCAGTGTAATTTCTTAAATCACTACCACCATATATGATAGTATTGATAAAAAATTTGAATACAGTTACTGAAATAACATACCTGATCGTTTTCATCTAAAAATGTAGTAAGCTCATCCAATAAAAGAACTTTACATGCTTCAGCTAAAGCACCAGCTATGGCAACCCTTTGTTTCTGACCACCACTTAGAGTTTGAACTGACCTCTGAAAAGCACAGAAAAAAATTATGGGAAACCTGTGCAATTAGATGTTATACTAAAACTATTTGTACATAACATACTCTTATATAGGGAGACATGCCTACGGCTTCCAAAGATTTTGATACCCTGTTCCTAACTTCATCCTCTGTCAAGTTAAACTTACCAAGGCCAAATGAAACATCAGCTTCAACTGTGGGCATCACAACCTGCAACAAAATGATATTACCTTCATTTCTACCATCTTCCAGTAGAAAAGATGATTTGTAATTATTATGCATGCATACATGCCTTAGGAGGTTCATCTACAAGGATGTAAATCATAATAACCAAAGATAATCATCATTCAACTTCATATCCATCAGCTAATTCACATGAAGTCAAGTGTCATTGGAAACAAAATACATTGCCTAGGTGAGGGTAATTTCATACTGTACATACATATCCCAGAGTAGAGTGAGTAGAAAAGCATCATAATTAATATTATCCTTTTTTATGTTCATCAGTTATTTGTCTCAACATGCATACTTTTGCTTAATAAAGCGAAGTCACAAAAGTAAGGAACAATACAACATCTCAAGGGCATCATGAAAGCAATTTGATATGGAGACCTTTAGCAATAAAACATTAACCATAAAGGCAAATTGAAAACTACTCCAACCTAGAAAAACCAAGAAAAAGCAGATCAGGTATGTAGGAATTAATGTTTTTCTCCTTGTAAGATTTGCCTACACGTCTATTGGAATTTCATGCCAGGGAGAGCCTCACTTAAATTATATCTTCAGTCCATTGTGATTAACCTGACCTAACAACTTGTGCTTGAGTGCAATCATCAAATGAACCTTGCAACACATAAGGAAAAAATATATAAACCAAACAGTTAACCAAGAGGGAAAAAATTTCAATTGAAAACTATGTGTAAGTCACTAAATTTTAACAGTACCATATCTAACATGACATATCAGAAGCAAATGCCGACCAGTGAACACAAAGGTAAAGACAATTACCAACTCAATATAAAGTAATGAACACACATTGCATGTTCATCTGAATGTCACTCATTATCACCCAAAAATACTTAAACTCTTGAAGTAAACTGAATCAGACCTAATTGCCCCACGACATTTCTACCATAAATATTTCTCATTCCCAAGGTGTCATCCCTTTCCCTAATCATGAAAGTTACCACTCATAAATATACGAGCCTCAAAGCACAAGACAATGTTATAAAATATTTGAATAAATGTATGTGTGCAGTTTGCATGTGTTAAGTGCATGGAAGATGTCCAGAAAAACAGAAGCCACAAAAAATACAAGTGTCAAGCATTTCCTTGACACTAGATTCCAAGATCCTGAAAAATGACATAATCCTCTGTTATACTGGATGCAACCTCAGTTTTACTAACCACAAAGTGAAGATTAAAAGAAAATGGAACGTTAAAATGGATGGAAAATTAACCTGATGGTCTGGATTTTGGAAAACAAAGCTCTTCGGCCTCTTCACATCCAAGGTCCCATTGGTTGGTTTTAAAAGACCTGCCAGAATCTGTCTCATGGACAAGACCACAATTCCAACACCAGTTTGATCTTATTCTCATACATGCACTGAAAATGACATTCAATCTTAAGAGCAAGCAATTTGCAAAGTGGCTTTCTGACACATTGACAATGACAAATTATGGAAAACAATTTGTTTGAAAGCCAGAAAGGCATATGCCTGAGACAGCCTTAATTAAGAAATGAACCTTATAATTAAAAAATCCCATTTCTTTAGGACTCAAAAGGCATCATTGGTTTTTGTGTTTGTGCTTATGTACTATAAAATAGTGAAGTTAGAGGGAGTAACCTTCAGAAGAGTAGATTTTCCACAACCATTGGGTCCAAGAAGCATCCATAACTGTCCGGAGGGAACCCGAAGAGAGCAATGCTTAAGAATGGGAAACCAATTGCCCTGCGTTGTTCTGATTGAGAAGTTGAGATTCTGAGCTTCGATGGCAATGTTCTCAGCCACATCACTACTCCTGCTTCAAGCACAGAGTAACCGAACGAGCAATTGAAAGAAAGCCTAGATTGAAACCAATAACCATTTGAAGAAATGCCTAGCAGGGAAGAAGAAGCAGCAAGGGAGAGTTAAAATTGAACCTGGTGGAAGCAATGGAGCAAAGAGGTGGAAGACGAGTGGATGATCCACAAAGTGCAGAGAAATTCATAGCAAGATGCCCACAAGCGCTACGGAGGGAGAGTTCACATTAGATGAATTATATGCATTCAATACCTATTTAACTTATCAAACATTGAAATTTTGGAATGGAAATTCATCCCTAAAAAGAAAGAAATTAAAAGTAAAAAGATTTCATAAAAAGAATAATGACTTTCTTATTTTCAACTTAGCATTTGAATCATAATGGTTTCGAGGATATTCTACATCTAAACTGCCTACGGCGGTTTCTTTAGTCACCAATCGCAACCAAACCATTAAGCTTCCCAAACGGCCTATGGCTTCATCGCGGTTTATTTTATCACCAATTGCAATACAAATATATATATATATATATATATATATATATATAAAGGGCCGATTGAAACCAAACCATGAGCCTTCCATACTGATGATAGTCAAATAACACAGCAGAAAAGAAATGAGTTAAAATCAATTAATTTAATGAGAGGAAATAGATATGCTCAATTTCATCTTCCCAAATCATTACTCAAAATCCTTCCCAGTACTGACAAATGAGGATGATTTAGGACGAATCAGTGAAAAAGCCCAAATCCCAAAATCTCGCTACTGGTAAAATATAAAATAAAATAAATTACGATATAGAAAGACAAATGAGACGCGAGCGCAATAGAGATTGGGACGGGTGCGTCGAAAGAGATTTTGGGACCTTGGAGAAACTGAAGGAGGGCGGCAAAGAAGATTGAAAGGCGCGCTTTGGTTAAGATGCCAACGTGGCCTGGACACTTAAGATCCCGCCGATAACTCGCCGCTAATCGATATTGTGACCACTAAATTAAAGGGAAAGGATATTTTCAAGTTTTTATTGGTTAGATTAAAGCTAATTATTTGTAACAATTTTTATAAATTTTATTAAAATTTTTATTATTTATAATATTAATACATAAATATTATAAATAATTAAAAAAATAATTTTGAAAATTCATAAATTATGAGAGAGTTTTATTTTAGTAATATAATTTGTAATCAATTGTAATTTATTTTATTTTATAAAAAAATTCGTATAAATTTATATTATTAATAAGTGAAAACGAATTTTTTTTTTTAAAAAAATGACATTAGATACACAATTTTAAATAATTTTTTTTAATTTTTAATATAATTTACAATTTTTCATAACAATTTTAAAACAAAATTTTTGATCTATGACTGAAATATTAAAAAGTTGACTTTTAAATTCGTCAAATTAGAAAGTTTAGATTTAGTATTATTATAAGTGACTTATATTCTAAATACTAGAAAGAGTCAAAAAGTTAGAAAATAAGACTAACATTATTTGGATAAGACATAAAGATATAAAAATAAGAAACAAATGATAAGACATGCAAAGGACATTTATGGAAACAATGAGTGATTCATTGTTTGATGTTTACTACATTTTTCAAATCACAAAAAATTATGAGAGAAATTAAAGAAAAAATATGTGTAGGCAAACACAATAAGTAATAAATTCTTTGACTATAAATTCAATAATTATAAGATGATTAGATCAATAATGAAATAGTTTATTGAAATCAAGAGAACACTTAATCACTTTTCAAAAGTCAAGATGTTTATGGATGAAACTATTATTGTGAGTTCAATAATAAAAAAAATTACCTATTTTATAAAAAGAAATCTAAATCAGAAAATAAAAGATATTTTCTTTTTTGAAAAGTTTGCTAATTATTTGTGTAGAAGAAAAATTTCACATGTAAAGAAGAAAACAAAAAATAAGTCTTTTATATTTTAAAAGTGCACGTAGTTAAGGAAAAATAATTAAACAAGTTCTTTAGTAAGAGAAATAGTCAATCCAATGATGATAAAAAGTAACATACAAGGTAAAAGAAAAATGACAAATGTCATTTATATAAGAAAAAATGACACTATAAATATAAGTATCAATTTTTCAAAAAGAAGACGAAAAAATAAGTTTATACTAGTACAATAAATGAAAAAATGATTACTAAAATCATAGAGATCAATTTAGTGGAAGATGATAATGTTTGGTGGATTGATTATGGAGTTACCTAATATATCTGTAAGAACGAAATTCTCTTTACATGATTGAAATCAGTAACTAATGGTACTATTGTATACATAAGAAATTCTATTATATTTCCTCTTATGGGAATTAGGGAAGTAAAATTGCAGTTCACTTTTAATAAAGTTATTACTCTTACAAATGTATTTTATGTTCCAAAAGTTAGAAAAAATCTAGTTTTAAGTAGTCTCTTGAACAAATATGAGTTTAAACTTGAGGTTAATAATTTTATTCTCTTAAAAAGAGGTGTATTTGTGGAAAAATGTTACTTTTGTGATAAAATGTTCAAACTCAATATTGATGCAAGTAATAATAATAATATTTCTACTTATATTGTTGAGTATTCTTTTTTATGACATATAGCTTAGGTCAAATAAACTTTAAAATGTTACAAAATATGGTTAAATTTAAATTATTACCACATTTTGATATATCTAAAAAAAAAGATCCACAACTTGTATGTTAACAAAAATAATTGGAAGTGCATTTTTAAGCATCCAAAGATCTTCAAGTATATTAAAATTAATTTATAGTGATGTGTGTGATTTGTATAACACAGCAACATTAGGAGGTAAAAGATATTTTATGATGATTCATTTTGTCATATTTATTTGTTGTATACTAAAAGTAAAGTTCTTGAAAGATTCAAAATCTATAAATCTGAAATTAAGTTACAATATGAATCTGTTATTAAATACTTACGATCTTAGAAAGAAAGAGGATACTATGATGCTGCATTTTTTGAGTCCACAGGAATCATTCATCAAACAACTGTTCTTTATACACCACAATAAAATTATGTTGCTGAACACAAAAATCAAACATTGATGGAAATGGTTAATGTCATGTTATCAAATTCTGACTTAAACCATGAATTTTGGGGTGAGGCATTGCTTATAGCATGTTATATTTTGAATATAGTTTTAACTAAAAGGAATAAAATAACTCTATATGAGTTATGAAATAAAAGGAAACTAAATTTTAATTATTTAAAAGTTTAAGGGTGTAGAACAATCATTAGAATTCTTGAACCTAAAAGGAAAAATTTGGGTGAAAAGAGAATTAAGTATATCTTGAGAGTTGATAAACACACAATAGTAAGACCTATTGATTCATGATCATAAAACCTAATAAATCTATATTTGTTAATATAATCATAAAATCAAGTGATGCTATTTTTGATGAAAATAGGTTCATATTTAGTTTTAAAATTTCATAATAGAAACAAGTTCTTGATAAGGAAAATGTTATGTTGGAAAAAGGAAATGAAAATGATGAAATCATTGAACTTTATAGGGGTAAAAGAGCAAAGAAAGCAGAGTCTCTTGGTTTTAATTATTTTATTCTCTTAGTAGAAGGAATAAGAAATTTAGTAAGTAATCAATTTCATCTTACTTTAACATTGAGGATGATCTTGAGATAGTTAATGAAGCGATAAAATCACAAGATATTGTGTTTTGGAAAGAAGCAATAAAAGATGAAATGGATTCAATTATGAGTAATAAAACTTGAAAATTTGTAGACCTCATACTTCATACAAAGCCAATTGGATGTAAATGGATTTTTAAAAGGAAAAATAAAAGTTAATGGAATTATTGATAAGTTTAAAATTAGGCTGGTTGCAAAAGACTTTACACAAAAGTATAGTGTTAATTATTTTGATAGATACTCACAAGTGACTAGAATTGCCATAGTTAGGCTATTAATTGCACTTGCCTTAATTCTTAGCCTAGTAATTCAACAAATAGATGTGAAAACATCATTCTTAAATGGTGAATTAGAAGAAAGAGTGTATATAGAGCAACCTACGATATTTGTTGTGTTTGGTCAAGAGAAAAAGGTACGTAAATTGGTTAAGTCCTTGTATGGACTAAAACAAGCACCTAAACAATGACACCAGAAATTTAATTAGGTGGTACTTGCTAACGGATTCAAGATTAATGAATCAGAGAAATTCATTTATAGCAAGTTGAAGAAGAAAAATGTGTTATTATCTATTTATATGTGGATGACATGTTGATTTTTAGGATTAACTTAAAATAAGTCAAAGTTACCAAAATGTTTTTGTCTAGTAATTTTAATATGAAAGACATGGGAAAAGAAAATGTCATCCTTGGAATCAAAATCTTAAGAGATTAAAAGATCATAATACTTTCTTAATCACATTACATTGAAAAAATTCTTAGTAAGTTTAATCATTTAGTTTGTATTTAATCATCCACTCTATTTGAACCTAACATGAATTTTACTAAAAGTGTTACAAGTCTAGTATTTCAACTAAAATATGCCAAGATGATATGATGTCAAATGTACACAATGACATGCACAAGGCCAGACATAACTTATGTAAGTACACAATTAATCCAAGTGACATGTATTGACATGAAGTAAACAAAATCCTAAATTGCCTAAAGAAAACAAAAAATTATGGAATAAGTTATACTAATTCCCTTTTTGTTTTAAAAGGATATTCAAATGTCAGTTGGATCACTAATAAAGAGGATCATACTTCAACTAATGGATGAATTTTTATGCTTGGTACGAGTGTAATTTCTTAGGATTCCAAAAAATGAACTTGTATAACAGATTCCATAAAGACTGTAAAATTTGTAGCTTTAGTTTTAGTAAGTAAAGAAACAAAATGGTTAAGGAATTTTCTTTATAAGATTCCTTTATGGGAAAATCCAAATGCACCCATTTGTATACATTGTAACAATGTCACAACTCTAGCAAGAGCGTATAATTAAGTATATAATGGTAAATGTAGACATATAGGACTAAAACATAATTATGTGAGAGACTTGATTACGAATGGAGTAGTCACGATAGATTTTGTGAGATCAAGTCAAACGATGATCAATCCTTTGACAATAAGATTAATAAGAGATATGGTGAATAAGGAATTATAAGGGATGAGTCTTGAGCCCATAAATACAAATCACCTATGATGGAAACTTAACTCAACGCTTGATACAACGTAAAGTCTTGAATTCAATGAGTCAAAGTACATTATCAGTATGATTGAAACATTTTCATCCCAAGGTCACATAATGCTTGGTTCCTACAATTAAATTGAGAGGATGAATTTAAGACATAATGACCTTTTAATGTGTTAACTATTTAAAAAAATATTATAATGTTATATGGTCATTTATGTGAATTAGTTCTATAATTTTTCAATAAGAATAGTTGGTTTAATGTACTTTTCACTATGTAAAAGTTTTATCAGAATTGCTAATGGGTTTCGAACCACAGACCATTAAGTTACAATTTATAGGTTGTCGACTAAAGAACAGTTACTTGAAAATTAGCAAATAACTATTTTATATGTCGTTTCACAATAAATAATAGAAAAAAGGAAAAAGTTGCACATATTAGGATTTGAACTCATGAACCACTAGATCAAAGGTGACCATAATAAAAAAATCACCACCACTTCTATAAATATCAATAGTTCATCATTTGTTTTACATATGAAAATTTTTTCTTTTCTTTTTTAAACTTTTAATTATTCCATTAAGGATCTCATTGTTATTGCAGAAATATTATAAACAATTTAAACAGTAATTTTAAAGATACACAAACTTTTTAAGAACTTAGTAGTATAATCTGTAGTTAAGTGTGCTTCATTTTATCTTGTGAGGAAATTCACATAAACTTCTGTTGTAAATTAGTGGGGAAAAATTTTACTTTAATAAAAATGACAGTAGATACGTGACTTGAAACAATTTTCTTTTAATTTTTAGTATATTTCACAATTTTGTACGATAGTGATCTCCTCCAACAACTGCGCCACAAGCAATATGAAGTGCTGTAATGGACCGAAACTAGCAATAAGGCAATGTGAATTTCTTTTTATGCTTTTTGTGGGATTCTCGATTGGGTTAGGTTAAGGATGGCTTAAACTAATGTTTCAGACGAATGAACACTACAACAAAAAATATCTTTTGTGACATTTTAAACAAATGTTAGTATAACTAAGAAATTTACCTTTTAAAATTATTTAAAGTAACATTTCAACTAAATTTTATTATATATTTATTTAAATAATCTATAACAACATTTATATTGATGTTACTCATATGTCAATTGATTATTGTAACATTTACCTTATGATATTTTCAATTAATGTCAGTAATAGTGAAAAATTCAACTTTTAAAAGTATAAAGTAATATTTCAATTAAGCATTATTATATATTTATTTAAGTCATCTACAACAACATTTAGATAAATGTTACTAATGTGTCAATTAATTTTAGTTTATATCATATAATTTTTTTTATGATTGACATTTTCCAAAATTATTGCTAAATGAAAATGTTATAATTAAAGTCATAATAGTTATTATTATTATTCTTGTTAATAAAAGATAGGAAAATTCATAAAAAAACCTAAATATCAATAATTATCTTACAATTTATTCAATTGAAAAATAAATATTCCTCATAAGCTTATAAGATAACTAGTTTTAGAAAAAAAAAGAGACATAAATACATTATTAACAATAATTTTAGATTGGGAATTATTAGCAGTAATGTCAGATTAGACATATATTACAATGCTTGGGATGATTTTTTTTTTTCATTTTCTATTTTTTTATAAGTATAAAAATATTTTTTTTTTGGAAGGAAAAACGTCGTTACTATTAATAAATCAATCATACTTTCTTGTATAATGACTTTCCTACCAATTCATCTATGAAGAAATAAGACTAATCATTTTTCTTACATATATGCAATTTCATAGAAAGGGATAAATACATACCCTTTTTTCTTTTATTTTATCCAAAATAAAAAATTATTCATAAATATATATATTAAAGGGAGCTAACCTAAGAAAATTTATTAGTAATTAATTTTGTTAATTTATCAATTGTTTCATGTAATACTTTGTTATCTTTGTCAATAGTTTGTAATGCTTTTTAAGTTGCACATTTTCTTCCATGGTGCCAATGTTTGCTTTCTCAAATATTTTTGGAGTAACCCCAAATCCCATCATAAGAACTCATCTATTCATTTTTTATCATGTAATTCTTACTCATTATCTAGATCATGTTTGAGGAAAAGGTCAAAGAAAATAAGGAGAGGGTTGGTGGGAAAGACATGGCAACAAACAAGGATTTGTTTTGTTTATTAATGTTTTTAATATTTTACCAAATTTGTTACAAACAAATTACACCAAAGTTAACTTGAACTTTGTTGATAATAAAAAATAAATTATATATTATTTATGCATTATTTTGGTTTGACTAAAATTTAGAACATATTTACTTAAAATATTTTAGTATTTATTTGGTTGATAAATGAAAATTTGTATATTTTGGAATTAGTGTATGTGTACAATTAAATGATAGGACACAAAGGCATAGATAAGGAAGCATAAAGTGTATGACTATAATGCAAAGGCTAGGAGGAGTGTTCAAGGTGACAACTTTATTAAGTCTTTGTCGTGTTTGATCCAATTCTAACCATCTCCTGTATTCTATTGGTATTCAACTAGTCCACCATCTTCTAAAAACATAAACATCAAGCATGTAAGTGATAATGATGATGACCTCATAGTAATTCTTAGTAATCTTACTAGAATCAAATGTTGTGACTCATAATGCTCATGCCATAATTGGCTTACTTTGTTATATTGATATAGTCGACCATTCCCTCCAATTACAAACACTATATTTTGGCTGAAATACTATTGATCCATGATGCCTACAACTCTAGTACTTGTAGGGTTTTGGAAATCTTTGCATTTAAACTTCCTAAAGAGAAGCCTGTTAGTAAATTGGGTCAAGTAAGAATCAAAGTGATTACCTAAACATTTTCTTTATTGACTTGATAACATTTGTTTCCATTTATAGGTTTGACTGTGAAAAGAATGGGAAGAAAAAATGAAGTTAACCAACAAATTTTACTATGGTTTATAATAATAAAATGATATTATATCCATAGATAGAAAATAGAAAATCTTTACATGTTTACTTGCTTATTATTAGTTTGATTAAGATAGGTAAATAATCTTATGGCAAGAATACTCACCATGAATTACATTAATTTTCCATTTTTGCTTATAAACAATATGACACTTTTTGTTGTAGCTTGTATGTTTGTACCTGAAATTTCATCCCATGGATGTGCTTCGATTGTTTATTTACCTTTCCTTCTAGTAATGCAACTGACCCATGCCAGCTCCTCACCATTCCTTCCTTTTATAATAAGACTCTTATATAAGTGTACCAAAAGTAAGTTTTCATTGTAATTTCCCAAAGCATCTTTCATTAGTGTTGAGTGATTGTGCATGAGCCAAAGCCATACCTTTTTAGTTTAAATGTACTCAAAGGTCAAACCACCATTTATTATTAGGTAAAATGATTTGCCTTCATGCATCATTTGTAGGTAAAAGTTACTGCTAATCCAATGATTTGGGAAATTGTATGATTTAAAGATTTAATTATCTTGTTAACACATATATATAAGTAATCTTACTATAAGTTATTGTCATACTAGTAAAGATCACCTGCAAAACTACGTAGCAGTAACACTTATGTTGAAGAAATGAATGTTGTTACTAGAAACATTTGATATTATAACCTCACTACGTATGTTGGCAATCCTTAATAAGGTCATATTCTTTGAGTTGGAAGTTCCATAGTAACTAATATCATTTTTACATGTTACATTTAGCTCATGAGTTTGTTTGGAATAACTATAAAAGCATGTCATGAAATGTTATGCACAAAGCCCCTCTATATGTCGTTAAACCAGTTAATTCCTAATTCCTTTTGGCAATTGAGTAAGACCTTGATAACTATAAAGATGGGTCAAGTTAATTAGTTTCCCAATCCCAAAGAGGCAATTGCTTCAATTTACTACAACAAGAAACATAAATGGTTTGCTAATTATGTAGTTCACATAGTCAAATTTGGAGCAATCAATCAAAGCAATTTCTCCATTATCAAAAGTATTGTTAACATCAAATTGTAAGCAATTTCATAAGCATTAAGCTTTGGCAAAAGAAAAAGCGTGATTTGATAGTGTTAATACTTTTAGTCATATAAGTTATAATAGAGTCTTTCCATACAATAGAAAGTAGGGGGACACATATTTTACTTTGAAATGAATTTAATCATATGTTATAGAAGAAGAAAAACATATTTCGCTTTCAAATGTAAATGGATATCTTCTGCATACTATTCTTTTTTTTTTCAAGTGAAGAAAATTTATTTATGTAAAACAATAATGCCTAGTACAAGTTAGAAATAGAAAAAGTGTTCCCTAGACACCAAGATAATTTGAAATGGTACACTAAATTAGTGTACATAAGGAGAAAATAAAAATAAATCTCAATTTCGAAGAATACTAGAACCAAGAAATTACTCAGAAAAATTCACGACTATCTTATCATGAAAAATATTGAATGTTTTTCCTTAAGAACACAGGAAAGTAGTGATGCAAAATAAAACCACTTCCATGTGATTGACCTCACTACGAGGAGCATGAAAATTAAAACCTTAGAGGGATTGCATTTCAAGCAATAGACATAAGCTAATTTTTTTCATTTCTGTTTCTTGTTTTTTTTTAGGTCAATCAATATTTTCATTTTTTCTAATTTTTTATATGGGCCCCCATGATATGTGTTATTAATGCTATTTAATTAACTGACAATCAAATGTCGTAGTTAGCATAAAACACCTATTTGTTTTGGAGCAAAACATTTTATACTAGGATATCACAACTGCTCTTCTTCTTTTACCTTCTTAAAATCAATAATTATTATGTGGGATATCACAACTACTCTTCTTCTTTGCCCTTCCTAAAATTGCCAATTTTTTTTTTTCTTTGCAATTGCGAAGCATCTTGTTTTTCTCTCTATCTATATTATCAAAAAAAAAAAAAAAAACAAGAAGAAGGTAAGCCTTATTATTTTTTTTAATTTTCATAGGGTATTTATTTGTTATTGCTTATTGATTTAATAGTGAGTCAATTGCTCTACTTTGTTCCTTGAAAAATCCCCAATAACATGGAAGCTCAATTAAGGCTGAAAAAGTTCACGAAATTTGTGACTCTTTATATTATCCCAGAAATTTTAAAGAAAGCCGTCGACTAAAAGATTTCTGTTCTTGAGTTCCTCATGCACACTTTTGCTTTCCTTGGTGATGTGCGGACAAATTATTTGTACCTCTCTCTATCTTTGTCTCTCTGAGCATTTGAAACTTCTCAAGGAATTGAATTTACCATAAGGAACACATGAGCATGATAATCAAGTTAACTCTTGTTGATTAGTACTTTTATAATTCAAATTTTGATTTCTAGACAAATGTAGTTGTCTCCCTAAATTAAAATTAATAAAATATTAAGATTTAAATGTTTATTTTATTATATCTTAGGTGATGCTTTTAACTATGTTTAAAATTTTCTTAAGTAACAATTTATTTTTGGCTTTTCTTTATGACTATATGCTTTATGTTTGATATAGGGTTGCTTGGTGCTAAAATACAAAGGCTTGCTCTTGTAGGACTTGAAATTCATGAGCCACTAATGGCTACAATTCTCATATATAGAATGACTAAGCTTTGTGTAAGATTTGTTTAGCCATGACTATCACTCTATTCCCAGACAAGTAATTTTAGCTTCCCTTCTTTAGATCTCATGTTGGTTATATTTTTTCTTCAAGTCAAGGGAAACTATCGTATTATTTAGTGCTTCTAGTTTAAGATCGTAAATTTATCATTTTCAATGAGAAATGAAGAAATATTTTTAGTATGCTAAATATAGATGGTTCTAACCAATAAGCCAAATAATCAAATGTCCAATTAAAATATGTGAAGCAACTCGTATTCTTTTTGATCTATATTATCCATACAAAAAAACTTGTTAAGCCTTTATTATTATTATTATTATTATTGGATATTTATTCATTATTTCTTATTGATTTGTTGTTACATTTGTTTTAGTGATACAACTCACCTGTGGAAGCTGTTTGATTCTTTGCTCAATGGTACTTTGGGCAACCACATTTGACGTATTTGATGAGATAAGCCAAAGCAATTAGACATTTCATTAGCTTAAGTAAAGTTTACCTTTAACAAGACTATTCATAATGTTATAGGGAAGTCACTTTTCTTTATTGTTTACACTAAATATCTCCAACATATTTTGAATTTGGTCAAACTTTCTCAAATTCTAGGCTTTAGCATTGTATTTAAGCATCTTATCGAACAAGTGCAATATATTCAAGCTAAGGTGAAACAGAAGTTAGAAATTGTCAACAAGAAGTACAATACAACTATAACAAACATCCAATGAGCAAGCTATTTTAAAAGGGTGACATGGTAATGATGTTTCTTTGCAAATAATAGTTTCTTATTGGTTCTTACAACATGTTACATCTTAAGAAGTATAGTCCTTATGAGGTGTTGAAGAAAATCAATGACACTTATGTGATTGATCTACTTGAGGAATAGGAGATTTCAAAGACCTTCAATATTACATATATTTATTCATTTTATTTTATTGATGAGCCTCTCTATCAAAATTCTAAATTAAACTTGAGGTCAAATTTTTTCCAAATGGAGGGGATTGACATATAACGGGTAGTCTAAGACTTTATGGACTAAAGGGATCATCAAAAGCCTGAAGGAAAAATTTTATAAGGCTTAGTTCCTAAGTATAATTCAACTATTCAGGCTTTATATAAATTATTTAGGAATTATATGACTATTTTGGAATTCTTGTTTTTTGATTTTCAAATGTTTTCCTTTTTAGTTAGATATTTTCTCAGATAGTCTAAAGTGTTTTCCCATTTAGCTAGCTAGTTAGTTAAAGATGTTTAATTATAAATATGTTTAAGTTGAAAGGCTAAACCATCCTAATTAATAAACGATTTTAATACATACGTCAACTTTATCACTATCTTTCTTTTTGAAAAAAATTGTTTTTTTAGGCTTAATCAAATCATAGCTTTGTTTTTGCTAAATATTGTGTCTGACATAAGATGTGTCACAAAATTTTTATTTATCATCCTATAAGTTATGTTGTAATTCTTATCTTGTAATTTAATTACCTATATAAAAGTATTTTAGTCTAATTAAAATTTTTTGTTAAACTAAGAAGTATGTGAACTATCTAGGATTTTTTTTATCATTAATATTTTCTTATTTGGTTAGATTATCTTCTTAGTTAGTTATTAGGTATTTTTTCATTTAGGCTTAATGTTTTCCTAGTTAGATTGTTTCAATTATAAATAATTGTAAGGTTAAGGGTTAAACCATTCCAATATTTTAATATTCTAATATCCTAGTAAATTATCAATGGAGTTTTTTTTTTTTTTAGGAGTTGTTATCTTCTCTAGTGGATTATAGAAAACCTTTTAAAGGTTCAATTAAGTGTTAGCCTTTACAAAGTATGAAGCAACCTATTTAATGAGAAAGATTATAAAGGAAAGACTTTATCTAGAGTAATTTTATAAGATCATTAATACACAAAATCTTCTATTGGAGATGTATCTCACAATTACTTATAAAATGGTTAGCAGAAGAAATTGATGCTTATTTTGAATACATGATATTTATGAAGGGGAAAAGATGACTTTTGCATATTCCAATCACCAATATGGTGTAGTTGATTGGTGAAACAATATTCAATACTACCAATTGAGACTTAGTTAGTTAAGAATTCGATCATCAGTAGATATTATTAGTGCTTGAATTTGTAGGATGATAAATATGATGAGATTTTTAAATTGAGTAAAAGAAAATTTGATTCTTATTTTATTCCTATTGAAATTATGAATCAACCTTACAATGATATTATTAGTTTAACACCAATTCTCAATCAAAAGGAGATGAGTGAAATTGTTGATAAAAAAAAATTCTTCAAGGAGATGAAACATCATTGATTATATTATGGTTAGGCAAATTGGTTTCTTGTGTTCTAATGATGATTCTAATTATAAGCATTAAATAATTACTCTATCCATAATAAATTCTACTAACTCAAAAGATGAACTCATAACTCACAAGTCCCATAATCTTATTAACTAATTACCTCTTGTTTCAAACTTTTGTTGATTTTATTTGGATCGAGAAATTTAATTAAGTTAATGGAAGTTGTTGAGATGATGAAGAAAAATAAGTACTTGTATAAGAATTTATGAGAGCAATAAGTAGATTTTAAAGGATAGGAATAGATTCAAATAAATAATACCTAGTACATTGTCTTGAACTATAAAGGAGGCTATCAAAGGTAGTAAAGCGGTTTGCAAGGACACGACAAAAGTATTTTTGCCTGTAATTGCTTTTAGTAAGTTGACTAATATCTTTGAATTTAGAAAAATGAACAATGTATTATTTCATGATTAAAGCAGCTTGACTAGTAATGAATGTAGAGCTCAGTGACTTATTATTTGGCATAAGAAATGGTATATGGCAAATCTGGCTAGTAAAGGGCAACAAGGCACAAAGCTTTGCATTGTTAGTAGAATCAAGGAATGTTATTTGATTTAAAATTTATTTTGTCAAAATCTTAAATATTTTGATAATTTAAATGTTTTTTGTAAAAAAATTTTGCATTCTAAAGTTGTTGCTAAAGTGGGCATAACATAAAAGAAATTGGATGAGGGGGGCTAGAAAAATTTAAGATAGAAGCATTTAGCTTGAGTGGTTGTGCTAAAACTGAAGAAGGAAAGTGCAAAGGTAGTAAATATACAATTAGAAATGTTCTGTGGAGAATGAGGATTGGAATTTTGTGCTAAAGTTATTTTCATACAACATAATGCATGATACATGCCTTGTTCTTATTGGAAATCTTAGCTTTCTTACTATTTAAGTTACCTCATTGATCTCAAGAAAATGACATTGTGTTGAGTCATCTAAAGTTGCAACCAAGGATATCTTGCTGCTCAATCTTCAAGATATATATATTTGTTATGTCTAGTTATGTCTTAATGTTCCAATTAAGCTAAGTAGAATTAAAGGACTTTTTGGTTAAATAGTTAATGGAGTTAGTTGGATGGTTAATGGAATTAGGTTTTTGATTTTATGAAAAAACACTGCTAGAAGCAAAATCAAATTGTTTCCTTGACCAATTTTCCCTTTTCCCTTTACTTAGGTAAAGTTAGTCATGTCTTGCTTAATGATTATGCTTGTTTTTAAAAGTTGAGTGCACCAATGAAATGTTATTCTCTTCTTTGCATCTTTTGGATTATGCAAAAAGGGTTCCAAAAGTTTTACTTTTCTTTGTAAAACTTTAATTCTTTTACATGTTATCAAAACATATAAGATTACGAGAGGGCCTAAAACAAGAAAGTGTCTTGACACATCTTGTTGTTGAAATAAAAAAAATACAAAACCTTAATAAAAAATGGACACTAGTGGTTTCCTTATCTCATCAACTCCTATTTTTTCAAAAGAAAGTTATGTTATATAAGCAATCAAGATAAAGACCTATTTAAGGGCACTTGACCTCTAAAAAATTATGAAGGAAGAGGATTAAGTTCCTCAGCTTCCTTAGAATCCAATCTTTACACAAATGAGGAGACAACTAAAGTCTTCAAGGCTTTAACTTGTATCCACTCTATAGCATCAAATGTTTTCTTTACTAAAATAATGACTTGTAAAACAACCAAGGAAGCATAAGACAAACTTAAGGAGAAGTATCATTGTAGTAATAAAACTAGGCATATTTAGGATTTAAACTTCAAAAACAAGTTTAAGGCCTTGAAAATGAAAGAAATAGAAACTATAAAGCAATTTGCTGACAAGCATATAAAGGTTGTGAACTAAGTCAGACTATTGGAAAAAGATTTAAGTGATCAAAGGGTGGTTGAAAAAGTTTTGATGTGTCTGCCAAAAATATATGAAACAAAAATTTCCTTTTTGGAGGACTTAAAAGATCTTAACAACTTTACCTTTGCTAAGCTTGTTAATGCACTGCAAGCATTTGAGCTTAGAAGCTAAATTAGGCAACAAGAAACTCATAAGGCTATATTAGTGGTAAGAGGTAAAGATAGGGGTTAGGCAAATAGGTTAAATGAACATGAGGAAAATAAAGAGAAGGAGAAAAAGGGTAGACGTGGAAAAAAAGCTGGAAAAAGAAAAAGTTTGGTTTTTGCAAGAACTATGAGAAAAACTAAATATTTTGAGAAATTTTGATGGCATATGACAGACATCTAGTTGCAATAGCTGTGAAAGAATGAGGCATATGGCTAAGGTTTAAAAAAATAAGCAAGCCATGTAGTCTAAAACTATACAAAAAGCTCAAGTTACTAAAGGAAAGTAAGAGGATTCATTGTTTATGGCAATATCTAGAACATGGTTGATTGATAGTAGCAACACTAATCACATAACCTATGATGTTGCCAAGTTTAAAGATTTGGGTTAGACCTTTCAATCCAAAGTAAGGATAAGCAATAAAGAGTATTTAAAGGTTAGAGAGAAAGGAACTATGTTTGTAGATACCTTTTTAGGTATGAAGTATCTTTATGATGTCTTTTATATTCCATAAATTGACCAAAACTTATTGAGTGTATGTCAATAAATGGAAAAACAATATGCACAAATATGAAAGGATGGAAAATGCAAAATCATTGATCCTGAAGGCCATGATCTTCTAGTTGTTGTCATGCAAAACTAAATGAAGATAGGAGTAGTGCTTACCCTAACTCCTTTGATGAAGATATGTTGTGGTATAAGAGACTAAGACATTCTAATTTTCTCTCCATGAGAAAAATGCATGATTTCGCTTTTAAATCTACTTGATATTAGAGTCTAAGCTTCAATTTAGCTCTAGAACTACTTGAAATTTCAACTTCCCTTTCCTTAATCACAAACTTGGAAAGTTACAAAGAGATTACAATTTATTTATACATATCTCTGTGGTCTAATGAGTGTTCCCTCACTCAATGACAACAAATATTTCATCATCTTCATTAATGATGCAACCAGATTCTCCTAAATTTACTTCTTGAGACTTATGTCTAAAGTCTTAGAACTCTTTTTCAAATTCAAGGCCTTGGTTAAGAAGCAAGTTGACTGCAACATGACTCACTTATATCAAATAATGAGTTTTGAATTTATAGTAGGCAAGTTTAATAAGTTTTGTAAAGAATTTGGAATTCATCTGTGTCATATACTTCATAGTAGAATGGATTCAGTGAGAGGAAAAATACAACCTTGATGTAAATGTCAAGGTGCATACTATTTGAAAAAGGCATGCCCAAATGCTTTTGGGAAAAGGCTGCAAACACTACTAATTACCTGCAAAACAAGCTTTTTACTAAAGCCTTACAGGAAAAAACTCTACATGAAGTTTGGTATGGATTTAAACCCTCTTCACAACACCTTAAGGTCTTTGGTTATGTATGTTATATCTTAACACTTGATGCAAAAAAGGACAAGCTTAATGATAGATTTTAGGCTTATGTCTTCCTAAGATATAAAAGTTAGTTTAAAGCTTACAAGGTTATGGCCCAATAAACTAAAAAGTGATTATGAGTATAAGCATCAAATTCAATGAGGAAACAAGTTAGAATTGGAACTTTGAGCATGCTTTAGCCAAAAAGTTCACATCTATCTCTAGGTTCATTTCTTTAGAAGTAAAGATAGACACTCTTACAACTCTGTTAGTTAACTAGTGAGATGAGTCAGGTCTCTAACAAATGTCTATGCAAGAGGAAATATGGCCAGGTTGGAACCATAAAACTTCTCATAAGCCTTACAACAGGATATTTAAAAGGCTACAATGAAGGAGGAAATGCATATAACTCATAAGAATCAAACTTGGGAGCTTGTTGACAAATTAATCAATAGAAATATGATTGGAGTCAAGTGGGTTTACAAGATTAAATTGAATGTAGATGGTTCAATCAACAAGCATAAAGTAAAGCTAATGGTTAAAGGTTACTTTCAATAATTTAGTGTTACCCCTGCGAAAAAACATGATACAATTAGGCTATTATTGGCTGTGTCTATTACAAAAGACTAGAAAATTGTTTAGCTAGATGTCAAGTCAACCTTCTTCAATGGAATTGTGGAAGAATTAATCTATGTGGAATAATTAGAAGGATTTAGGTTAATGGATTAGAAGAAGGCACTTTATGAACTTAAGCAGGCTTCTCGAGCCTGGTATAGCTAAGTTGAAACTCACTTGTTTACTTTAGGTTTTTTCAAAAGATAAAGTAAGGCACCCTTATATACCAAGTCAAAAGGAAGTGACCTATTGGTTGTGCTAATTTATGTAGATGACATTTTGCTTACTGGCAGCAACAGACCACTGATTAATCACTTCAAAGATCAAATGAAAAAGGTTTTTGAGATGACTAACCTAGGTGAAATGATTTATTTTCTAAGAATAGAAATTCAGCAAGTTTCAAATGGCATTTTCATCAATCAAATGAAATAATTCATTGAGCTACTTTGGAAGTATGATATGATCAACTATAAACCTATTTCAACCCCATTAAATCTAGGGGAAAAGGTGTACAAGGAAGATGGATCAAAAGGAGTTGATAGCACAACTTATAGAAACTTGATTAAAAGTCTTTTGTAATTGACAACAACTAGACCTGATCTAATGTATATCATAAGTATTTTGTCAAGATACATGTAGATTTCAATCGAGACACATTTCAAAACTGCTAAAAGAGTTCTAAGATATCTAAAAGTGACTTGCAACTATGGTATCAAGTTTACAAGGTCAATAGAAATCATGTTAGTTGGCTTCTCAAGTGATGATTAGGTAGACAACAATGATGAGATGAATAACACAACTGGATACTTGTTTAGTCTTGGATCTAACACATTTAAGTAAAGTTATAAGAAGTAAGAAATTATTATACAATTGACTGAAACAAAAGTAAAATATATTGTTCCTGTTGCTAGATTGAATCATGCAATATAGTCGAGAAAGTTACTAAGTGATTTGAAATAAGACTATAATGAAGCTATAGAGATTAATGTTGACAACAAATCAGCAATAGTTATATCCAAGACTCTTGTTTTCCATGATAGAACAAAGTGCTTCAAGATCATGTTCTACTTTGTTAGGAAAATATAGCGAGAGTGAACTGATTCATTACAGCTCAAAAAAATCAAGTGGCTAATATTCTGACCAAGCCTTTAACTAGGAATAGATTTGAGAATTTAAGGTTGAAGATGGACATGAACATCAGGGACTCTAAAGAGGAGTGTTGGAAACTCTAGTTTCCTTATTGTTACACCTTCCTCACTGATATCAAGAAGATGACGCTATGCTGAGTCATCTAGAGTTGCAGCCAAGGATATCTTGCTACTCAAGCTTCAAGACCCGTATTTTTGTCATATTTACTCCTGTCTCAATGTTTTAGTTAAACTAAGTAGAATTAAAGGCTTTTTTGGTTAGATAGTTACTGGAGTTAGTTGGGTAGTCAGTGGGATTAAGTTTCTGATTTTTTGAAAAGTCACTACTAGAAGCAAAATCAAATTGCTTCCTTGACCAATTTTACTTTTTTTCTTTAATTAGGTAAAGTTAGTTATGTCTTGCTTAATAATTATACTTACATTTAATAGTTGAATGCATCATTGAAATGCTATGCTTTTCTATAAATCTTTCTGATTATGGATAAAGGGTTCCAAAAGTCTTCCACTTCTTTCTAAAACTCTGATTCCTTCTGTTCTCGCGTGAAGTATGGTTACACCATCCAACAATAGAATTTGTTGGTAGTAGAGTGGCATGAGTGACACGAATACGGGAAGGATTAACTGTGCGCTGTGTTGGTTTGATTAAGATTGGACGAGATTGCGGATTCCCATGACCATAAAATTCAAACGACACTAGAGTCAATAGTTTTCTGAACTGTATAGTGATCGTTTTACTTGAATCAGTGCTTATTTAACTAGGGAGCTTACTATTCTCCCTATTGTCCCCAAAAAATAATTCGCTATGTTAGTGAAGTAGGGAGGTCTCACGTGTACGAGCTCAAAGCAGATTTGAGTTTCGAGGCGTTAGCTGGTGTTAGTTGTGGGAACATGCCCAAGAGCTTCATTATCTTCTTGTTAGGACACTTCGACCCCTTCATTTGTGAGTTGGCAGTAAGGGGCCATCGAAAGTTAATCACTAGATCATACATCGCAGAATTGATTAGCACTCCTAATGGCCGCCATCTTGTGCCAACAAATAAGAAGGCAGGAAAATTTGTTCCAAAACAGCCATTTGAGCTGGCTGAAAATTTGGCTGTTGAGAAAAAAAGGAGAGAAAGGCACTTGCGGGGGTAAGTCTGAGAAGGCTGGGCCGAAATCCTGGGTTGAGAGGTTCAACTTTAAGGCACTGAAACTTATTTTGTGCAGCTGTGGTGTGGATGATGGGGTCTTGAAGCATGCAATTTTGCTTCCTGTCCTAGGTTCTGCCTTGTGCCCGACATCATCCCAAATCCCTTCTCCATAGCTGCACAGCGCTATTGTTGATGTTAGTGATGTGAAGAGACACAGATGGGGGGATTTTGTTCTCAAGTGGTTATGTGATAAGATATAGCTTCACGACGAGGGAAAGGAAACGATTTGATGACGCAAACAAGCGTAGTGTGGGTGGGTGCTTGCTCCTATTAATGGTAAGTTAGAATGTCATGTCTAAGTTGTTTTTTATGCATTTTTTTTTTGTTCTTTTTACTTATATGAGGGCTAATTGTCCTACTTTTGCCAATTGTTTGAAAGGTTCCTTTTGAAGAAGTCTGAGTAGCGGTCATCAAATGAACATCCATTGAAGTTCTGGAACAATTCAAGAGTGAGGCTTTGAGTGAAGACAGAAAATGACTATGCTAATTTCAACCGAAGCGAGGTATTCAACCAGGTCATGAGATAGTCTATCTTTGTTTTCCCATGATTTTTATTAGAAAGAAAGTGTAGATTTCATGTCTAATGTAAATACGTGGGTTTTTTACGGGGTATTTGACGGCAACTGAGATCAACTCCAATATGGCAAACTTATATGTTCCTTGTGGCCTAAGTAGTGGCTGAGAGGGGAGAAAGTCGATCAGTTTTGTTCTTTTGTGTCACCCATTATGTTTTGGTCTTGTAGACTAGAACAACCAATTCAATTTGTTCAGACAAAGAGGGTTTTCAGTGATGGAGAAGTTTGAAGGTGTTTTATATGTAGAACATGTTTAAATTTCACAAATGTTAAGCCGAATGTGTGTGTCCTACATTCTGGCATGCATTCACCGATGATGCAACTTTTTGTTATATTTTGTTTTAAATCTTCTATACGGGAAAGTGTACATTGGTTTTTGTTGTTCTATAAGGAAATACTCGTCATATTTCTAGAGTTACCTTGGTCATAATGTTTAGGGTGATGCATAGGTTGCCAAGATTGCACATGGGTTAATGGAAAAGCACATGAGAGCGTTCGCTCGTGAACTGGCTGTTGAAGTTGGCTAGTACTTCGGGCTCTACAACAAAGCAGAAGGGGGTTGCGCAGAGTGACAAGGCTGACTCCAGTGTTGGAAAGAAGTCTCAAATGCATACTGTGAGTGTCGATGGAGCAGAATCAGATGCTAGAAGTATGAAAGAAGGTACTTCAAACACCACACAAGAGTAGTGAAAATGACTACCGTCATCACTTTCACGATCCGTGTGTACATGAGCCAGTTGTGCTACTATGCATTTACTGATTAATTTAATATAATCTTTTGCAGTTGCCGAGTGGTCTCCTACTATGCATGCTGCATCTAAGGATAGACCTTCAGTTGAATTGGGCAACAAAATTGTTTCTCCAAATGTTTCTATTAAATTGAAAGATGGACGAACAATTTCGAAGACATCGGCAGAAAGTCGTGGGGTACACCTAATTTAGTGGGTCATTCAGTCACGGTCCCGACAAGCAGCACCCCATGCCATGTTCGGGACGCGCGGCTTCGGTTGAATTGGAGAAAAAAAAAACATAATCTGAGCCATGGCGTAACTTGCTCACATGCAGCATCCCCGCGTTGTGGATGATAGTTGTTGAACTTAATTTCGTAGTCTTCAAGGGTGGTTGATCGTGGTTTAATATGTATTTGAAAAGTTGGACGCTTGTCAGTCTTAAATTCTTTTAGTCGTCTCGAGTCCAAGGCATTTAACTTTTGGAATATACTTGATATTTGTTCCCTTTAGTCCGGATTTCCTGTTTTTGCAATTTGGCTTGCCTTGCCGAATAGGGTTATATTTGTAATAACCATAGTTTTCTGAGGCGGGTACTTTGTACCAATGCTGGAATTCTTTGCTTTGAAAATGTATCGTGGATAACTTCTTGGACCACCAACGCTGAGTTGAGCTCATATAGTAAATCTTTGGAAAGTTAATTTCATTATCAATCGACTCGGCTTGGACATATATATGAGGTTCAAATCTTTTCACATCAAATTTGCTAACCCGGAAGGATCTTCCCTTGTAGTATACTAGTAAGTTCATGTTGTATACTTGTCTTCCTATGTACTATATAGTAATACCTGGGCCACAATAGTAAGATTAATATCGAAGATGGGTATAATTGTTTTTATATCGGCTAACCCACAGGGCAACCCTGTCCGACCATATAATGACGAAAGTGGACATGAGTCCTATGTGTTGGTTCTTGCTAGCTTCCCTCCATCCTTTGTACTACTACTGATAAGCAACTTTACACAACACAATGAAGTTTGTACTCTTACACTACAATTATAATGAGACCATAAGATGTTGTATATAAAATATAGCTTTGGATTTAAAATGCCTTCAAAATAAATTTATTAAACTCTTTTTTTTCTTTGTTGAATATTGCTACCTATAAAAGCAAAGTCTAACATCTCAAAACTTATCCTAATATTAAATGTTTGTTTTAAATATTGTCATATATAAAAGAAAAGTACAACATGTCAAAACTTCTCCTAATTCACGTTTTATACTAATATCAATGGGAAATGTCTTTTTTTTTTTTTCTTCTTTGGTATGAAATGTTACAATTGTATATATTTCTTATGCAGTAAAAACATTATTGTGTTCAAATAAATTCATGAGACTGTGTGACAATTATGTTGGTTTGGCAGTATTAGAGGCAAGCTCTCCACGTAGAAAGTGTCATTTAGATGGTCAATATATATGATGTTTTAAAGACGTGAAAATATGATATGGGAACAGGGAAGCAAACACCTCTAATAAAGGACATTGTAACAAATAATGACATCTATGACACGTTTATTCGTGGAACCATTTATTCCAACAAAAATAAGTATAGTCATTTAGTTAGTTAAAAAAAAGAAAGAAAAAAAAAAGGATAAAAAGGGTTATATACTGTCATTATTCTCCTTTATACTATTGAAAGAGAACTATATACAAGATATATGAATTTAACAATCTTCTAGCATGTCTTAGTAATAAAACCTTTCTACGTAGTATACAAATTAATTATAATTGTATACAATATTGTTAAAGTACTATAAATTTACAGTTATGTAGCATACATATAACATGAAAACGTTTCATTTAGTTAAGTGTACAATACATATGAACGTACATATTAAAAACAACAAATGCTACTGCAACAATGAAAACCATCAAATTCAAAGTTACCATTGCATATCACATACAAGTACATAAGACAAAACACTCATTTTAGTGGGCAGAGATCAAGGTATGGCACTGTAAAAGCACTGACCAATGTTGCATGGTTAAGTGTAGGCGATCATATATAATGAAGTTGTGGAGAAATTCCCAATATGTTAAAAAATATGTCCAAGCGGAAGATTGCCAACAAATCTAAAACTTCAAATGGAAAAGAAAACAATTTCCAAATTGTTGCATCTTCAAATTTTTTTAATAAAATACAAAATTCTATTGAATAGAAAAATCAGTAAATAAAATAATAAAACCCAAATAAACTTTGGAAAGGGATTGACTGCACAGACCAAAATTCTAATGGCCTCAAAATGGATTTTATATAGTACACAAAGTATTTTATACTACACAAATAATATTTCATGTAATTCAAAAATAATTTAGATTAATATTTATTTTTTTTACTATAAATCTGTTGTATATTATATATAATATTATTTATACAGTATAAAATTATTTTGAATCTATTTGAATCCATAACATTTGAGTTTGTATAAAAAAATATTAAATTATACAGTTACATTTGTTTATAATAACATATTTCTTTTTATAGTGAAATTTGAGAATTATTTTCAATAATATTGAATATTACTCATCTTACAAAATTTAATTTAAAAGATTATCATAGTCAACTCACTATAAGCTATTTTTAAAATAATTTTATAGAAGTTATCTTTTGTTAAACTTAACTTTATCAGTTTAAAGTTTACTCTTTTAATATTATAATTTCATTTAAGATTATATTGTAATTGCTACATATATAAATTCTTGTACCAATTAAATTTAAATGTTTAAAATATTCATTAAATTTTATCTAATAAGTACTAACCACTTCATTAATATTAATTTAAAAAATTTAATTCATTTTTTTATCAGAATACTCATTTGAACCAAATTAATGAATTTGTTTTATTATATTGATGAATTTTTATATCACATTAACCCTTTGTTTTTTACTACATAAATTGTATACAACATATATTCTTTTTTTTTTCTCTCTCTCAACTTTTTATATCATATTAATTTCTTTTTATTACTTTGTATAACCTATTAGTTTTTTTTTTTTTTGATTCAATACAATATGGATCTTATTCTATAATCCATTGATGACCTTAAAGATAGTAATTAATCAGTAATTATATTTAGCAATGCTACTAATTGTAAAAACATTGACGATGAAGATAATTTGGGGAATAATCGAGTAACACAAATTTTGGTTTAAACCCTTGAGCAATTAAGTAACCTTGGATAAAATTGGAATTCCTAGACTATTTTTTGTAAGTGCAAAAAATCGTAACTTCAATATTCACATTCGTCTCCAATTCTCATATTTTTACTAAATGAATTAACTATGTGAAGATTTGGTTGACTCATTCATAGTTCTAATTAGTGTCGCGAACTTCTAAGAAGTTGACATAATAACTCATAGAATAAAGTCAGTATTTTAACCTTGCAAGTTAGAGTTAACAAAGAACTACAAGCTTTCCTATAATCCTCTAAACCTAAATGCATCCATGATGTGCTTGAAGGCTACATAAAAGAGTTTAAAAATGACTACTTGAAGATTATATTATATATTAATTGATCGATTGGCTTTCAAGCAACATATATGAGTTGATACATTTGATGATACGTGAATGACCCTTTATGCTACATCTTAGCCTTTTTACACAATATGGATCATTTTTATAATACATTGATGATTGTACCATACATAAGCATTTGGTACTAAATGTAAGTCTTATTTACAACATGAATTTACTTTTATAATACATTTTGGGGTCAGACAACAATTAATGGTCTTTTATACTATATACATGAGCCTTTTATGCAAAGTCTGTCATTTATATTACATTGATGACCATTTGTATTATATTTAATAATTTTATATACTACAGATAGGCATTTTATACAACATGGATCATTCATTTTCCTACATTGAATAGCTTTCATACTCCATCAAAAATCTTTTTGTACCACATTTTAGTTGATTATAATTGAAAGATTAATTTTTTTTAAATATTTTCATTAAAGTATAAGTGGAACCCATCAATTTTTGTTCAGTCTAAAACTTGAAATGTCGAAACACCAATTTTGTTCTATAACTCTTTATACAAGATTTCCTGAGGCTTAACTGGGATATACCATTACTTTACTATGTTTTTCCCATTGTCCCTCATAACGTAGATGTTTGAAAATGTGAAAATAATGTAAATATTAAATCTTAAATTTCCTACACTTATCAATAAAGAATAAGAAACCAAATGCGAAATGCTAGCCTTCAAGTGTCCTCTGTGGCAAAATATTTGACTATGTAAGAGCACACAAGTGCGTTGGCCTTGTCAACTTTCCTATATCCCTTGTACTACACTAGAGCATTTTTATACAACAGATAAGATAACTTTGCACAACACGAAGGAAGTTTGTATTCTTACATCTTCGATTATAATGAGACGCTAAGATTCTTGCATAGAAAATATAGCTTGGGATTTCAAGATAAATTTATTAAATGTTTTTTTTTTCTTTCAGTATTGCCACATTAAAGTCCAACATTTCAAAAGGCGTTCCAAACTCACTAACCACCACATAAGTGTAGTGTCTCTTACAATGCTTGAAAGACAAGGCACAGACATAGCATTCACTGAAGGGCGCCATTACGTGAGAAATTCAAACAGTAAAAGTTTTACCCTTGTTTAGAACTATGTTGGTTTTGAAATTAGAATATGGGATATCTTTCTTTTTCACACAATCTCATCTAGAACTATGTTGGTTTTGAAATTAGAATAAGGGATATCCTTCTTTTTCACACAATCTCATCTAGAACTACGTTGGTTTTGAAATTAGAATAAGGGGTATCCTTCTTTTTCACGCAATCTCATCTAGAACTACGTTGGTTTTGAAATTAGAATAAGGGGTATCCCTCTTTTTCACCCAATCTCATCTAGAACTACGTTGGTTTTGAAATTAGAATAAGGGGCATCCTTCTTTTTCACACAATCTCATCTAGAACTACGTTGGTTAGTCACTTTCTTTAAGTCACTTTGATATTAATCTAACAAAACTATATACAAGATAATAAGAGTTTAATAGTCGTTTGGCACGATATTTTTAATTAAAAATTGTACACAATATTTTTATAGCAATTTCGTATATAAACGAAAAATGTTCCATTGACTTAAGTGTATAATATAGATATATAATCATGAATGGACATGTTAAAAACAACGATTCTACTACTCAAGGTCCCCACAACACATCACTTGCAAGACATGTAAGTACATGAGACAAAACTTTTGAAATTGGTAGGGGATCATGGGTATGACACCGTAAGGAGCACTGCTAATGTTACATAGTTTTAGTATATAGGTCGAGAAATTTGTCCAAGTAAAAAATTGCCAAAAAATTTTAAAACTACAAATGGAAATGGAAATAATTTCCCAAATGTTGCCTTTTCAAAATTGTTTAAACAACGCCCAAAATTTCATTGAATGGGAAAATCAACAAATAAAATAATGAGACACAAATCATCATTGAAAAGGATTGGCTATTCGACTGGAAATTCTGATGCAACTCAGATGGCCTTAAAAGATCTTATACTACATGCAAAATAATTTATATTGCATAATATTTTATATAATGTGAAAAATATTTAAATTAATATTTATTATTTTTCTATAAAATTTCTTTTAATTGATATAAAATGTTATTTTTTTTAGTAAAAAATATTTTATATGTAACATAAAATTGTTTTGAGTTCATTTAAGTTCATAAATTTGAATCTCGTATAAGAAATGCTAAATTATACAATTAAATTTGTATACAATTTGTAGTCTATACTCGAATTTTTCAACAAGTCATGTCTACTGTTAAGTTTATATATAATATTGTCAGACTGGTATAAATTGTTATTAATGTAGTACACATAGTGAAAACGTCATAATCTGAAGCTCTATAAATAAATTTGTCTCAAGTGGATCATTAATATTGGACTACTTGTTGTTCTACAGGATTCCTTATACCACAACTATCCAATTTAGACAACAAATAATATAATTTATTCCACATTTGGTAGTTTGCAATTTGGGGTATCCATTGCATTTTATTCGCCTACTTTCATACAGCATGCTTGATATTTCATTGCCTCCAATGCCACATATTCCAAGCTCTAAAATCAAATTCCAAAATGTTTGATCAACCTGAAGCTTCAGGTGGGAAAAAGTTAAAAAGATTTAAGGTGTGCTCCAAGTTTGTTCATAGTTCTGTAGCAGAAATCTTTGATCAAGCATAAGCACAACAATTAATAACATGCAAAGTACACTAACATGAAAGTTGCTTGCACAAATACAGTAGTACCTGAATGCTGGGTGACCCAGGACTGGGCAATCAAACGGTACTTTAAATCCAACACGATTTAACATAGCATAGGTAATAGCATATATTCAAGAATACCAATAGTAAATATACAGAGATACGAAATAGAATATCTAGGCCTACTGAAATCTCACTCTGGCCAAAAACCAAACTAAACGGGTGTTTCATTCGCTCACCACCCTAAAAATCTGTGAATGAGAATCATTCAATAGGTGTTTCAACACCCACAGACGGTCTCTTACCTTGCCACGGTTATATTTTCCTGCAATATTGACTTGTGTCAAACATATAAAAGAAAGGGAAGCGCGGGTATTCCACACAAACAGAACCTATCCAAAAAATATACAAGTGATATATTGACCTGCAACAAGCTTTTTCATGCTATATAGGAATCCCACTTTCGTATGACCAAAAGCGCATGAATTCCATAGTCATGGCTGCGAATGACAAACAAAAAGATATTTTTTACACAAATTTGATCACATTTCACACATGATTTGTGACTTAGTCATCCAATATATGCTAAGCTTGATGGGAGAGGGGCAGCACACAGAAAAATAAATTAATTTTTTACGTAAAAATCTCTTTAAAACAAAGAGAAAAAACTACGAAATACATCAATCCAATCAACTTTTTATAATTAACAAATAAATACAAAATAGGTAAACAACTTCAATTATATCAACTAAATTAATTAAACTCAATTTAAAACAAGTGAGAGACTAAATGAGTTGACAAATAATAATAGATATGTTCTATTAATAATAACTCAACAACTAGATATCGAAACAATAATCCAACAGTTCAAGATGAAAATCCAAAAGTCTTATACTAGCTATTCAAATTTTAGCTCAATCATACCATGAATTAATATTTATCTTCATAGTTTATCAAAATTGTCACAGTAGAGAGAGCAGAAAAAATCCAAAAATGAGTAGTCACAAATTTGGGATAAATATCTACCTTTACAAAAAAAATAAATCATGATCCAATCATTCAAAATTAAAAAATGTGTGTCCTCAATTAATTAACAAAAAAACAGTTTGATCGGACCATAAATAAATTCGGAATTATAAGATTGATTAAAACTATAGGCAAAATAACTTTCTGAAACATGAACCACACACTTACAGTTCGCCAAATTTGATATCCACTGTTCGAAATAAAAATTCGAATGTCCTCTATCAGTTACCAAACTTTTAGCTCAATTGGATAAAGATTCACTATTGAATTTTGAAAATAGTAACTATTGCTCCTCTTGGAATCTCTCCCTTGTTTTTCTCTCTCCTTTTCCCTCTGTTGATCGGCCACCTCTCAACCATAATTTTTCTTCACTTAATTTTCTTATTGTACAAATGAGGTATTTATACCTTATAAATTCATCTCCCTTTTTTTTTTCTATATAAAAGTACCCTCCACATAGGAAGGAACCTAACAATTCTCCCTATCAACACTATGTAAAGGTACTGACCATTCCAACCAATGAACAACACAACTCACAATTTTCTCTTGGGAATACCTTTGTCAATATATTAGCAACATTATCTTTTGTATAAACCTTTTTAAGGGCTAGTTGTTTACAATCAATAACATCGTGTATCCAATGATATTACACATCAATATACTTTGATTTAGCATGAAAAGTCAGATCATTACCAAGATCAATTACACTCTGACTGTCACAATATAACACATACTTTGATTGCTCAAAGCCAAGCTCTATCATGAATCTTTTCATCTAAATCAACTCTTTAGCTGCTTCAGTTATAACAATGAACTTTACTTCTGTGGTTAACAATGCAATGTACTTTTGCAACCATAGTTATCAAACTACTCCCCCTGCAAGAGTAATCAAATAACCTGAAGTAGACTTTCTAGAGTCAATGTTACTAGCCATATTTGAATATGTGAATCCAATAAGAGTAGGCTTATCACTCCTAAAACAAAGCTTGAAGTTACTAGAGCCTTATAGATATTTCAATATCCACTTCACTGCATTTTAATGCTCCTTACCAAGATTTGAAAGAAACCTACTAATTGCGTCTATTGTATATGCTATATCAGTCCTCTTACATGCCATTGCGTACATCAAACTACATATAATTGATGCAAAAGGAACTTTCAGCATCTTTTCCTTCTCTTCCATTGTAGAAGGACATTACTTAACTGATAATTTAAAGTGTATAACAAAAGGAGTGCTAACCACTTTAACTTTATCCATGTTTAATGTACTGTTTTTGAGACAAATACAACCTTTTATCTTTCTTGTCTTGAGTGATTGACATGTCGAGGATTTTTTTTGTTGGTCCTAAATCATTTATGACAAAAGACTTGCTTGATTCTAGTGGTGATATGATCAATAATAGTCATATCATCAACATAAAGTTGTAAAATGATAAAATCATTATTAGTGAATCTTTGCACAAAAATACAAAAATCAGAAGTTGTTTTCTTGTACCCTTGTTGTTCCATAATAGACTCAAACTTCTTGTACCATTGTCTAGGTACTTATTTCAAGCCATACAAGCTCTTCTTCAATTTGCACACACGATCCTCTTTTCCTTTAACTTTAAAGTCTTGTGGTTGTTTCATATAAATTTCTTCTTCCAAGTCACAATGGAGAAAAACTATTTTCACATTCATATGCTTAATCTCCAATTTTTGGCATGTAGCCAAACTTAACATAATTCAAATAGAAGACATTTTAACCACTGGTGAGAAGATATCTTCAAAATCAACACCCTATTTCTGATTGAATCCTTTGATAACTAATCTGGTTTTATATCGTGGATGTGAAGTATTTTCTTCTTACTTTATCCTGTAAATCCACTGATTTTTTAAAACTCTTTTTCCCTTAGGTAATTTCACAAATTCATAAGTGGAGTTCTCATGCAAGAATTTCATCTCATATGACATAACATCTATCCAGTGCTGCTTATGCTTACTGATGGAGGTCATATTGTACCGACTCAAATCAACAACGGAGTTTATGCTTTGCAAAACCTTAGAGGGCCAATGACAAGGGTAAGGTCAAAAAAAATAAGGAATTTCTCAACAACTTATTGTGTGACATTTACTTACAGGAATTTGCTAGGCATGAGTTAAGGATGATGGAAGTTTCACCAAGGCTTGGAAATGTGTCATCTCCGGAGGAATATGAAAACCATGGCCTTGGGAAGAAAGTTGGAGTTGGGAGCCCATGCTTGGGCTTTTAAATGAGTTATTTTCATGCGTTATATTGTTATATAGTGGGTCAGATGAATTTCAGCACCTTAATGGGTTATTTGCAAGGGTTTTTATTATTATTTAGTGGGATGGATGAATTTCTTTAATAAGTCTATCTAATTAGCTAGGGTTTTTGGGGGTTAGCATATGAAAAGGAAAAAAGGATGGCTAAAGGGAGAGTTTGTTTTTGGATGAGTGTATGAGCTATCTTCTTTAGTTCTTTAAGAACTAATTTTGAACTTTCATACTTGAATGTGTTGGTTCAATATACTTATCTTCTTTAACTTTGTTGTTGTTAATAGTGACGTTTGAATCCTTTAGTTCTGGTTCTTGGTTGTTTATAATCATTGAGTTAGAACTCTAATCCTTTAACCTTTGTTAGAACAATCCTATACCAACATTAATGTTGGGTTCCATTTACATATAATCGGGGTTCATATCACTCAAGTTTTTCCCCATAAGTTAATAACACAAACTCATTAGGAGAGTACTGAGTATAAGGCACTGAAACTCTACTGGACCTCTGTGGCTGAAATTGAGGTTAAATGAGGTTAAATAATCTTTTGTGGGAGCATTGAGATCACTTACACACAGTACATCATTTTCCTACTGAACATTCTCATTATATTCTTGAACATCATGTTCAGCGTAACTTGAATCATTTGCAAGTGTCTAAGAAATTGGATCAATATCAACACAATTATCATTAGCTTGAATAGCTGCCTTCTCAATGTTTTGATCCTCAAAGAATACAACACCTCTACTTTTGATAAGCTTTTTCCCAATTAGATCATATAATCAATATCCAGAGTCAAATTCAACATAATTAAGGAAAATACATTGTCATGTCTTTGTATCTAACTTTGTTTGTTCATCTTTAGGGATAGAAACAAAAACCATATAGCTAAAGACCCATAAATAATCATAAGAGAATTCCTTACCAAACCAAACTTTGTTTGGAACATCACTTTGCAAAGGAACACTGGGAGATAAATTAATCACATATGTTGCTGTATTTAGGGCTTCACTCCAAAAGTGTCTAGGCAACTTTGCATATGAGAGAAAACATCTAACTCTCTTAATCAATGTTCTATTCATCCTTTTAGTTAAGCCATTCAACTGAGATGTCTTTAGAGGTGTCCTTTGGTGATTAATCTTATATACTTTGCAATACTCATCAAATAGACCACTACACTCACCACCATTGTTAGCATAAACACATTTTAGCTTATTTATTGATTGTCTTTAAACCAAGACATGAAATTGTTTGAGCACATTAAAAACATGATTTTTAACCTTTAATGCATAAACCCAAAGTTTTCTTAAATGATCATTAATAAAGGTTACAAAATAGCAAACGCCACCAAGTGAGCATACCTTCAAAGGACCACACACATCAGAATACACTAACTCTAACAACTCAGATTTCCTTAAAGGAGGGTTACTCTTAAATGTAATTCTATTTTGTTTTCTATCCAAACAATAAGGACACTTCTTTAAAACTGTACTCTTTATGCCTGGAAATTGATTTTTCTTGTTAAATAATTCATCCCTTTTCACTCATATGAACAAGTTATTTATGTCATAACTTAATAAAGCTTTCATTCTCCATAACACTCATAACATCTTTAACAATAAAAGCTTGCATAAAATACAAATTGGAACATTTCTTACCTCGTGTCACAACTAAGGAACCTTTAGTAAGTCTCCATTAATTGATAGATTCAACCAAGTGTCTGGGACATGTCTAATATCCCTCAATGTTAGTTGTGCTTTACTGTTAGTTTTTAAACAAATATCACTAACACCAACGACTTCTGCTAAGTTATTATTACCCATCTTTAACACCTTATGATTACCATGTGTGTATGTAGAGAAGAATTCTTTTCATGAAGTAACATGGAGGGAGGCACCACTATCTATAACCTAATCAATCTTACGAAATGTCAAATTAATCACATTCTCATAACAAATAATAATGAAGTCACTAGTACCAAAAGCTAATGTAGTAGCAATACAATCATTATCATTATACCTCTTTTTATGCCAATCACTACCATCTTTGTTTTCTCTCTTCCACTTATTACATTTCTTTTGAATCTAACCCATCTTTCCACAATAATGGCATTAGACTTTCTTATACTTTGATCTTGATTTATTTTGGCTTTTATTTATGCTCTTTTTACCATTTTCCCTTTCTTGATTTCTCCCCCTATTTTCAGTAATCAAAACCTCTGAATTGGATTATGGTGAACGTTGAGATCTTTTTCTCATTTACTCATTCAACACACCATCTTTCATGAGTTCTAATGAAACAACACCACCAAAGGCATAATTAGTAAGTGGAATCTAGAACATCTCCTAAGAATCAGGTAATGTAGCAAGTAACCATAATCTGAGAACCTTATCATCAAAATTAATGTCTATGCCCAATAATTGATTAACGACACCCTGAAACTCATTCAAGTGGTTAGCAACTAAGAAACCTTTCCCACTTGTTTCAACTTGTGAGAAGTTGATTGAATAATAAATGCAGCAACTCAAAATATTACACAAAAGAACACATCAATTTTTACATGGAAAACCCCTTTAAAACAAAGAGGAAAAACCATAGGGACACACCAATTCAAAAATCAACTTCACTATAATCAAAAAATAAATACAAAAGAGGTACACAACCTCAATTACATCAACCAAAATGATCAAACTTAATTTGAACCAAGTGAGAGGCTAAATGAGTTAACAAATAGTAATAGACACATTCTGTTAATAATAACTCAACAACCATATCTCAAAACAACAATCTAATAGTTTAAGATGAAAATCCAAAAGTCCCCTACTATCTGCTCAATTTTTAGCTTAATCAAACCATGAATTAATATTCATTTTTATGGTTTATCAACACTGCCATAATAGAGAGAGTAGAGAAAATCCAAAAATGAGTAGTCAGAGATTTGAGATAAAAACTTGCTTTTCAGAAAACCAAATCACGATTCAACCATTCAGAATCAAGAAATATGTTTCTCAATCAACCGACCAAAAAAACCTTGATCGGATCGCAATAAATTTCTAATTACAAGGTTGATCAAAACTGCACACAAAATAACTTCTTGAAGCACGAATCATAAGAACATAAATAAAAAACACACTTACAGTCCACCAAATATGATCTCTATTGTTTGGAATGAAGATTTAGATGTCTTTTATTAGCTATCAAACTTTGAGCTCGATCGAACAAAAATTCATTGTTTGATTTTGAAAATAGTAACTATTGCTCTTATTGGAAACTCTCCCTTATTTTTCTCTCTTAATCAATTGCCTCTCAACCCTAATTTTCTTCACTCAATTGTCTTATTGTACAATTGAGGTATTTATACCTCATCAAGTCATTTCCCTTTTTTTTTTCTTTTAATAAAGGTACCCCCCACATAGGAAGGGACCTAACAAAGCTAATCTAAAATGCCAAGGGAATAGAGCAACTCACAGTAAACCCCTGAGGGGGAATCATTGGACTAGCGGTGATGACAACATTAAAACTTGATGCCAACTCCCAAAATAGGTCATTAATTTGTGATAGTTGGGAAAATGAGCAAAGGAAAAAAATGTTAAATTTCATTGCTATATTTCTGAAGTTAGTGATTGTCAATGATTAGATTTACAAAAATGTTAGCAAAATAGTTTTTCTTAACATCATATGTAGCACTTTTTGTACATGATCTGACCCCTATTTATTCTGGGTATCAATAAAAAAAAGTTTTTTTGTTCATGCAAATCCATACAAAGCAAGCTCTAGTGTTTCGCGAACAAAATTGACATAATGAACTACACACAACAAGAACGCATAATGTAAGTGCCAACCTTGATAAAAGTACTTTTCAATATAGTAGCAAAAGCACTACACAAAACATGAGAGATATATATCACACGAGTTTTGGATATTCGTTACATGCTATTGCAATAAAGTTAGTTGATTTTATCACCGATAAAGTTATTTAGCTGGGGTGCTCACTATCACACAAGTGTCATTAATTAAAGCTCCTTTTTCTAAGTGATTTATAAATGTTGATCATATAATGAACACAAATATAACAAAAATGGGATTTACATAGAGCAAAAATTAGTTGAACTGGCACAATAAGGCTGAAATAATGTCATCTTGGCAAAACTTCAATACTAAAGGGAGAAGGACAGAGCATGTAACAACACTAAAGCAACGTGTCAAAAATTGTGGGTCAATAATGCATTATAGCAGATGTGGTACAGTGTTCCATTTATTTATGAGAAGCAAGGACAAGATTCTGACAAACTGTAAGTGAAGAGAGAATTTTATAAAAAATTAGCAAGTAGGCAATAATTTCACAAGCAAAGGGGAAGGTTTATGAGAATAAGTCGTACATAGATTAAGACTTACATAGTTGCTTAATGTCCTCTGAGCAAGAAGACATTGATAAACATCAAACTTTAATAACCACCTCCCATTGACGAGCACGATAGAATCAAGGGGCATAAGATTCAAAGAAAAATCAAAGTCAAACATATATGCTTTAGCATATAATTATTTGGTTTAGGAACATTACTTTGAAAATCATAATGGTTAGAACCCTATTTTTTTTATATACTGATCTTATGGATCTGAGAAAGTTCAACAATAACTCATTAGTCTTATTACTTCTCTGCCTTTTTAAGTGACCTCTTGAAACACCTCATGGCGAACATGACCTTAATTTTATGACCTCAATTTTTGATTATCCCCAATGCAATGATACACAACTAAGTCTCCCCATCTCTATGAATCCATAATAACTACATGAAATACAAAATTTATCGATGTCTTCCCCAAAACAAAGTGAAAATGGCTAATATAATTCATAATAATGAAATAATTAACAAATAATTCCAACTTTGCGTTGAGCCCATCTTTGATGGCTAATGTTAGATTTGTTGTCAACAACACTTCATATATTTGTTCTTGTTGATTTGATGTTATGACTGCCTTTGAGATGTATTTGTTGCATTTACAAAGTGTCTTTGCAGTTGTTTCATTCAGGGGTTAAGGAAGATAGAAGGAGTCAATGCTGACTGTTGACCCTAAATTCAAGGAATCAATGCTAACCATTGATGATTAGGAAACCTTAAACTTAAGGCTTATAAATACCCATACAACCATTAAAAGAAGTGTGTGAGTAAAGCAAAAAAGAGAGTAGAAACTTAATGAGAGAAAGAAGGCATAAACTCAACATAAGAGAATGACAGAAAGCTTGAGCAGAACTATAAAAGGTAGAAATATACAGTGCATAAGGTAGAGATCGACAGTGCAGAAGGTAAAGACCAATAGTGCAGAAGATAGAGACCAACAATGCAAAAGACAAAGAATGGTAGTGCAGAAAACAAAGACTAACAGTGTAGAAGGAGGCAAAGATTGACAGTGCAGAAGACAGAGACTTGTTGTGTGGAATGCAGAGACCAATGGTGCATAAGGTAGAGACTAGTAGTGCAGAAGGCAGAGACCAGCGGTGCAGAAGGCAAAGACTAGCAATGTAGAAGGCATAGATCGGTAGTGTAAAAGGGAGACATTGACAGTGCAAAAGGGAGAGACCTACAGTGCAGAAGGTAATGACCGATAATGAAAAAAGCTTAAGACCGATAGTGAGGAAGAATAGAACAATAAAACAAAAGGAGAAAATTAGTTTTCAGCCATAATAGTTTGTACATATGGAGAGATTCTACTTAATAAAGTTTTTGTCATAATCTTTTTCTATACTCTTGAAAAAAGGTGAGAACCCCTTGGGGTGATCAGGATATTATTGTAAATGGTTAAAGAGTAATCCTTCCATAGCGATTAAGGAGAGATCCTATCATAACATTAGTTGTATCCCTTGATTGCAAGAACGGATTATGTGATCTAGGAGTGATCCTATCACACCGTGGATGTAGCTCATATATTGTAGGTGAACGACGTAAAAATTCTATGTGTTCTTGGGTGCTTGTGCTTCCTTGATATTCATACGGTTGGCCTCAAATAAAGAAGCAAGATAAAATTAGATCATAAACTTTAACAGGTCACAAAGGTTTAATCTAGATAGATTTGTAAAAAGTAAACATCTTACATTGATTCACCCCCTCCCTCTCTTAGTGTGAGATCTAAGAAGGTCCTTATCAATTGGTATCAAGGCCTTAAGTTTCTTTGTTGATTTATTCTACTGGGATCTAAAAATTTTTGTTGTTGTTATGAAACTTTACATCTATTGTTCTTTAATGTCATAAACAGCATAAACAATATTAATAGAAAGGGTATTCTTACGTTTAATGAACAAAATTATCAAATATGAAAGAATAGAATGCTCTTATACTTGCTGTCACTTGGTTTGGATGTGCTTAAATTTACTGTCAGTGGCTTCAGTTTTACGACTGAAGGTACTGCTATTATGCCTACTGATAACAAGAATTTAAAGTATGATGGAAAGGCTAAAAATGCCTTATTTTCCTTTTTATCAGACAAAGAATTCACCAAAGTGATGGGATGCAACATAGCCAAACAAATTTAGGAAAAATTAAAGAATATTTATGAAGGAGACGAGTTCATGAAGGAAGCCAAGTTACAAATCTAGTGAAGCAAATTTAAAGATATAAATATGTTAAATGATGAATCTATGGATATTTTCTTTACAAGAGTAAATGAAATTGTTTGCTTCATTAGAGGTTATGGAGAGGAGATAAAAAATGCTATTATGGTAAAAAAGATACTTAAAACCTTACTGGAAACTTTCAATGCCAAAGTTTCCTTCGTAAAAGATAAAGATTTGGATAAACTGTCCCTGGATGGTTTACACAGCATATTGGTGGCTTATGAAATGAGAATAGCTCCAATGAAGAAAGAAAAGAAGTTTAAGGAAGAGAAGGAGTTGGCTTTCAAGGCAATGAAAAAATTAAAAATTAAAGAATAAGAAGAAGAAACCACTGGCAATGTTGAGGAAGAAGATAGTAATGCATAATTTGATACAGTCATGACATATATCACCAAAAATATGAGGAAAAGAAAAGGGAAGTACAAGGGAAAATTACCCTTGAAGTGCTTTAGTTGTGGAGGCATAGGGCACTTTGCAGTGGAGTGCCCAAAGAGAACAAAAGCAAATAGTGATGATGATGATGAGCTTGCCCCAAAAAAGAGAACAAAGAAATTCAACTATTCTAATCCTAGGAGTTCAAGTATTAAAAGGAAAAAGAAACTTTTCAAATCCAAAAGAAGAAATTTCTTAAGCAAGTTAGATGAAGAAGATTTTAAAGAAGAAACTGATGATGATTCAACGATGAGGCTACAACAAATGTGTTGGTTACACAGGTAGATGATAGACAAGAATCCTTAAGTAATAAAGAATCAATTGAAAAGGAAGAGAAAGAGATGGTGTAGTAACTTGAGAATGAATTGAGAGCTTGTTTGCACAAAAACAACAAACTAAAAAAAGAGGTAAAGAATCTCAAGCAGTTGAATAAAAATTTTGATGTTAATAAATCTAATTTCCAATTGAAAGAAAAGGAGGTTGAAGCAAAAGAGAAGGAATACTTGAAAAGAATTGAGGAGCTAAATGTACTTAAGGTAAAGCAAGGAAAAATACACAAAGATCTTGGCACTAAGATGATTGCATAAAAGGAAAAAGTGTTGATTTTGCAAGCTAAGTATGAAAAAAGCTTTATACAGGTTGTGGAAGTGAGAGGAGAGTCCTTTTTAGATATTGCTATTAAGGAGGATCTTACCAAAAAGTTAGATGAATGTCTAAGCAAACAAATACCTCATTCTATGGGAAAGAAAGGACTTGGCTATGTTGGAAAGCTGAATAAAAGGGTAGAATAGAAGAAGAAAATTGTATTTATGCTTGAAAGCAAACACACACAAAAAAAAAAATTGAAAGAAGTTGATGTTATTGAGAAGAGAAACCAATATAAGCTAAAATGAGTTAGGAAAGATGTAAAGAAAACTCCTATCCAAATGAGATAGGTTGTCAAAAACGAAAAGAAAGTTGCCACACCTAAAAATTAGGTGGCTAAAGGCATAGTAAGTATTCAAATTTAAAGGATTTTGCTGGTGTCGTAGTAAGTATGAACATAAGGCTAGTATGTGGTAAAGTAATGAACCTATAATAAAGAGGAATGTGAGCCAAAAATGTAGGGGGAGACTTTATCAAGAAAGGAGATAGCCTTAAGTGAAAAGAAGCCAAAATCCACTAAGAAATATATTTGATATATTGGAAGAAATTTATGGAAGATGTGAATAGGTTAGACATACTACTGAGGAATGCTCGAAATTGTTGTTTGGTTAAAGAATGCAAAGGAAAACACCTACATATGCTTTGATGTTTGGCCAAAAAAGAAAAAGAGGAAAGGAAATGACAATGGTTATGGAAGTAGTCTTAAAAGCTTGTAAGAAAGAAAAGCCATGGATCCTTGACAGTGACTGCTGCTCTTCACACATGACAGGAGACTCCAAGGTGCTGAAAGAAGTAGAAAATATAATTGAGGGTCAATCACATTTGGCAATGACAGTGCTTTAAAGATTAAAGGTGTTGGTGCTACTAAAATTAGTGCAAGAAATTTGAAATCAGAGGAAGTACTTTACGTTGAAGGGCTAAAAAAAAATCTAATTAGTGTTGCCCAACTTTGTGATGATGAACATGAAGTTACTTTCAACAAGAATGGCTGCAGAGTGAAAAGATTAAGTGATGATGTTGTTCTTATAAAAGGAGAAAGAACAAATGGAAACTTAGACCAAATTTTCGGCAGCAAAAACACCTGCTACAAATTGTTGCGGCATAGGAGATTGGGACATTTTGGACAAAAGAGGTTGAACAAATTGTTTAAAAATGGAGCTGTGAAAGATGTACCTAAGTTGAGAAGAGAAAGAAATGTCATTTGCAACACTTGTCAAAAAGGGAAGATAATGAATGATACCCATAAAAATGTGGAAATTCAAACAAAAAAGTCATTGGAGCTCATTCATTCAAATATTTGTGGGTTTATAAGACAAAAATCATCAAAGGGTGATAAGTACTTCATTTCTTTTATTGATGATTTTACACGAATGACTTGTATTATATTTTTTAAACATAAATAGGATGCTCTCAATAATTTAAAGAGCTAGAAGAGAATGACTAAAAATCAGTTGGAGAGAAAAGTTAAAAGACTTAAGACAGACAATGTGATACACTTGCGGTGAATTTGAAAATTATTTGAAGAAGTATGGAGTGAAGAATGAATATACTAGTTCCTACACACCTTAACAAAATAGTGTAACTGAAAGAAAGAATAAAAGTCTAGTGGAGATGGCAAGGACCATATTGACTGAGCATATTACCTCACATGGCTACTAGAGAGAGACTATCATTATTGCTACTTAGATTTAAAACAAATGCTTGATGAGACCACATATAGAAAAGACACCCTATGAGCTGTGAAATAAAAAAAAAAGCCAAATGTAAAACATTTTAAAGTATTTGAAAGCTCATGTCTTATTAAAATCAGAGACAAGAATCTTGGAAAATTTGATGAGAAGGTTGAAGCAGGCATATTCTTGAGCTATATACCAAATGGAAGGGGCTTTAGATGTTATAACAAAAGGTTGTAGATAATTGTTGATAGCTTTAATGTTAAAGTGATTGAAGATGGCTCCACAATGCAATCACAACATGAGGAAGTTGAAGATGCTATGAGTGGTAACGAAAAGAAATCTAAAAGTGATAAATTAGAGACTGTTCAGTATAAGGAAGATGTTGATTCTTAAATTACAAGTGATGAAGAAATAAATCAAGACATTCCCAAACTCATAGAAGAGTTAGAGCTAAAGGTATAACTAAAAACACGATTGATAGCAAAAAGGATTCTTTGTAGACTAGATAAGGCTAAAAAATGGTGGACAATCCTCATTGATTTCTAAAGTTGAACCCAAGTTAGTGGAAGAAGCATTAAAGCACAAGAAATGGGTGTGTACTATAAATGAAGAGCTTGATCAAATTAAAAAGAATGACACTTGGTGTTTAGTTCCAAGTCTTAAAGGAAAAAATATCATTGGAATCAAGTGGGTGTTCAAAAATAAGTTTAATGATAATGGTGAGATTTTAAGAAACAAGGTAAGACTTGTCTACAAAAGTTACTCACGAGTAGAAGGTGTTGATTTTGAAGATACCTTTGATCCTATGGCCATACTTGAAGCAATCAGAATACTCACTATCATTGCTACTTAAAGAAATTACAAAATTTATCAGATAGATGTGAAGTCTACATTTTTGAATAGATAGCTTGAAAAAAAGGTATTTGTTAAACAACCTGATGGTTTTATACTTAATCATGATGGTTCAAGTGTATGCAAATTGAAAAAGGCTTTATACAACTTAAATTAAGCTCTAAGAGCATGGTATTCCAAACTAGATACATGTCTCAAAGATATGAAATTCAGAAAAAGGAATATGGATAGCAACTTATACATAAAGGAAGATAAAGAGGGCCAATTAATTATTGTGATTTATGTTGATGACATAATTTTTGTTCCTAAAAAAGGGTCCCTTTGCATTGCTTTTGCCAATTAGATGAAGAAGAAGTTTGAAATGTCTATACAAAAAGAAATGAAATTCTTCTTAGGACTATAAGTGTTACAAAGTAAGACTAGAATTTACCTCTCCCAAGAAAAATATATCTGTGAGCTATTAAAATGGTTTAGGATGGAGAACTCTAAAGAAGTAAGCACACACATTGTTGTTAGAACAAAGTTGAGTAAAGATAAAGAAGGTAAAATGGTTGATTAGAAGGCATATAAGAATTTGGTTGGAAGTTTACTATATTTGACAGCATCAAGACTCAATCTTGTTTTCGTTGTAGCACTTTGTGCTAAATTTCAAAGTGAGCCAAGAATCTCACATTGTGGTTGCTAAAAGAATCTTAAGATATGTTAAGGCCATAATAAATTATAAGCTATTTTATGATAAAAGTGGACAACTTAATTTATATGGGTATACAGATGCTAAGTAGGCTAGAAATTTTGATGACAAAAGGTTTACATTAGGTGGGGCATTTTATTTTTGTAGTAAATATGTTTCATGGCACAATAAGAAGCAAAATTTGGTGACTCTAAGCACTATAGAGGCTAAATATGTGGCTACTACTCAAGCTTGTACTCAAATGTTATGGATTAAATAACATCTTGAAGATTAAAGGTGGATGCATAGTTGCTATTACTAATCGGTTATGACAACCAAAGTGTCATCAATTTATCAAAGAATCATGTCTAATACTCTAGATCCAAACATATTGTAATTAAGTACCACTTTATTAAAGAAAAAATGGAGAAAAATGAAGTAAAGCTGGAGTATGTGCCTACTACACAGTAAGTTACAGATATATTCACCAAACCTTTATAAAGAGAGATGTTCTAGAAGTTAAAGTTGACGTTATGTGTTTAGCCTCCCTCTAGAAGCTGAGGTATACCTTTGACCCTTCTCCCCTTCCTTTTTCTATTATTCTTTAGATTTGTGGTCAAAAAGGGAGATATTTTACATAAATTCAAAGAGAGTATATACTAATCAGGGGGAGTAGCTTGATAAATCCAAAAAGGAGTCAATTGTTAAGGGGGAAAAGCAAAAAAAAAGAATAGCTTGTTTCCAATTAGTATCATGCCTACATGCAAAAAAGAAAGATATATGTATCAGGGGGAGCTATGAATGTCAAAAGCTACTACTTGTGCTTAATTGATGATTTTTGAATTTAATGTGTTCCTAACAAATCATTAGGGGGAGATTGTTGAGCTCATATTTACCGACTAATGTTAGATTTATTATCAACAACACTTTATATATGTTTCCTTGTTGATTTGATGTTATGAATTCTTTTGAGATGACTTTGTTGCATGTACAAAGTATGTTGACAACTATTTTATTCTATGTTTAAGGAAGCTAGAATGAGTCAATGCTGACCGTTGACCTTAAATTTAAGGAATCAATGTTGACCGTTGACCCTAAATTTAAGGAATCAATGTTGATCGTTGATGATAAGGTAACCCTAAACTCAAGATTTATAAATACTTATGTAGCCATCAAAAGAAGTGTGTGATTAGAGAAAAAAAAAGGTAGAAACTTAATGTAAGAGAGAGGGCAGAAACTTAAAGAGAAAGGAGGCAAAAACTCAATAAGAGAGAATGACATAAAGCTTGAGCAAAATTGTAGAAGGTAGAGACCAATGGTGCAATAATGTAGAGACAAACAGTGCAAAGATCAACAGTGTAGAACGGAGAGGCTAACAATGCAAAAGGGAGCAGCTGATAGTTAAGAAAGCTTGATATGGGCAATAGGGAAGGAGAGAACAGAAGAACAAAAGGAGAAGATTAGCTTTCAACCATAGTAACTTGTGCAAATGAAGAGATCTTACTCAAGGGATTTTTTTTCATAATCTTTTTCTATACTTCTTGAAAAAGGGTAGGAGACCCTTATGGTGATCAGGAAATCATTGTAACTAGTTAAAGAGTAATCCATCCACAATGGTTAAAAAGAGATCGTTTCATAACATTAGTTGTATCCTTTGATTACAAGAATGAATTATGTGATCTAGGAGTGATCCTATCACACCGTAGATATAGCTCACACATTTTAGATGAACCGCGTAAAAATTCTGTGTGTTCTCAAGTGCTTATGCTTGCTTGATATTCATGCAATCGATCATACACTCGATAAAATTAGATCATAGACTTTAACAGGTTATAGAGGTTTAATCTAGATAGATTTGTAAACAATAAGCATCTCACATTGATTCGCCCCCTCCACTTCTTAATGTGAGACTTAAAATGGTCCTTATCACTTTGAAGTACCCAGTGCAACAAATTCTTGTACTCTAGAATTCTCTAAAGATCTTGATGCCCCTTCTTTGTTGCTATAAACAAACCTTAAAATTTTGTCCAACTACCTTTCCCACCAAATTCAAATAACAGTTATGATAGTTGACAATTAAAGCAATAATGATAGTTGGAAAAAATCAGTTTAGTGGCTTTTCCAACAAGTATTCAAGCATAATTTTATATATAATGATGTGTTTAATTCAAATTCAAAGTATTTTAAAGTTAAACCAATATAATTATACAACATTAGATTTAAATTTAAATTCTAAATTCTAAATTTACATTACCTGACATTGTAAGGCGACTACTATATATTTGGAACCAAGAAATGAAAATTTTGAACCTTTTATGCAAATATCTTGACCCCTTAAATGAAGGAAGTCATATTGTACCAAATCAAATCAACAAGGAAGTTAATGCTTTGCAAAAACTTGGAAGACCAATGATAAGGGCAAGGTCAAAGAAAATAAAAGAAGCTCTCAACAACTATCAGGAAGTTGTCAAGTACGAGTTAAGGATCATGGAGGTTTCTCCAAGGCTGGGGAATGTGTCATTTGTGGAGGAATCTGAGAACCATGGCCTTGGAAGGGAAGTTGGATTTGGGAGCCCATGATTGGGCATTTATACAAGTTATTTCCATGGATTTTTATTATTATTTAGTGAGTTGGACAAATTTCCTTATTAAGCCCAGCTTATTAGCTAGGGTTTCTGAGGGTTAGCATATAAAAAGGGCAAAAGGGTGGCTGAAGGAGGCAAACCTGTTTTCTTGAGTTTATGAACTATTTTCTCTGGTTCTTTAAGAACTAATTCTGAACGTTCATACTTGTGTGTATTGGTTCACTAGACTTATTTTCTTCAACGTTGTTATTGTAAGGAGTGGCGTCTGAATCTTATAGTTCTAGTTCTTGGTTGTTTATAATCATTGGGTCAGAACTTCAAATCCCTCAACTTTTGTTAGAACGATTCTATATTGACATTGGTGTTGGGTTTCGTTTACATATAAACGGAGTTCGTATGATTTGGTATCAAAGCCTTGGCTCTAACTCAGGTTAGTTATACTTTTGTTATCATCTTTTTCATGTATTCTTCATTGTTGATTAAATAATCAAAAAGAGAAAAAAAATGCAAAAAAAAATCATGTATTTTATGAGTTCTTTTTTTATATTTGTTTCTTCTACAAAAATACCCATTAGTTAACCCAAAAAAAAAAAGAAAAAGGGTTCATTGCTCAATTGGTCATTTACTCAATTATATTAGATAATTGACTGTTATCCCATTGCACAGATTATATCATTGAATTCCTTTTCATTCTACTCACTTTATTGCCCATCTTCTTGGTCGTGTCACTTCTCTGAAGAGGTCGGTCTAGGATTGATACATTCAAGTTTTGTTTGTTATGAATTTAGTTTGCTTGGAACTATTGAAAGAGCTCTTAGAGTCTTGCAATTTATTATGTGAAACATAAGAGTTGAGGATAAATATAGTTGAATGGAAAGCAAACACACAAAGGAGTGAGTTTTGTGAGGTATATTCTTTATTTACTAACAATATTGCATACACAATGTCCAATGCTAAAGAAGGTTCTTTCCCATATGGAGAAGAGGAAGTAGTTGTTCTAGATTTCAAATTACTTATGAAATCCTTAAAGCAAAAGTTTGATAGGATTGACCAAATATTTTTGGAATTTCAAGACAGGATGGATAAAATATAAGGGGAATCGAGTGTCAATCCTAAGAGGCCAATTGGGAGGGTCATGAAGAAGTAATTTGAACATGAATTTGGTGAAAATGGTGATGATTATTGTAATGACAGTAATAATGCTAGTAGAAACTTCAAAAGTGGTTTTAGAGGAGGATGTGGTAATAGGAATAGTAAAGGAGCAAGAGGCAATGGAAATGTTTATGATAGGTACAATGAAGGTTGGGAGAACAGAAATAGAGTGGAGGAAAGAGTAGACAAAAATTTTTGTAGTATTAAAATGAAAATACCTTCTTTCCAAGGGAAAGTTAACCCTGATGTCTATTTGGATTGGGAACGAAGGGTAGAATTAATATATGAGTGTCATAACTTCTCTGAGGAGAAGAAGGTGAAGTTAGTTATGGCAGAGTTCACTGATTATGCTGTAGTATGGTAGGACCAGCAAGTTACCACTAGGAGAAGAAATTTTGAGAGAACTGTAGAAACTTGGAATAAGTTGAAAACTGTGATGAGAAGGAGATTTGTTCCAAGCTTTTATTATAGGGATTTGTATAACAAGTTACAGAGCCTTATACAAGGTTCCAAGAGTGTGGAAGAGTACTAGAATGAGATAAAAATTGCTATGGTTAAGGTAAATGTAATGGAGGATAAGGAGGCAACCATGTTTAGGTTCCTCTAAGGGTTGAATAGGAGCATAGTTGATATGGTAGAGCTGCAACACTATGTAGAGCTTGAAGACATAGTACACATTGCCATGAAAGTTGAGAGGCAACTTGAGGGAAGGAGCACTCCTGGACATAATCAGAACTTAGGTTCATCTTTTTGGAAGTCGAACTGGGGGAAGAAGGAAGAGAAGATGACTTCTAAGCCTAAAACCAATTTGCATAGACCCAAGACTAGTGGGGGCAGCTAGGAAAGAGGCAAATTTGAAGAAAAACTTGAGGGCACCTAGGGAAAAACTAAAGACATCAAATGCTTTAGATGTCTGGGTAGGGGTCATGTGGCTTCACAATGTCCTAACAAGAGAACCATGAACCTTAAGGATAATGGTGACTATGTGTCTGGCAGTGATGCTAGTGATGAAGACCAAATGTCGCCACTAAAAGATGCTAGTGATGTTAATGAAGGGATAGAGTATCCAAAGCATGGTGGAAGGCTTTTAGTATCAAGGAGAGCCCTTAGTGTGCAAGTTAAAGAAGAGGATTCTTAGATGCATCAGGAAAATATTTTCCATACTCAATGTTTAGTTCAAGATAGACTCTGTTGTTTGATCATTGATGGAGGTAGTTGCACTAATGTAACAAGTACAAAGTTGGTGAAAAAATTGAACTTGCCTACAACCAAACATCCTAGGCCATATAATTTGCAATGGTTGAATGACAGTAAAGTGGTGAAAATGACTAAACAAGTTGTGGTTCCATTTTCCATTGGTAGATATAAGGATAAGTTGTTTTGTGATGTTGTACCTATGCAGACTAGACATTTGTTATTGGGTTATCCTTGGAAATTTGATAGAAAAGTTTTGCATGATGGTTACAAGAACCACTATTCTTTCACCATGGATGGAAAACCATTTACATTGGTGTCATTAACTCCAAAACAGGTGTATGAAGACCAAGTGAGACTTTATGAAAGTGAGCAAAAGATGAGAAGCAAAAAACAAAGAGAGAGTCAAGAGAAAAGAAAGTGAAGGAGGGAAATGAAGATAAACACATTTAAAAGTGCTAAGTACAAGAGTGGTCAGGTTCATAAGAGTAAAGATGAAAGAAACCACGTGAGTGTGTTTGCAAAAGGAGCAGATGTTAGGGTTGCCTTCCAAGCTAGGCAACAAATGATCTTGATCCTTTACAAGGATTCTTATTTCTCTAACACTAACCTTGATTCATCTTTGCTTAGTGTTATTTCATCTTTGTTACAAGATTATAATAATGTATTCCCTGAGGAGATCCCAGATGGTTTGCCATTAAGGAAAGGGATTGAATATCGCATTGATCTTATTCCTGGAGCTCCCATTCCCAATAAGTCAGCGTATAGAAGTAATCCTAAGGAGACAAAAGAGCTTCAGAGGCAAGTTGATGAGTTGATAAAAAAGGGACATGTAAGGGAGAGCATGAGTCCATGTGTAATGTCAATGTTGCTTGTGCCAAAAAAAGATGGATCTTAAAAGATGCGTATTGATTGTAGAGCTATCAACAAAATAATAGTTAAGTATCAACATCTTATACCTAAGCTTGATGATATGCTAGATGAATTACATGGTGCATGTTACTTCTTTAAAATTGACCTTAAGAGTGGATATCATTAAATTAAGATGAGAGAAGGAGATGAATGGTTAGTTATGTCCTTTGGTTTGACTAATGCATCTAGTACTTTTATGAGATTAATGAATTATGTTTTGAGACCTTTCTTAGGAAAGTTTGTTGTGGCTTATTTTGATAACATATTAGTATAGAGTAGGAATTTGGAAGAGTATGTTGAACATTTGCATTGTGTGCTTGATGTTTTGAGGAAAGAGAAATTGTATGCCAAATTGAAGAAATGCAACTTTTGCAAGGATCATGTCATTTTTTTGGGTTATGTTATGTCTACTCATGGTGTAAAGGTTGATAAAGAGAAGATTAAGGCAATTCAAGAATGACCTACACCTAAGAGTGTGAGTGATGTAAGGAGTTTCCATGGTTTGGCTAGCTTTTATAGGAGGTTCATTAAGGATTTTAGTACCATAGCTGCACCATTGATTGAGGTGGTCAAAAAGAGTATGGGTTTTAAGTGGAGTAAGGACCAACAAGATGCCTTTGATTTGCTTAAGTTTAAGTTGTGTAATGCACCACTTCTTGCTTTGCCTGATTTTTCTAAGATCTTTAAAATTGAATGTGATGAATCAGTCATTGGTATTAGGGAGTTCTCATTCAAGAGAAATGACCTATCGCATTCTTTAGTGAGAAGTTGAATGGGGTAACATTGAATTATCCGACATATGATAAAGAAATGTATGCACTTGTTAGAACTTTAGAAATGTGGTAGCATTACCTTTGACCCAAGGAGTTTATAATTCATACTAATCATAAATCTTTAAAATACTTGAAAGGGCAAAGTAAGTTAAATAAGAGACATGCAATTCAATACAAGTCAGGTAAGGAAAATATTGTTACTAACGCATTGTCAAGTAAGTACATATTGATTAGCACTTTTAGCGTTAAGTTATTAGGGTTTGAGCACATTATTGAATTGTATGCTAATGATACTGACTTTAGTAATGTATATGTTGTATGTGAGAAAGCTACCTTTGGTAAGTTCTATAAACATAAGGGATATTTGTTTAGAGTAAATAAGCTCTGTATTCCTCAAGAGTCTATAAGAACATTAATTGTGAGAAAAGCTCATGGGGGTAGCTTAATGGGACACTTTGGCATTCAAAAGACTTTTGAAGTTTTAAATGAACATTTCTTCTAGCCACATATAAAAAGGGATGTTGAAAGAGTCTGTGCCAAGTGTATTACCTGTAGACAAGCTAAGTCTAAAGTTTTGTCCCATAGTAAGTATATGCCCTTAGAAATTCCTTATGAACCTTGGACCAACATTTCTATGGATTTTATTCTGGGGTTACCAAGGTCCAAGAAGGGCCGAGATTGTATTCTTGTTATAGTTGACAGGTTCTCAAAGATGACACATTTCATTGCTTGTACCATAACAGACGATGCCACACACATTGTAGACTTATTTTTTAGAGAGATTGTTCGCCTACATGGAGTGTCAAAGAGTATTGTGTCAGATCGTGATGCAAAATTTTTGAGTCATTTTTGGAAAACATTATAGGGTAAGCTTCGAACAAATTTGTTGTTTTCTACAACTTGCGATCCACAAACCGATGGATAGACTGAGGTAGTAAATTGAACTCTTGATACATTGTTACATGCTATTATTGGTAAGAACTCTAGAACCTAGGAAAAATGTTTGCCTTTTGTGGAGTTTGTTTATAATTGTGTTGTTCATAGTGCTACAGGTTATTCTCCTTTCGAGCTTGTTTATGATTTTAATCTATTATTACCTTTGGATTTAGTACCATTGCCTATATAGGACATGGTTAATTTAGATGAGGAAAAAAAAGCAGAAGTGGTTAGGCAACTTCATGAGAAAGTTAGGTTTAACATTGAGAGAAAAACCAAACAATATGAAACACGAGCCAACAAAGGTTGTAGGCATATCACTTTTGAACCTGGTAATTGGGTTTGGCTACATTTGTGGAAAGATAGATTTCCTATGCAAAGGAAATCAAAGTTACAACCAAAAGGAGATGGTCCTTTTCAAGTGGTGGCAAAAGTCAATGATAATGTATATAAACTTGACTTGCCAGGTAAGTATAAAGTGAGTGCAACATTTAATGTTTTTAACCTTTCTCCTTTTCTCTTTGATGACGTAGGTGCTGATTTGAGAACAAATTATTTTGAGGAGAGCGGGAATGATGGAAGTCATATTATACCAACTCAAATCAACAAAGGAGTTTATGCTTTGAAAAACCTTGGAGGACCAATGACAAGGGCAAGGTCAAAGAAAATAAAGGAAGCTCTCAATAACTTGTTATGCAACATTTACTATTAGGAAGTTTCCAAGTATGAGTTAAGGATAATGAAGGCTTCTCTAGGGCTTGCGAATGTGTCATCTATGGAGGAATCTGAGAACCATGGCCTTAGGAGGGAAGTTGGATTTGGGAGCCCATGATTGGGCATTTAAGTGGGTTATTTCCATGGGTTTTTATTATTATTAAGCTTAGCTTATTAGCTATGGTTTCTAAGGGTTAGCATATAAAAAGGGCAAAAGGGTGGCTAAAGGAGACATACCTATTTTCTTAAGTTTATGAGCTATTTTCTCTGATTCTTTGAGAACTAATTCTGAACTTTCATACTTGTATGTGTTGGTTCACTAGACTTATCTTCTTCAATGTTATTGTTATTAGAAGTGGCGTTTAAATCCTATAGGTTTGGTTCTTGGTTATTTATAATCATTGGGTCAGAACTCCAAATCCCTTAACCTTTGTTAGAACGATCATATACCGACATTAGTGTTGGGTTCCATTTACATATAAACGGAGTTCATATCATCAAACGCACATTAACCTATTTGCCCTTACATTCAACCATTCCTTCATTTCCTTCTAGTTCAAGGAATATAACAAACATTCTAGAAGCAACCAAATAGCAACAACCAATAACTGGAATCCTACAAATAACCATCATCTAGTATCAAACCAGGCTACATCTGTGGGACCTAACAAAGACATCTAAGAAAGGAGGAAAGGAAAATCAACCATCTTTTATGAGAGAAGAAAAATTCTGATATGGCTTCCTCTAGCTTTTATCTACTCCCACCTCCAAAGTTCACTAAGAAAAACTATTCTCAGTGGACAGTAATAATGAGAGTATACCTTAAAGCATATGATTTGTGGGAAGCCATTGAAAAATGTATTTAACCATCCTATTTGTCTGCCAATCCCTCTTTGGCACAAATGAAACGACATAGTGAGCAATCAACAAAATAATATCAAGCTCTCACCTGTATTCACCCATATCCATTTAGCTATATCAAAAACCATTTTCAATAGAATTATGGTTTGTAAGATAGTTAAGGACGCTTTGAGAGGGTAAAAGAGGAGTTTTCTAGTAATCAGAAAACCAAAAATATGCACCTCTTCAACATTAAAAGAGAATTTGAACTTTTGAGGATCAAAGAATCATACACCAAAAAAGAGTATGAAGAAAGCTTCTTAAGATAGTCAACTAGATCAAAGTATTGGGAAAGGACTTCCTAGATAGTAACATTGTCTAAAAGGTCTTAGTAAGCATTCTAAAGGGGGGTTTTGAAGCAAATATCTCATCTTTGAAAGACTTTAAAGATCTCACCTCCATAAGTCTGCTAGAATTGTTTCACACTCTTTAAGTTTAAGAGTAGAGAAGGCTCCTAAGACAATAAGAGAGTATTGAAGGAGCATTTCCCATAAAGCAATAGACTAAGCTCCAAGAAAGGAAGAGGAAACAAGGAAAGCAAGAAAAGAGGTCAAAGCAAAATACCAAGTCTAAAGACAAAAAGTAATATCCAACTTATGATATCTACAAAAGGACAAACCATCTTTCCAAGAAATATTGGAAGAGACTTGATCTTATGTGCAAATCTTGCAACAAGAAAGGGCATGCAAAAAGGATTTGTTGTCAAAAAGGGAAGCAATAACAACCATAGAAGCCTCAACAAGTATAGGTAGTAGATGAAAAGCATATACTAAAGGAACAACTATTTGTTGTAATAACCAACTCCACCAACAATAGCAATAACATATAGTTAGTTAATAGTGGTTGCACAAACCAAATGTCACTTAACCTAGAACCATTTAAGAGACTTGACGGGTCTTTTACAATCAAAGTGAAAATTGGCAATAGAGATCTAATTCAAGTAGGAGGAAAATGCTATATTGTCATTCACACAAATACAGGTATCAAATTCATACGTAATGTTCTATATGTGTCTAATGTCAGCTGCAACCTACTTAATGTACGGCAACTTCTACAAAGAGCTATGCTTTAATCTTTAAAGCCAAGGCCTACATCATTTCAAATGCCAAAGATACCTTTCTAATCAAGGTACCTATAAGTGGAAAAACTTTCCAATTGGAAGCAAGTAAGGTACAACACCTTACAATGGCTATAAAAGTACAAGACACTATGCTTTAACATAAAAGATTGAGGCATTTCAACTTTCCTTATCTCAAAAGCATGTAAAGAAAGGGACTGGTGTATGGTCTGCCTAAAGTTATAAAACTCAAATCTATCTGCCACACTTATTAGCTTGGTAAACATCAAGGGCAAAGTAGCTGCAACTCTTTCATAGTGATATTTGTGGTCTTATGGATCATGATTCTTTAAGAGAAAGTAGGTATTATGTCATCTTTATAAATGACTTAACTAGGTTTACCTAGATCTTCTTTATTAGAAAAAAGCAAAAGTGTCATGTATCTTTTACCAATATAAAGTATGGATTAAAAAGCAATTTGGTTTCCAAATCAAGGTCATCAAGTCAAATAATGACTTAGAATATATATCTAAGTCATTTAAGTAAATCTACAAAGATGCTAGCATTCAATTGCAACTAGATGCACCCTACTCACCCTAGCAAAATGGAGTGAGTGGGAGGAAGAACAATTCCATTGTTGCCATGAGTAGGTGCCTACCAATAAAGTAAGGTCTCCCTAAATCTCTTTGGTTAGAGGTAGTAGCTACCTGAGTATATCTATTAAACATGCAACCTACTAAAGCTCATGTAGATTCCACACTATATAAGAGCTTGTTTGGAATCAAACCTTCCTTAGCACATCTCAGAGTATTTGGAAGCTTATATTACACCTATGTACCTTAAGCAAGGAGAAGCAAGATAAATCCCAAAGCCTCAGTGGCTGTATTTTTTTATTACACAATTACAACACACACCTATAGGCTATAGGGTATATGACCTTATTATCAATAAATTCTTTATAAGTAAAGACTTAAGGTTTGATAAAGTTAGGAAATGGGATTGCAAAAAGGTGGCTATTGAGGCAAATAAGAACTTAACTTCAAACTCCAGTCAATCAATGCAGCCTATACAATAAAAGTTTGAATCCTCATACTAAAACAATGTGGATAAGTCACTTGTTAGGGGCACTAAATCTCTTACTAATATCTATGACACATGCAATGAAACCATTGTAAAACCAATAAGTTTTGATAAAGCTTTAAAGCTTCCAAATTGAAAAGCTAAAATGCAGGAGGAGATTCAAGCCTTAGAAAGAAATAATACCTGTATTTTAGTTCTAAGAACTAAAGACAAAAAAGTCATAGGAGCTAAATGGGTCTATGGATTGAAGATGAAGGCAGATGGAAGCTTGCACAAGCTTAAAGCTAAACTAGTTGCCAACAGATTTTCACAACAGGTAAGAATTGACTATACATATGCCTTTGCCTCTATGGTAAGGATGGACATCATCAAATTTCTCTTGACAATTGCAACTCACAATTAGTGGATGGTGCATCAAATGGATGTCAAGTTTGCCTTTGTAAATGGTGAGTTGCAAGAAAAAATTTTCTTAAAACAACTACTTGCCTTCATGCTACTTAAAAAAGAAGACACAATGTTTCTACTTGAGAAGGCTCTTTATGTGTTAAAGCAAGCTCTAAGAGCCTAGTATAACAAGATACATACTTAACTGGTTAAGCTTGGCTTCATAAGGAATGTGTCAAAAGCAACCTTATATGTGAAAATAAAAGCTACATATGTTTTTTACATCTCTCTTTATGTAGATGATCTTATGATCATTGGAAACAATTGCACACTTGTCTATCATGTCAAAGAAAAAATGCAGAAGCAACTCTATATGACATATTTAAAAAGAATGCAATATTTCCTGAGTTTGTAGATTTATTAATCCCATAGTGATATTTTTTTTATTTAAGAAAATTATACAAAGTAGATTTTGAAGAAATTTCATATGCAAAACTGTAAGGAGGCAACTACTTTATTCACATTAGGCTACTGCTATATATGTATAACCAAGAAATGAAAATTATTAACCTTTTATGTAAATATCTTGACCCTTCAAACATGCATTAACCTCTTTACCTTACATTCAAAATTTCCTTCATTTCCTTTTGGTTTAAGCAATATAACAAACATCTTGGAAGCAACCAAATAGCAACAACCAATGTCTGCAACCAATAACTGGCATCCTATTAGCAATCATCATTCTCTCCATCACCAATGTCAATTGCCTCTTTAACCTTAAACAAACATTCCCAACTTATCCTAGTTTCGTTATCGTTTGGCTCCTCATCAAAACCTAGCTACCTTTTCTTGGTTTTCTCATGTTCTTGCTTACCATCAAAACCTTGCTAACTATTCATAATTTCTTCATCTTCCTCATTTATATGTAACTTAATGTCTTTTTAGCAACATAATTCATTTAAATTTTGTCAACATGACAGACCAAACCATCGTTGATAGACAAAAAATAGTTATTTTCATCAACGTAAGTGTTTACATCCCTATTCAAACCTAAACAATCTCCATAAATTTTTAATTACACCATCAATACATTAAGAAATATCTTATGTCTCCCTTGCAATGTCTGATTGATCCATGAACTATCAAATGCTTCAACATTTTCTATAATTTTAATCTCATAATGCAATTTAGCCTATAGGATAACCTCCTCTCTTAAGGCTACCTTCATGAAAGGTTGACTTCTAAATGTCTTACTTACCTTTTCTTCCTTATGGATTCTATTTCTTCTTCCTTTATAATATTGGCTAATCTTTGCAAATCTAACTGACTTATTTGACACTTACAAATCAAGTATAAAAACAATACACTTCATATTGCAAATCCTAGTTAACAAGGCATTTTCTGAAGGGACCAAAAACTTTATCAAGTACTTTCGCTTAAAGAACATGGTGCCCCTACTTTTCCGCATCAAGTTGACCCTGAATTTCTACATAGCTGATTTTCTCACCAAGCTTCTTTAGCAGTTATGGCAGTTGGAGAACTTGTTTTAGATGCCTTTCAATAATCCCTCAAGCATCTTTTTTGATTTATAATGATGTATTTAGTTTAAATTTAAAGTATTTGCAATTTAAACTAAATGTAATCATAAAAAATTAGGATTAAATTCAAATTATGAACTTTGAATTTGTACTGACTTGTGCTATAAGACTATTACTATATATATGAGGCCAAGGAATACAGATTATGTGCTTTTTCATCCAATAATCCAACCTCTATCTACGTCTCATCATCCTTCCATGCTTTCCTTTTTTTTATCCATTCATTTTCTTTTGGTATAAACAATCATAACATAGCTCAAATCTTGCTTGCAAATCAACACACACACACACACACACACACATACACACACACTGACAATAAACCATTTTTTTATTTGCCAAACCCCCTACCTCAAAAATAAATTCTAACATCCGGTATTAAAGCAAGTTGCATCCAAGTGACCTAATAATTGTAATCAAAAAGGAACAAAAAAAAGGAATTAACCTACTCTTGTGAGAGAACAAAGCACAATGAGATCCCTAGTCACACACCAACAAATCATTTCCTTTAGTTTTTCTCCACTTCTACCTCCAAAGTTCATTGGAAAAAACTATCCTCAATGGACAATTATGTTGAGGAACTATCTTAAGGCTTTTGATTTATGGGAAGCCACTAAAAAAGGCATAGACCCACCTCCATTGCCAGCCAAACCTTCCTTAACTTAAGTGAAACAACATAATGAGTAGACAACAAAACAATACAAGGCCTTGACATGCATCCATTTAGTTATGTTAAAGAACACTTTTAATAGGATTATGGCTTGTGAAATAGCCAGGGATGCATGGTAAAGGTCAAAGGAGGAGTTTTTTAGCAATGCAAAAACCAAAAACATGCAACTCCTTAACCTTATAAAAGAGTTTGAACATCTAAGGATGAAAGAGGCATAAACCATAAAAGTGTATAGAGATAAGCTTCTCAAGATATTTAACCAAATCAAAGTATTGGGAGAGAACTTTCCAGATAGAAGCATTGCCTAGAAGGTCTCAGTGAACATTCCAGAGAGGTTTAAGGAAAAGATCTCCTCCCTAAAAGACTCAAAAGATCTCACCTCCATAAGTCATCTAGAATTACTTAACTCTTTTCAAGTTCAAGAGCAAATAAGGCTCCTAAGGTAAGAGGAGAGCATTGAAGCAACATTTCCCATGAAGTAATAGACTAAGGCCCAAGGTAGAAAGAGGTAGCAAGGAAAATAAGAAAAACATTTAGAGTAACATACCAAGTCTAAAGGCAAAAAGCGGTATCCACCCCTATAATCATTGTAAAAAGACAAATTATATTTTCAAGAACTGTTAGAAAAGACCTGACTTGTGTGCGAATTTTGCAATAAGAAAGGGCATACAAAGAGGATTTGTTGGCACAAAGGAAAGCAACAATAATAACCATAAAATTCTTAACAGACACAAGTAGTTGATGAAAAGCATATTTTGGAGCAGCTATTTATTACAATGGTCAACTCCACCAATGATAGGAATAACATATGGTTAGTTGATAGTGGTTGTACAAACCACATGTCACTTGATTTGCAACTATTTAAATATCTTGACAAATGTTACATAACCAAAATGAAGATAGACAACAATAAGTTAATTCAAGTATAGGAAAAGGTTATATAGCCATCCACACCCTAGCAGGTATCAAGTTCATTGTTGATGCTTTATATGTACCTAAAGTGAGTTGCAACCTACTTGTAGATGATTTAACTGGGTTTACCTAGATTTTCTTCCTTAAACATAAATTTAAGATTTTAAGCATCTTCTACCAATACAAAGTATAGATTGAGAAGTAATCAACCCTTCTTAAATCTTTTAGGTCTGAGGCAGTAGCCATCTCAGTATACCTATTGAAAGCCCTAGTAAATTATACACCATATGAATGCTAGTTTGGGATTAAGCCTTCCTTAGCACATTTTAGGGTCTTTGGTAGCTTGTGCTACACCCATGTGCCTTGAGCAAAGAAAAGCAAGTTGGATCCAAAAGCTTCAGTGACTATATCTGTTAGTTACACCAACATAACACAAATTTATAAGGTGTATGACCTTATTACTAACAAAGTCTTAATTAGTAAAGCCTTAAGGTTTGATGAAACATTAAGATGGAATTGGAAAAAAACTACTATTGAGCTTAATGAGAACCTCATTTCTAGTCTTAGTCAACCATTGCATTTTATGCATTTAAAGTCTAATTCCTCAGAAGAAGACAATGTTGACAATCCTCTTGTCAAAGGCACTAGATCCCTTATTGATGTTTATGAAAGATGTAATAAAGCTCTCCTAGAGCCAACAAGTTATGATGAAGTAGCTGGCCATCCTGGATGTTTATGATAATGTTGACCTTAATTCTCGCACCTAGGCCTAAAGACCAAAATTCATAGGAGTAAAATGGATTTATAAAGTGAAAATGAATGTCGATGGAACCTTGTATACACTCAAAGCTAAGTTAGTAGCCAAAGGCTTTACATAGCAACTAGGAATGGACTATTTTGATACTTTTGCTTTTATGGCAAGGTTGGATACCATTAAACTCATCTTGGCAATTACAACTCACAACTAATGGCTAGTACACCAAATAGATGTCAAGTCTACCTTTTTAAACAGTGAATTGCAAGAGAAAATCTTCCTTGAGCAGCCATATAGGTTTACTCTACCTGGAGAAGAAGGAAAATTTTGTTCGCTTAAAAAAGGCTTTCCATGGGCTAAAATAAGCCCTTAGAGTCTCGTATAGCAAAATCCATTCTTATTTGCTCATATTTGAATTTTATATAAGCATGTCAAAAGCAAATTTTTATATAAGATAAAAGCAACACATAATCTTTACATTTCCCTCTTTATGGATGATTTCATGATCATTGGAGATTGTAGTACCCTTATTGAACTAATCAAAACTAAATTAAAAAAAAAATACAAGATGATTGACCTATGAAGGATAAAGTACTTCTTAAACTTGCAAATTCATCAATCCTAGAAAGGTATTTTGGTTACTCAAGCAAAATATGCAAGCTATATCCTATAAAAGTTTTATATGCATAACTATAAGGAGGCACCTACTTCATTCCTGTCTAAGGTTAAGCTGCAGAAACAAGATGGATCATTAAAGATAGATGCAAGTGAGTACATAAGCCTAGTTGGATGTTTGCTTTACCTAACAACTTTTAGACCTGATATCATGTTCTCAATAAGCATGCTATTTAGATTTATACAAGCCCCTCTAAATTACATCATAAAGTTGCTAAAATAGTACTAAGATACATCAAAGGCATAATTGAGTTTGGACTAATGTTTAACAGCTCAACTAACATCAAATTGCAGGGATATACTAACAATGATTAGGTTGGTTCAATTGAAAATATAAAAAGAACCAAGGCATACCTTTTCCCTTGGCTTAGCAATGTTTTTTTGGAACTCAAAAACACTAAGACTTAATCCACAACTAAAGTAGAGTATATTGTTGCTGCCTCGACCACAAATCAAGTCATATGGATTAAGAAGATAATGTTTGATTTGAATTTGGAGCAAAATAAGCTATCTATTGTGATAACCAATTAGCAATTGCAATCTTTGGAAATCCATTAATGCATGGAAGAATCAAGCGTTTCAACATAAAGCTTCATTTGTGAGAGAAATGTAGGTGAAAGAGAAAGTGGAATTGAAGTTCTACTACTCCCAAGATCAACTTATAGATATCCTAACCAAAGGTCTAAGCAAGGACAAGTTTGTTGAACTAAGAAAGTAGTTAGACATGCAAAGTAACAACACCAAAGAGGGCTGAAGAACATGGTGCCCTTGCTTTGCCACGTCAAGCTGACCCTAAATTCTGCATAACTAATTTTCTTGCCAAGCTTCATTGGCAATATGGCAGTTGGAGAACTTGTTCCATAAGCCTTCCAACGGTCCCTTAAGTATCTTTTTTGATTTATAATAATTTATTTAATTTAAATTTGAAATATTTAAATTTAAACCAAATATAATCACGAAACATTAGATTTAATCTTAAATTATGAATTTTAAATTTATACAGAATTGTGTTGGAAGACTGCTACTATATATATGGAGCCAAAGAATACAGATTGTGTGCTCTTCTGTCCAACAATCCAAGCTCCATTAACGTGTCATCATCCTTGTGTGCTTTCCTTCCTTTATCCATTCATTTTCTTCTGGTTTAAGCAATCACAACACAGCTCACATCCTTCCTGCAAACCAACCACACACACACTGACAGTCAACCATTTTTTGATCGGCCAAACTCCCTCCTTCATAAAACAAATTCCAACATCGCTTACCAAACTATGTAGCAGCTCCTCCTTACACGCCTGTGGAGCTTCCTCCAAATGGGACCAGTTTTCTCTCCGGTGGATGTGGTTGCCCGTAGATGACGTTTATAAGTACCTGCAAAATGTGAAGCATATCCAAAATAATGAAATAGTTTATAAGCAAACATAATTAAATTTTTACCTAATTGCAACTTTACCAAACACTAGTTTGTATATAACTGTTGAATAAACATTAAATGTCCGTTTTTATTAGTGTATTATTTCAGCAGTTTTATAAAAAAAATGAAATGTCAAGAGTCAACAATTATTTTTACGAGTGATAATGGGTTTTAATTTTAGTTTATGATTATTAATAGAATTGTCTATAATTAAGTTTATTTTCAGTTTCAGAAGGGTAAACTACAACCTATAAACAAATCATTGTATTGCTTGTAAGTATAACATAAAATCGAGAATAAAGTTTCTCTTTAGAAATTATTTTTCTCCATAAGTCCATAATTTGCAGCCAACAATTTTTTTTCAACAATAACAACTTAGAAACAAAACTTATTTAATGCACTTCTTTTTGTTTTTTTCAAACTCAAAAGGAATGTTATTTGGCTAGCATTTTTTACATCAAAATTAAAATTCTTAAATTTATAGGTTTAAATTCTCTACTACTCTTGCCACTTACACCCCCTCATCACCCCAGCCACTTTCGTCCACGTCGCCCTCTACCACATATTTCCTTTGGTAGAAACTTCTTTCACTCCTCCTTTTTCCTTGCCAACACATTTCATTCTTCCACATTTCCTGACAATCAAAAAATGATTTCATTAACACAAATAATTATGTTACTTAACTTCAAAATTTTATTTGCTTGTAAGGGCTCACAAGCCAACCATGAAAAACTCAGTGCAAACCATAAAACTTGAGATTTTTTGACAAAGCAAATAATTCATAACTTGTACAAATAGGGTATAATTAGAAGTGACATTTTTTTTCACATTTTCACATTTATATATATATATATATATTTGAGGGTTTTAATACTATATCTATTAAGTCAACCAACATACATAACAATTTATTAGTTCTCGTTCCCGAAAAAGGATCTTGATGGAATAAACACCAAAAATTTAGAACTCATTTAAAAAGTCAAAAAAGTATAGTACTCGAATTACAAAATTTCACGAAGATTTAAGACTAACATATCCCGTTTTATCACCCTGCGCTTCTTCCCACCTGTTTGCAATTTCTAACCTGACAAGCAAATCTTGGAAAGTTAGCATTAGACAATTACAAGCAACAATCGAACCAAGCGGCCAAACAAACCCAATTGTCGAACAGCTTTTGAAAATACAAAATCAGAACCTAAAGCAGCCTGTTAGCGTCAATAACCGTGAGACTATTCATTGTGTCAAACATCAGATTCCATTGGAATTATCAAATGACCAAACACACGAAGTTCCAAACCATCACATTTTGTGGTCATGGGATGTCAAATGTCGAATTTCCATGAGGTCGCTAACCCCCAATTGCCTGCATATCAGCCTCCAGTTGGCGTCCTCCTCCTGCTATTTCTACATTCTAATTGAACAAAAAATTTGGGGTCTATAAATTGCCCAAGGCTTGTAGAATGTGAATGAAATTATATTACTAAAACATTGGAAGGAACGCTATTGCTGAGAATTTGAATGCCCCAAACTACATATTGTTAGTAAAAGCAAATGTTATCATACAATGAAATGGGACTACATGGATTTCACATACAACGATCAACTAGTGATTTACAATAGTCAAGGAAAAACTCTTTGAGTATCAAGACGTATAATATCTTTCTAACGCATCAAAAGCTTCTTTGCAGCCTCCCAAAAGCTGAATGCTTCATTGTTTGGGTGTCCCGTCAAGAAAATATGTGCCAAACTTTGATCAAGAGGTTACCAAAATTTATGACCAAGTTCTTCAAATGAGCAATGACAAAAGAATCATGCCATTGCAATCCCAGTGTCTCATGTCCTAGGAATCTATAATTAATGATTTTTTGGTTGGTATCTACACTCTTTCAAATAGGTCTTGTTCTTGGTGATACACAGGGTGCTTGGACCTTTGGCAACGAGGTCTCAAAGATTGGATCTTGAGTGTATATTGTGTTTGGCATTACTGGATACAATGAGTAGTCACTTAAGTTAAAACGGCTTTGTCCAACCGAAGTAAATGCTGGGTGAGGAGGGGAAAGAAAACAACTTTTGTGGGCTGGTCCATATTGTCGTAGTGGGCTAGAACAACGAGACGCAGGCAAAGAGGTTATCATTCTAACATCATCCCTGCATATGACAATGTAAAAATCCCTTTAATATTGAAATAACTGTCAAGCACAGCTAGATACATGGACAGCAAGATGCAATTACCTCTTTGGTACTCTCAAATTAGTCATGACTGCGTTCACTGCATGGTCTCCATCGCTTAAATTACTCTTTGTTACAATGGAGTGAAGCTCTAATGCAGGCTGCTCAGAAAGTAAAATAATTAAGCAATCAGCCAGCATCCAACTTTTTCAAATGGTAAAATTAAAGTCCACCTATGTTAGATTTGTAGAAAATGCCACGTCAACAAAAATCTGTATACTGCATTCCTTCGTACAAGAGCAAGAGTACACAAACATATAAAAATGCTTGATGGAAGTTACAAGAGGAACAATATGCAAGCAAAATGAGTCTAGGAAAGGAACTCTATGTTTTAGAGTAGCTAAATAAATTCAAGTGCAACATGTGAAAGTTGTAGTCCAGTATTGCACTGTAGCCCTCTCGCCCTATAAACTTTCACCTTTAATTTTGTTCTTTTTTATAGACTTGATACAGCATTATATAGCCAAAATGAATAGACTGCATAGCAGGGCCAGAGGTACACCTCTGTTCGGCCTCTCAGACATGCATAATTTCTTTGCTTATAGAAAACTAAGGGCCAATAAGGCCATTCTAAAGAAATGAAAAACACATTTCCTATGTACCTTAAAAAGAGAAGGAAAAACAGTTTGCAAAACACAATTCTTAGAGTGTATAATTCACTAAATAATTGGACAAGAAAACCAATATAGTAACATCCACTATTTTCTTTATGACTAAGTCCAAATTTCTTGCAATAATCAAATTTTCTATTGATTTCCTCATCACAAAACAAGAATTTGACTGCTGCTTTAAAGAATGATAAACAAGAGCATTTACAATTCAAAGAACTACTTGATTAAGCATTTTGAGATGTATACCTGTGTACGGCTTCCATCAAAGGAAAATGCATCCCTATTTATATTGAAGCCAGCAACTCTTGTCGTTAGTTGATCCTGAATGAAAGGGTGCTCTAACAATTGTGATGCTGTAGGCCGTGCTGATGGATCCCGTTGCATGCATAGCTTTATGAAACTCTTTGCGTCATTAGAAAGATGACTGGGTATATCAGGCATATCTTTGCTGTTACCAATTTTAAAAATTGCAGCTACCTGTTAAATCAACACAATTGAAAATATAATGAGTTTTTTTTTTCTTGAAAAAAAAAGGGAAACATAATAAACTGGGCATAGAAAATGATAAATCCATTAATGTTGCATGGTATTTGCAAAAGCGCACCCCTTCATACTGGCTCCATGGTGGTTTTGATGTAGCCATTTCAAGAATTGTGCATCCCAAGCTCCATATATCTACTGCAAGGTTGTACCCATTTGTATTCATTACAACCTGAGACCAAAATTTTCACAAAAATTTAATGTTAGTGGAATATATCTTGATGAATACTGGTCCTTAGGGAAAACAAGGAAACAAAGATTAAATGAAAAATACAAAAAAGAGTCTGAGTGACAATGAGGGTGCTGGATTCTTTTCTTTTATGTTTTCCTTTTTCTTTTGTGGGAGGAAGGTAGGAGGTGGATCAAGGAGGAAGAGGAGATAAGAAGAAAGAGATATGAAGTACCTCAGGTGCCATCCAATAGGGACTTCCCTTGAAAGAGAGCATTGATGAACAAGTGGTAATCTGAGTCAGAAAAACATGAATGGAAAAAGCTATTGATAACAAACCAAAATGGGAAGACATGGAAAAGAATTAAAAATATTTCATTCTGTTATAAGCTCCTATCAGCCAGAACACTTATATTGACTTGAGAACTTTTTACATGCTGTATATATAATCTGATTGGCTGCCCAAGAAATTGACAAAAAACAGAAAAGAAACTTCAACAGCCAGTTTGAGCTCAGGGGTTGGAACCATTACAAAACTGGTGTAGAGAGAAAAAAGGCTCAATATAGGACATGACTCAGAGTTGTAACTGAGGTGATGGATTTATACTAGGATTACAATAAGAAGTTAATGTCAACCCTTGTTTACATAAAACCCTTCATCCAACTTAATTAAAAACAGTCGAATGCTAGTCACATGACCATTTATCAAAACTAATACATAAAGTAATAATTAAAAGAGAATAAAATAACAAACCACAAATAACCAGATAAGAGATAATTATGAGGGACATTCTTGCATCAAAAACATTCTTGTTTACCATGTCATCTTTAACAAGCCAAGGAAGCATCATCTATGTAGAGATTATGTCTCACTCTGCTACATTGATATGTAATAGTGGCATAAATTAGTAACTAAATGAACTCTCGTACAAATTCTCCTATTTGCAGAAACTATGCTATATTGGAAGAAAAATTATAAGTACATGTTTAGCCATGCCAAAGTCTGCCAACTTTATTTCCCCATTAGGATCTACTAATATGTTGGCACCTTTGATATCCCTGTCAGCAAGAAAAATGCAATATGTTAGGCTAATTCCAGAGCTGCCTCTTCCAGACACAATTACTACCCATAATGATAACACTCAGATACCTGTGTACAGTACTTCTTCCATGTAAGTAGGCAAGCCCAGAAAGAATTTGCCTGGTATAATTTTGGATAACTGGTTCCTTGAAGGGCCCATAATCTTGAAGTAATTTGTGAATTGACCCACCAGAAACATACTCTAAATAAACTGAAAGTGTTTCTTCGCTCTGAAGAAAGGGAAAGCAAAATAATTACCAAACCAGTTCCAAAAATTCATAACCAATCACTTGGTTGAACAAAGCGAAAGTGCTTAACATGCAAAACAAAAGGAGTTCAATTTCCATTTAATCAACATGCAACCGCTTCTACAATTGTGGTTGTCAACAGTCAAGGCCCTTAAGCAAAAAAGTAACTCATACCAGTTCACTTCCATAATATCGAACAATATTTGTATGTGAAAGCTGACTGAGCAAATTTATCTCCTGTTGACAAGGAAAAGAAGCACACAAATACATCACAAACAGCAAAACATCTAAGGAACAGAACGGGAATGCTTACCTTAGAGTACACTAGATAGAGCATGAATTTTAAAGCCTTGCCTATTAGTTGATTTCAATACCACATAAAGATTACCTGGTTTAGTTGCTTGAGACTCTCTTTTGATGTCTGATCATCAGAAAAAACCCTGACTTCCTTTATTGCACACATCTGCCCACTCTCACTATTTTAAAAAGCAACAGAGATCTTAGAAGAGTACTGAGAAAGACCAGAAAAAAGGCATAAAGAAACTGCTGTTACTGCATAACATTCTTGGTTCTTTTACCCTCTCTTAAATACTCTTTTCTATTACATCTATTACAATTGATAAAAATCAGCCTGATGCCGATACCTTTCTTTTTTTATTTTTTTCTCAAAGGAAATCAACTACCTTGAACAAGGTGGTTGCCAAATATAATAGTAAGTATATTAGTCACTGTTTTATATATATATATATATATATATATATATATATGTTTTTTTAAAGAGATAATACTGATTAGATCTTAATCATTTTTCACAGGCTAATTCCCCTCACCTGTTAAATCCAAGGTAAACGTGTCCAAATGTTCCCCTTCCAAGAAGCTTTCCTTTCTTCCATTTTGATAGTGTGACAGGTGTGTTTTCAGTTGTTCCATTAATTCTAGTACTTGTCAAGGAAGACGGGCTAGTGGGAGAACCAGGTGGAAGAGGCAGAGGATGACATCGGAAACTCCCATCTTCCATCCTCCCCGATGGAGAATCTAGACTTGTACCACCCGACCATGGATGTAGAGGAGATGTTGGCCTGCTCGCCCCTCTTGAGCCAGGAACAGGGCTTCTAGACCCTGGCGCAGGACTTCTTGACCCTGGACCAGGACTTCTTGAACCTGGAGCAGCGCCTCTTGTACCAACATTAAGATTTATTTCACCATTTGTTCTGGTATCAATAAAGGACCTGGGTTTCAGTCAGCAGTTCCACTTGAGAATGACACTGGAATTATTCATGTAATGCTTTATTCGAACTAACCAAATTGAGTAGGCCATAGACAAATCTAAATAGTAAAAACAATCCCAGGATATTGCCAATAGAGAAAAGAAGAACAAATAACAAACAGCTAGAGCAAGTATCTAGACAGAAAAAGCTACATTTCCAGAGTAGGTTTTTTTTTTTCGAAAAAAAAAACTAATTAAGTGAAGAGAAGTAAACACAGAGAGCTTCAAAGAAGTGTGTAAGGAAAAGGCTAATAAACTCGAAAAACCAGAATAAAGATTAGTCCCACACCCAGTGAGTTTGCATTAAAAAAAAAAAAGTGAAGAAAAACTCCAATTCAAAGCAATCAAATTCTATTTTCCAAAAAAGGAAATAATAATAATAATAATAGGATAAAGGCCAGCAGAGATGGAGATAGAAACGATAGGGTTGGTGACAACGGATGAATTTAAGTTTCAGTTAAATTCCCAAATCAAACGTGAGGAATTCCGAGAGGACATTCTGAGCAATCAAATAATTCTACTTTTTATGACAATCCCTTCCCGGCTTTCCCACAACAACAAGATAAAGCTCCAGCCTCCTACAAAGGACTTCCCCTCTCCCAACCAACTCCCCCCCCCACACAAAAACAAAATCCTCATGCCCGACCCGACCCAACGAAAAGAAGAAAAGAGAGGGGATTTAGGTACAAATGGAGAGACCCGACCCCACCTGTAAGCACCAAAACAATGACTAGCGTGATGATCGGGATGATCATCCCCAGATGACCCAGAAGAGCTGACGCTGGAAACGGAACCCGAAGCGGACCCGGATCCGACCCCAACACCGCGATCACTCAGCGACGGCCTAGGCAGCGGAAGCGTTATCTTTTCGGCGGAATCGGAATCGAAACCCGAGAACCCGGACGACCCACTTGCAGAAAAATCCTTGTTGTTAATCTGATTGCGAGGCATCTGACTGAGAGCCGCCGCCCCGTCAAAGCTCTTGTTGATGCCTTTCTCTTTGTCTTTACTACTACTGCTGCTGCTCTTTTTCTTGACAGCATGGTTCTTCTTCCCATGTGGATTAACCTTCTCTTGCTTCTGCAGCTGCAGCTGCAGCTGCCGCCTCTCCTCTTTGTTCGTGCCGCTGCCCCTTTTACCAAACCAACCAGGCATGGAAACTGAGCCTCTCTCTTTTTGTTACCTTTGCTTTTCGGAAAGGAAAAGAGTAAAATCCCACGCAAGAAGAAATAAACAGAGAGAGAGAGAGAACGAGAGAAGACTTTGGCCGACAAAAACAAGAGAGAAGCTTAGAGTTGGCTTCCGTTTTCCAGATTTTATATGGAGAGGAAATTGAGAGGAAATGGGCAGAAGGATTGAAATAGCAGGAGAGAGAGAGAGAGAAAGATGGAGGGAGGGAGGAAGGAAGTGAGGGCCCCAGTGTCTACAATGAGAAACAGCTCAGCCAGAGTAGGAGCGATGGACTTTTAGCGGAGACATGGACGGCTCCGCAGCAGTAGTTGGATAATGAGAACATGCATGACGTGGCATTTTCCCCCTCTCTTTTTTTTTTTTTTTTTCAGAACAAGATTTTCTAGCCACTTGTAGAAGGAGGGAGAGATAGATATTCCTGCTATTTTTTTAGTTAGGGAGAAAAAGTGTCAGCGATTGGTCCAATATATATGTATACGTTGATCGAAAGTATTAATTATTTCATTTGGGGTTTACGTGTTTGCGCATTATTTTGTATTTATTACGTACTGAATATTATTTAATTTTTTATTACGCGGATGCAGCGGGAACTCTGGGTGGTGGGGGTATATTGTGAGGTAAGGGGACGGAAATTGGAGTATAAGTAGTTGAGATATTTTTGTTGATTTTTTTTTTCTTATCTTATCTTTTACGCCTCTTTTATAATAAAACAAGAAGAAAAAGAAAGAACAATTCACTTGGGTGACTGCATATTATTTTTTATGGCAAAAGGGTAATGTTATTGGTGACTTAGTTTTTCTTAAGTATTATTTTTTAGAAAAATATTATGAACACTGTTATTGTATTTAAAAAAAAATAAAAGGAAGTTAAAGTTTGACATTAAAAAAACAAATTTTTTAAATTGAGATGTACAATATATGTTTAATTAACTTGAAGGAAACGCTATAAAGAAGCATGTGTCTTATAAGTGCACTAATAGACATACTTGATATTTAGGTATTTAGCATGTACCTAATATTTGAAAATTATTATATTAATTAATTATATTTTTTATTAATTAAGATTCGGTAATAATTATATTTATAGGGTTATTTTTCCATTAATAGTTACTAAACTATTTGATGTCTAAAAAATATGTTTTTCTAAAACTATTATTCTATTTATATAACTTAATAATAGTTATAACTTAATAACAATCATATATCTAAATAATTATATCTTTAAAGGTAATTATGTAACTATACCTATCTAACTTCAACTAAATTCTATAAAAAAATTCATACTAGTTACATTTTACTCTAGAAAAATAAAATTCATTACCAAAAATTCTATTATTTACAATTTTTTTTATTATTATTTTCATTTCACAATTATACAAGTGTAATTAAGAATTTCATTTTGTCCTAAAAAAAGAATTCACATTAATTTTATTATAGTAATTAAAGTATGAATTTTACTTTAAAAACAGTGATATTGTTATACAACTTGATAATTTTAAATCAAAAGTTACTACTATGGTTAGAACTTTTAGAAATATGACTTGTAATATTTTGAAATTGAAGAGGTTTGGTAAAAAGCATTTTATACGCTAAGAGAAAATAGTTCACTTTTTGTTGGTAATATTACATATGACCTATGTTCTAAATATTATAAGACCTAAAGATACAAAATATGATATTATTGTTGATAATAAAAAGAGGTAAAATTTAGAAACAATTGATGAAATCTACATTAGGCATATTTTGAACATTATGAGTGATTTATTGTTTAATGTCTAATACAATTTTCAAATAACAAAGGAATTGAAAACTTTATGTAAAATTAGAGTTAAACAAAGGAATTGAAACTTTTAGTAATTAAAGTTAAAGTATATGAAAAAAAATGCAACTAATAAAAAATTATAAGATAAGTAATGATAGAACAAATTGCTAAGATTAAAAGAATTTTAAATCATTATCACAACACAAAATATCTATGAATGAAATTGTTGTTTTGAGTTATAATATTAATAAACTACACCCTTTATAGAAAAACTTAAAGAGATATTTTTCTCAAAAATCTTAATAAACATCTTCATGTAAAAGAATAATGTCCTGTACAAAAGGAAAATAAAAAGTGTGGCTCTCATGTTTCAAAGTTACATATGTTTAAGGAGAGACAATTTAGCAAGCTTATGACAAAAAAAGGAATAATCAATTTAAGAACAACATAAATATGAGTCTTGCTTTTTCAAGAAGGGGAAAAAAAAGGCAAGGATACTTAAAAGTAACAAGTGAAAAATTAGTGGCTATAATCACTAAAATCAATTTAATTAAAGATGACACTGCTTGTTAGATTGATTCTAGTGCTACTTGACATATATATGCAAGAACATAATCTTATTTAAAACCATAAAACCAATGAAAATGACATTATTATGTACATAAGAAATTTTTCCATAGTTCTAATAAAGAAAATATGGCAAATGGAATTAAAGTTTAGTTTTGGAAGAATCATTACTCTTAATAATGTATTTTATGTTCTAAAAGTTAACAAAAATATGATTTCATGAGTCATTTAAACAAATGTAAGTTTAAGCTTATATTTGAAACTAATAATTTCATCCTTTAAAAAGGGGGGTGTTTATGATAAGTGATTATTTATGTGATGGTATGTTAATTTGAATATTGATATTAATAATAATAATAATTCCACTAGTTTTGATTATGTTGTTGAGCATTCTTTCCTTTGGCATAATAAGCTTAGATATGTGAAATTTTAAAAGGTTTTATGATATGATTAAATTAAATTTACTGTCATAGTTTGATAAATCTGATAAAAAAAATGCAAAGCATACATTCTAACAAAAATCTATTTTCTACAATTCAAAAAACATCGAGTATTCTAAAATTAACAAACAATAATATGTGTGACTTATATAATACAACAATACTAAATGAAAAGAAATAATTTGTTACATTCATTAATGATTACTCTAAATATGGTAATGTTTAATTGCTACATACAAAAATGAAGTACTTAAAAGCTTCAAGGTATAAAAAATTGAAGTTGAACTACAAAGTAATGTTGTTATAAAATGTTTACAATCTGATAGAAAATGAGAATATTATGATATTATATTTTTAAGTCCACAAAAATTATTTATGAAACTATTGCCTTTACACACCATAACAAAATAATGTTATAGAACGCAAAAATTGCATATTAACAAAAATGATAAATGTCATGCTATCAAATTTAACTTAAGCCAAGGTTTTTGGGGCAAGGCATTATGTGCTATATGTCACATTTTGAATAGAATTCTAACCAAAAAGAGCAAAATGATGTCATATGGTTTTTGAAGCTACAAAGCAATTGTAAAAGTTCCTAAACCCAAAAGGGGAAAAAAAAAAGGAGAAAGAAAAATTGAATGCATCTTCTTAGGTTATGCCCACAATAATAATGCCTATTCATTTATAGTCATAAAGCCCAATAGCTCAATATCCATTAATGCAATTATTGAATTAAGATATGTTATATTTGAAGAGAATAAATTCATCATGAATTAAGTAATTCCAAAACAATCATAAGTTCCTAAAAAGGAAAATAATAGCATGATAAATGAAAATGTGAATGATAAAGTCATTGAATATATAAGGAACAAGAAAGCAAGGAAAGCCTTTTTTGGTTCTAACTTCTTTATGTTTTTAGTTAAAGGAATAAAAAAAATTAGTAAATGATGAAATTTCATTTTTCTCTAATACTCGAGATGATCCCAAGATATTTAAAGAAGTGATAAAATCATAACATATTGTATTTTGGAATGAAGTAATAAATGATGAAATTAACTTAATTATGGGTAATAAAACCTAAAAATTGGTTGACCTCCCACCTAACTCAAAGTCGATTAGATATATATGGATTTTTAAAAAGAAAATAAAAGTTAAAGGATTTATTGACAAGTTTAAAGTTAAGCTAGTTGTAAGAAACTTAACAAAAAGGAAAGACATTAACCATTTTGATACATATTCACTAATGGCTTAAATTGTCACAATCAAAGTGCTTATTGTACAAGCTTTTATCCATGGCTTAGTAATTTTTCAAATAAATGTCAAAACAACATTCCTAAATGGTGAATTAAAAGATGTATATACGGAACAACCTAAAGAGTTTGTGATACCTAATCAAAAAGGTGTGCAAACTTGTTGAATATTATATGAACTAAAATAAGCACCAAAATAATGACACCAAAAGTTTAATCAAGTGAAAATTGCTAATGGATTTAAGATTAATGAATCTAACAATTGTGTTTATAGTAAGTTTAATGTAGGAAAAGATGTCATTATCTTTTTGTATAACTTTGGAACTAACTTAGAATAAATTAAAGTTACCAAAGAGTTTTTATTCAGTAGTTTTGATATGAAAAATATGAGTAAGGTAAATGTCATCCTCAGAATTAGAATCTTATAAGATCAACAGAGTATAACACTTATTTAATCTTATTATATTAAGAAACTTCTCGATAAGTTTAATCATACAAATTGTATTCTTGTCTTTACCCCCCTTTAATCATAATATGTAATTTACAAAAAATGTTGGAAGTCTAGTGTCATAGCTAAAATTATTTAAAGTAATAATATGTTTAATGTATTCAATGATATGTACCAAACTAGATATAACCTATATAATTGACAAAATAAGTAGGTACCCAAGTAACATGCATTAACATAGAGTACACAAAATTCTAAAATACCTAGAAAGAATAAATGATACTATTATTGATAGAGATAATATGATTGGGTAGATCTTTATACTAGGTGATGGTGTAATTTCTTAAGATTCCAAGAAACAAAGTTAAATAGCTAATTCTACCGTGAATACAAAATTTGTAGCATTAGTTTTAACTAACAAAAAGGAAAAATGATTAAAAAATTTGTTTTCAAACACATTACACTTAAACGTGGTTATAAAAGAGAATTAACCATAAATAAAGTAATTATAGTTGATTTTGCAAGGTTAAGTCAAAACATATTTGATCCTTTAATGAAAGAATTAACAAGAAATTTAGTAAATAAGACATTAAAAAGGATGAGTTTTAAGTTCATAAAGAGTGGTTACTAATAATAAAATCTCGACTTAATGTTTGATAAAATGTCAAATGTTGAGTTCAATATATCAAAATACATTATAAGTGAGATTAAAATACTATAACTAATAATTTGCATTTCAAAGTTATATAATGTTTGGTACCTATAATATAAAAAAAGAGACTGAGTTTTACAACTCTTAATAGATTTAATAGGGACACTTAGTATATCCAATAAATTCAAAAGCTTAGTTTCAAAACATTCATAGAAAAAGTTAATTGTGTCAATGACATTTATAAGAAGCTTGTTGTTGTAAAGTCATTTATGTAAAGTATTTGCACTTTTAATTAATTAGAATAAATGGTTCAAGGAAAATATGTTGTATTATATAGATTTATTGTAATGAAAACTTTACCATATAATACTTCAATGGCAAAATATTGTTATTTATGTGTTTAACTTTCAATGTTATTAATCGTTATTATATTTTTAAAAAGGGAAAACAATTAAAAACATAACTTCACATGAAAAATAAACAAAACTTTTAAAGAACTTATAAGTTTAAAAAAATGATATATGTCTAGTTGCCTTAAATAAAATACTATAAAAAGTGTTACATGCACCACATATAAGTGCATTTTAGACTCTTTTATAAGTAGCACATGTCAGTGGTGAATTATCATATTATTAATTATATTTTTGATTAATTAAGGTTTTATAACAGTTATATTTATTAAAATACTTTTCTATTTATAATTATATATAATTACTTAACAATTTATTATTCAAGAAATATATTTACCTAAAATTATTATAATATGCTCAAATAATTAAAATAATTATGTGTTCATGACAGTTATATGTATGTATAGTTAATTATGTCTCTACTATGTAAATTTATTTAACTAATTTCAACATAACTCTATAAAAGATAATAATATATTATACAAGTAATTATTTAATGCTAATAATTATGTTATACAAATTTTTTTACATTAATTATAGTGCAATAATTAGAGTGTAAATTTTACTTTAAAGATGATAATATTATTACAAGTAATTTTTCATATTTTAGATTTATTATTTTATATTTTTGTAAACACAAAAAATAATAGGTAAAAATAAAAATAATTGATATAATAATAATTATCTTATTATAACATTAGAAAAAGTGAATTAATCAAAAGAAAAAAAAATATTTATCTTATTTATTAATTAGATTTATCCAAATTTAAAGTCCGTGCAATTATTTGATATAATTTATTATTATCATAATAAGAATCACAATTCTTTAATTAACGATATAACGGTATTATTTCACTGACTTTTGTTCAGAGCCGGGTAACGAAAAACAAAAAGCAAAATCTATGAGCTGGAAGATTTGATGAAATGGAAGCAGGAAAAGTCTGTAGAAGCGTGTGGGTTGGTACTGATTCTATTTATAATAAAAAGTTATATATTTTAATAATTTTTCGTTTCTCTGCGTTATCTTAGGTGGGTGTACTAATTCAGTGCGGGTGGACTACAGCAGCGTTTTTGTGTGTACATGTTTGCGTCACTCTTCACGTCACCCATGCTTCTTTGCCAAGTCGAGTTTCATCACCAAGAAAAGGTACAAATAGGTGATGAATGATCGGTAAACTTAAGTACAGTATCACTGTGTTTTCAACTGAAACAACTATATGTTTTTACTATTGCCTGGTGTGGTTTTTTTTGTTTTTCTTTTAAAAAATCTTTGGAATCATAAGATATTCAATAAAATTTTATTTTTATAAATTTTATACTCATTTTTTAAAATTAAAATTAAAATTTTTAATTATTAAAATATTAATATATTGATAATATTCTTATTTATGTTATGATTTGATGAAAATCTAATAAATTGTAGTTATAAATTGTGTTATTTTTATTATTTTTTTAAGAGATGACATATGGCCCTCCCAAGTGGTTGCTTCTTCATTGTGTTTTTCCGTCTCCCACAACCTTATTTTTATTGCATTCGGCAATGGTACAGTTATATTAGGCATTGTGTTCTAGTTAATGACATATTGTTTCAAAAAGCATTTTTACGACTTGTCAAAGTTTTATTTTTATTTTTTATTTTATAGGACGCACGGCAAAATATCCTTTTATATATTGTCTCCACCAAGTTTTCCTTGTAACTTTTTTTTTTTTTTCCTCGGAACGATGTTTCCCAGAGATTGGTTAGGGTTACGACTAAGCATTTGGTCATCATAATAAGTGGGGACTTACAAAAAACACAAGAAAATCTAGTTACTGAAACCAAATCATTCAAATTGAATTGTAGACACCCGGCACTTGATAAGGTTTAGGGAAAAGTTAGCTTTTTCCTGGATTTTTATGGTTAGCTTAAGTTTTAAGTCTTATATATGTCTTTGGCTTTTTTTTAAAAAATTTTTAGCTATAATAATACCGGATGTTAACAATATTCGAATATTTTACATAACAAATAAAGATATTAAATTAGTTGTATCTTAATTAATTAAGTATCAAAAACAATATATGTTGATTATATCGCAAAAACTTGTAAGTTGTGCGTAATTCAAAATGACAAAAAACAAAAATATATGGTATGGGGTTTTATTCATAATCGGTAATCTTGAGGAGATCTCGGCATATAAGACAAATTGAGAAAAAAATTGTTATAAAACATTAGAGAAATATGATTGAATGTTGGAACCTTTTTTGAATGACGAGTCTTTGGTCACAATTAACCCGATTATTGAATGTACTTGAAGTTAGCTGAGGCGTTTGGAATTTAGTAGACCACAGCGAGGAAAAATCTTCTTGCTTTCTTTCATTAGAAAAACATATATAATAGACTGTAACTTTCTAAGCATGTGATGTCTATCCAACCTGAACAATTCTAGTTTGGTTCTTGAGAAGTTGTTGTCAGAGTGCAAAAGACAGTACCATAGTTTTAAATTGCGTTAGATGTTCAATTAATGGGATCCACAAATGATTCCGTTAGTTCAATTGCTCCTGCCTCCGGGAAATCCATCTCTCCTATATCATTGGCTTGTTAATGTTTTAGATTGCAAAGTGCAATCTCTACTAATGCCAAAGTTGAATCAGATGTACCTACCTAAATAAACAAATGCCAAAGTTGATATACCTATAATGCGAAGATGGAGATCCAGCATTGTAGTCGAGAATGCAGAAGTGGTTAATTTTGGTTGACCGGACCTGTATCCTCCAAACTTAGTCCGTGACATTTAGTATCAAAAACTTTATCCTTGGTACCCTTGCAAAGGCATGACCTGCACATTTAAAAGCCCCAAGATTGATTAATTTTCTAACATAGTTGAAGATCTTTGGATTCTTGAAAATACCTTTATAGTTATTTTTGTTAACATACAAGTTGTATATTTTCTTTTAGATGTATCAATATGTGACAATAATTTTAATTAAATCATGTATTGTAATTTTTTAAAATTTATATGACCTAATTTATTATATTTTAAATAAGAATATTTAATAATATAAGTATAAATATTATTATTATTTGTATCAATATTGAGTTTAAGCATTCAATCATAAAGGTAATATTTTCCTACAAATACACTTTCTTTTAAGAAGATAAAATTATTAACCTTAAATACAAGTTTAAACCTATATTTATTCAAGAAACTAAATGAAATTAGATTTTTTCTAATTTCTGAGACATAAAATATATTTGTAAGAGTAATAACTTTCCCATAAGTGAATTATAATTTTACTTTTTCAATTTTCATAATAAGAACTATAATATAATTTCTCATGTATACAACAATATTATTAGTTACTAGTAGTTCTAGAATCAATTCACCAAATATTATCATCTTTCACTAAATTGATCTCTTTAATTATAACAATCATTTTCTCATTTGTTGTTCTAATATAAGTTTGATTTTCCTTTTTTATTTTGAAAAGTCAACACTTATATTTATAGTATTTTTTTCTGAAAAAAATGATATTTGCACTCTCTGTTTTTTTTTTTCTTCCTTTATGTTATTTCTATTATTATTGAATTGACTCCTCATTTTGTTAGAGAACTTGCATGATTATCCTTTCTCAACTACATGTACTTTCAAAATATTATATTTCATGTGTAAAATAAATAATAAATTATTGGTATTTATAGAAATGACAGTGACTTTTGACAATAATCACACTTAATCTAACAATGAAAAGTTTAACTATCAATTGAGTAGTCGTGAGTTCAAATATGGAAGGCAGCAACATTTCCTTCAAAACCTATCGGATTACACCCACAAAACCCACACAGTGCCGTCGGCAGCAGCATTTAAGATTTTATGAGAGAAGGCTTGGTCATTTTAGTCCATTGATAAAGATATATAACGATGGATTGGTTGGATTAGATATTTGGAAGCGCTGAGTTATAGGTTGAATCTCGGAGAACAAGTCCTCTATTTCACATATTCCATCCCGTTAGCAAGTGAACTTTTGCTCATTTTTAGTTATTTGATTACCGAAAAAAAAAAAAAAAGAAATTTTAGCTCATTAGTACTCAAATCCGTCTTAAAATTTGTCGTGCCTCACTTGAAATTCATCCACTAAAAATATATATCATGATATCAAAAGCAAATCTATCACAAACTCACATGATTTTCAATTTTTTCTATCATTCTTATGTGGTTTAAATTTATCAGTTTACCTATCCTATGTAGTACTAACATTTCAAATTTTGATTAGACAAGTTTAATTGACGTTCGAGAAAAATCCAAACACACCTGAACAATATCTATCTGGTCTCTTATTATGGAGAAGTAAATAGGATTCAAATTGTATTAACTACATTTCTAAGGATAAGCAAACAATTGGTCCTTTTTATTATTATTATTATTAATTTCTGCAATAATTTTATATCTTTAAAAGCTTTTTTTATTTTAGTTTTGTATTTTATTTTAATTTAAAATAAATCAACCGAAAAATGATTAAATTGTTAATTTTGTATGAAATTAAAATATTTTTAAAAAATTTATCAATAAATTAAAAAAATTAATATACAAAGAAATACTCAATTTTGGGATTATAACAAATATATTTTGATTAAAATACAGATAAATTCTTAATTTTAGAATTATAACAAACCTATTCTTAAGCTTAAAAATGTGACAAAATTTTCATCGCAATTTTTTTTCTGGATATCTCCTCATGATATGTCACAGGAAATAATAGAAAAATGTTAGTCGCTTTTTCACATTTTGAAAGATTTGTTAAAAAAAAATTATACAATGATAAAATTATTACATTTTAAAAGTTAAAATTAAATTTATTATAATTTTCAAAGTTGAGGATTTATTTGTGTACTAAATTTTAAAAAATTACCAAAACTTTAACACTAGTTTGAAAATTTAAATATACTAAATATGTGTATTTTTATTGATTTATAAATTTCTTACAATTAATATAGAAAATAAATAAATTGATTAAATTTTATTTTAAATTATTTTAAATTAAAATAAAATACAAACATTTAGGTTTAAAATCTTTTAGGAAAATAGAAAAGCCAATTAATGAGTTAAATATTCTGAAAATTTTGGATTATATTGAATAAATACATAAAATTATATTTAATTTTTGTATACACACTTCCAGTCATACATTTGTACATACATGTACCCGCGCATACACGTGTGCCTAACAAAATAACAAAAAAAAAAAACAATGCGACATTTATAATTACATCCAATAATAAAAATCATAAATATAAATTTAGTAATTATGATAATATAATATAAATTATATCTAAATTTCATAAAACATATAGTTTTGTAGTCTCGGTTATTCCAACAATTCAACATTTTGAGGGCAGTTAACAGATTGCACCTCATGGAATTGAGACCACTGGACATACACAACGATCAACATGACTGATAAGCGTCTACGTGATAGTTAAAAAATCATTCTCACCTATTTTCTTCTGCAATTAAAAAATTAAAAATCAATCTTTTCTTTTGATCAATAAAAGAAAAGGCCCTCGTAACATCACGTGATGACGTGGATAACGCGGCATGTCCCATTTCTAAATATATTAACAACGAGTAAAAAAGAGTCGAGAATAAACACAAAAGTTTAAAAAAAAAAAAAAAAAAAAAAAAAAGAACGTTAACTGGCAATACATAGATAAACTTGAGATTTGCAACCGCACTTCAAGATTGGTCCACCAATATCAAATAATATTAGATTAATAAAGTAGATATTAATATATGATATTATTAAATTATTATTTATATTATATATCACAAAAATAAAAATCAATATAATAAAAGATATTAAATATTTGTACAATTTCAATTATTATATATATTTTTTATTTTATTTTAGTGTATAGATAATTTTGTAAAAATTAAGCCAGAAAAAAATTTACCTTTCCTAAGACGCGTTTTGTTTTACGAATTGACGCGTTTTCACGGTAGTTAACAAATTGCCCGTCATGGAATTGAGGCCACCAGCCCCACACAACGATCTACGTGACTGGTACGCATTCACGTGATAGTTAAAAAATCATTGTCACCTCTTTTTTTTCGTAAACCAAAAAAAAAAAAATCATTATATTTTTCTTCCGATCAATTAAAAAAGTCCTCTTCACGTCATCTCATGACGTGAATAAAGTAGCATGTCCCATCTCTTAAGATATTAACAATGATTAAAAAAGGCAAGAAAAAGAACCGAGAAAAAAAAAACGAGTAGAAGTGCTCGCCTGGTGCATATATAAAATGCCAGCTAGCCTTTTCTATCGGCAAGTAAGATTGGTCCACGAATATTCAATAATGTTAAATTGATTACTTGATTTCATATTATATTTTAAATTAAAATTTAAAAATTTATAATAACTAATATAAAAATACAATCCATGCTCAAATAAAAATTTAAATTACAGTCATAACATAATTTTAATGTAAATATAATTTAAAATATAATGAACTTTAAATATAACTTAACATAATTTCATAAATAGTTGTGAATTTGACGTAATTCAGAATACTTTTTATAATTTTAATATAAATCTCACTTGCCTTTTGCATATATATGGACAAGAAATTTCGAATGATATATTTTAGATGTAGAAAAATATAGTAAGTAACTCTTAAATTTGATAAGATTTTCTTTTAGGTGCTTTAACTTGCTTTAAAAATTAGTCTCCTTTTACCTATCTTTTTTTTTTCTTTTTATATGCTAACTCATAAAAATACTAATTAATAAGATAAATTTATTAAAAAAATTTGTCTAAACCACTAAATAATAATATAAGTCACAAAAATAACTTATTTAAATATTCAAATATGAGCTTCTAACTCCAACTTCCTTCCCAAGGTCATAGTTTTCATATTCCTCCACAGGTTCTAGTGAAACCTTTATCATCCTTAACTTGTATTTAACAACTTCTTATAAGTAATTGTCACAACAAGTTATTGAAAATTTCCTTTATTTTCTTTAACTTTACCCTTGTTATTGGTTCTTCAAGGTTTTGTAAAACACTCTCTCTTTCGTTAATTTGAGCTGGTATAATATAGCTTCCATCATCCCTGATGGAGAAAATGCAATTTCTAGCATCATAAATCCCTCGTTAGGACTTTCATACAATCTTTATTGGCAAGGTCACCCCTAGCATACAAATGGTAATTGCTTTAAGCTAACTAAACATGCATTATAGGCTTATTCTCTCATAATAAGCACACCCTCAAACATACACACTTGAAATAGGGGCATTGCTACATAAACACTTGGAAAGGTGGAAAAAATAAGGATTAAAAAAGGTCTTTGTTTATTTCTTTATACTAAATCAACTCAAAAAGAAAGAGAACTATTGTATTTCTATTTTATTCTCACTCACTCTCACTCACTCTTATGTTTAGACATGTGTAAGATTGCAATTGGATCTTAATTTGTTCATTTTGACACAAAAAGGAAAAAGCCAAAAAAAAAAAGGATGAAAAAAGCAATAAGAAAAAATGAAAAAAAAAAGAAAAAAAGAAAAAAAAAAGAAAAATAGTAACAAAATAATTTGATTTTTGTAAGTCAATTTAAAAATTCTAATACATAGCTTAAAGTCCAATACACGATATATAAGTGTAACAATATCAACCCTCTAAGAAACTTTTAGTCATTCTTTCAAGGCTTATTAACCTGATCTAAATATAAATCTTATAAGTCAATAACCAACAAAATATTAAATATATGTAAAAATAACCTTAGCTATCCAACACAAATGAGAATTTATCTTAACAATTCAATAATAAGAAAAATCAATGTCAATTGTTTAATAAAAAGTAAAATCAATTTCAGTCATTCAATAAAAAGACAAGTCTATCTCAATCAATAAAAATTAACAATAAGGATTAAACAAGCTTCTTTATAAAGAGGGCCCATTTTACATTAAAGGGGTGAATTAACAATAAAGGGATAACCAACGTAAAACAAGAGGGAGACAATAAAACAGAAAGGAGCCAACCACAAGAAAAAAAAGACTGCAGTAATTCTAAGATAAAGGAAAAGAACTACAAGCATCTAAGAGAAAAAAGCAACATAAGAGAATAAAAGAAAACATTTAAGGTTACGAAAAGAGTAAAAAGGTAGTAACACCAAACAACACATAAAACCATCAATGAGCATGAATAAGAGAGATGACATCAAAAACAGCTTACTTATCATTTTGCTCCAAGTGGATTTTTGTTGTATTTTCATGTCATTTCCCTTTAAATGTCCATATTCCTAGCCAAGAAAAGAAACTACTCTCATATATCATTAATGATGGGATGACAAGTCTTTCTTTATTCTATTTTTGTTAGCATTACATTCAATACTTTCAATTAAAAATAAAGACATACTAATATGATTCCAATTTGAACTTTTAAGAACCAATATAATGAGTGCTCTCTTAGCAAACAATAATTTATTGTAATAAAAGAAGCTAAACCCTAAATTTAAGGGTATAATCACATATAAATGGATCTTGATACCATAATTAAGCAAAGAAATAAAATTAAAATTAAACATTAATGGTTAAACATCTAATCATAAGCACTAATCCACCTAGCAACAAAGCTATCAATGACCATAAAGTAATTTTCCATAATTAATTTGGGAAAAAATAGTCATAATCAATGCATTGAGGCACAAATCACCCATGAACAAAATAACACCAACACATCAAAGTCTTAAATATATATCCACTATCCAAAATTTTGGTCAAAGAATATTTATCTTAAGCTTTGTAGCTCTCATTCATCCAGAAAAAGAATCAATCAAAGCCCCTCTTCATAAAAAAAACACTATGTTTACCACATTATGGTTGTTTTCCCCTTTTCTTTTCTTTTTTTTCTTTTTTTCTGGTTGCATAATACAACCTAAATTATTCTAAAAAGAAAATAACAAAAAAAAATGAAAGTCACCAAATAGGTGAAAAAAAAAATACCCTAATGCAAGTATTTTGCCTCCAAAAGGCTCGTTGGAGGTTCACCAATGTCAGCACAATCAGAAAACACTAAAAACACCTTCATTGAAGTAGGTTGTGCCCATGGCCTAGGCCCATAGACATCAATAAGCTTAGTTGAACACTGTTGATTTAAGAGACAAGGTAAACATTGATTATTTCCTAATTGTTCTCTTTCCATTCATTGAGTTGTCAGAACCTATATTCTAATTTACTATCTTTAGAAAATGTGAAAATTTTGTCATTTATTTTTTGTATTTGATTATCAACATTTGTATTATTGAAAACTTGTGGTTGAGCTTGTTTTACTTGTTTATCTTTAGGTCGAGGCAAAAAAATCCTTCTTGGAATATTGGGTCATCGTTTTCAATGAAAAAAATTGCAAAAAGTTTAGTTAAATTGCAAATTGATGATGATTCAAATTTGATTAATGAAGATAGTCTCTTAACTAAAGAAGATTTGAAAAAACCTAAGCTCCCACATGGTAGGTAGAAAGGCACAAATTTATACGGTTATATTCCAAATTTCTTGTTATAGTATATTGACCAAATTTACTTTAGAAGTAGGTGATTGCAAAGTTGGAAGCATAAGGAAATTATGCAAGAACTATACCTATGGAAGAGTTAAAGAGGAAGAGAAAGTAAAGTTGGGGTTGACCATGGAACAATTGAACAACCCTCAATCAGCATGTGGCAATGTATGCTCAAGAGTTCAATGTATACCTAAATAAAATACATGAACATTATTAATTTACCTATACTAATTTTTCTTTTGCACCAGTGTTTTTTGAGTGATTTGACTAAAATAATTAAAGATGTTTTTGGTTGTAATACACTTTAGGGGTTCATTTTTTTACGACCATTTCAAGATTTTCACCTTTCATTCCATAACAACTACTTCATTATTTTGATTCCTTGCTTATTGTGGTAATTATTGAAGAACATCTACTTACTTACCTCCCCAATAAATAGCGCAAGCAATTTGCATATAGCTACACTGGTTTCAAGTCATCTTTGCTACTTTAATTTTTGTTTAACTTTTCTCTATATTTCTTTTGTTTAATGTTTTACACTATGAAGTGTGGACTTGGGGATGCTTTTTAGTGCAATATGTGCCCTTACAAAGGTCTTCCATCATTGAAACCTAGAGAGAAGGTAATTATAATGTCTCTTCAAGTCCTAGATCTTACATATGGATGGGTCATCCAATAAGGAGGGAATCAAAGAAAGCTTAATTTTTGTCGGACTAGGCAAAGTCACACTCGATATGCATTAGAGTTCAACCTCCCTACATCAAACAGTGAAGACAAATACAAGGCCCTAATTGCTAGACTCAGCATAGTTTGACCACTATGAATCAAAGACTTTAAGATTTATAATGACTCATAACTAGTCATAAGGCGAGAGGTTGGTGAATTCAAAACAAGAGTAAACACTATGAACAAGTACTTACGAAAGGTTCATGTCCACTATAAAGTGCATGCCAAGGTAGGGGTAAACATTATATTAGAAAAAATCCCTCAAATGGCCAATAGTTGGGTTACTCCGGTGAACATGGTAGTAAAATGATGAATGACCATGGAATTGCCACTCGAGAAAGCAATTTCTGTGAAGGCTTTGGCATGACCAAGCTGTGAAGAATTGACAAAGTAGGAACTAAAGCTCATCACAACCCTTTCATGGATGGACCCAATCATCGTATGCTTATAGAATAGGCAATTATCAGAGGGAACCGTAGAGACCAAGTGCCTACAACTAAAGATAGCAATGTATTTGTTGATCGATGGAAAGTTGAAGAAGAAGCAAACTATGTCCTCTGAGAAAGTCATAAAGGCATCTGTGACAACCACGTAGGAATAAAGGTTTCTTTTGAAAAAGGTGATCAAATAAGGCTATTATTAGTTGACCTTGAATGTAGATGCCCTCCAACCACCAATAAGTCCATGCCACACATATCGTGCCCATACCACCTTTATGGCCATTTTCCTAGTAAGGACTAAACATCATCAGTTCATTTCTAACAACCACCAGGGAACATAAGTTTGTAGTAGTTGTCATTAATTACTTCATGAAGTGAGCAAAATTTGAGGCCTTCACATCAATCATAAAAAAATAGATATAACCCTTCATATGGAAGAATATGATTAGTAAGTTTAACATCCCTCAAATGATTATCAAGTACAAAGGCAAACAATTTGACAATGATAAATTCAAAGAGTTATGATAGGACTTGGGTATCATTCTCTAGTTTGCCTTGGTAAAACACCTATAAACCCATAGCTAAGTGGAAATGACTAATTGCATGATCATCCAAAGCCTTAAAGAAGAGACTGAAAAGGAAAAAGACCTATGAGTGAATAAGCCACCGTATATGCAGGAACTATATGGGACCCTTGTCCTTCACACTTATAACTTTAAGAGCCTTAAGCCTTATTACTAGTAAAAAATATACTCGAGGTGTATATAAGGTGCTCAACCATGAAATCATCAATAAAGTTCATATTCCCTCAACAAGTTACCCTAAGGTGTTCGATGCAAGGGTGCCAAACAAGCTTATTGCCTTATGATGAAGCTAATATTGTCTAAGGTACCTTACATAAGCACATTACACAAGACACATGTTGAGAATACTTAAAGCACCCCACATAAGTACACCACACAAGCTTCTTGCCTTGTGACAAAGCTAGCATTGCCTAAAGTGCCCTATGCAAGCATGCCATATAGGTTTCTTGCCTTGCAACAAAGACACAATTTCCCAAGGCATTACATGTAAGTACATAACACAAGCCTCTTACTAAGAATGCCTAAGATGCCCCACATAACCATGTCATATAGGCTTCTTGCCTTGTGATGAAGCAAGGATTGCCTATGGCACCTCATATAGGTGTGCCACTAGGCCTTATGCTAAGAATGCTTAAGGCACCCTATACAAATTTGCCACATAGGATTCTTACCTTATGGCAAAGCTAGAACCTTTTGCCAAGAGTGACAAAGGCACCCAACACGATCGTACAGTAGACTTTATGCCTTGCAATAAAGCAAGGATTACCTAAGTCTCCTTACACAAGTGCACCATATAGGCATCTAGCCAAAATTGCCTAAAGAGCTCTACACAAGTGCACTATATAAGCATCATAACATTAACATTGAGATAAATTAGCTACTAAAAGAATAAACACAACAAGGAAAATAATTACGGCATGAGAAACAAAAGGCATGATAAGAGAAATGAGAATGTCAAATAAGAAGTCATAATTATTAATAAGATACTTAAACAAAAATGATTTTATTTATCAAGAATAAATTAAATTGGATATAATATAAGTTAAATTATAACCTAACTTATAGCACAATGAAAGGGCTAGCACCATAATACAATAATCCAGATCAAAAGGAACCTTTAACATAAGAACAATAGCTAGCAAATGTGTAATGTTACCTACCCATAGTTGGGCGAAGAGGCAATGAGAGGACAAATGACTTAGCTTAGTACACCCTTTCCCACCTTCAAGATTCAAATCTTACACTAGTAAGTCCCACAATCGAGCTCTTAAACCTCCTTAAACACCTATATGTAGCATAAGCGCAAGTCTTAACCTATATACCACTCATCATGGGAAAATAGGGAGGTGAAACAAGGTAAAGTAGGCACTTATAATAGGTCAGTGGTAATAAAGGAGTAAAGGGAATCAATTGCTCCCCCACCAATGTTGGCATTACCCACAAACTACCTAATTTGGTAATGTGTTAGCTGACCTAGTAAGAGGTAGACATCATCGGTAGGAAATTAATATAAGGTAAACCTTCCTAGCAAGTTATCAACTCTGCATATAATTGTTAGGTGGCTAACCACTATAAAACAACAATAACAATAGTCAAATCATGGAACAAGGGTGGATTTTCTTGGATTAAGGGTGGCTTCGCCCATACATGGATTAAGTTGCTTGCCACAAGCTCTAACAAGCAATTCTTATTTATAGCCACCTCACACCTCAAAGTACAATGACTAGTGGCCATAAAAACCAAGGGAGCAAATGGTTCGCTATAAAGCATAGCCTAATTTTCCCAGTGTAATAATTGTCACATGGTTGAAGTAACCCTTTAACTACTTCTAATAAATTAAGGGTCGACTACCCCCTAAATTTAAAATAGAAAAAAAAAGGCCAACTAGCAAAAGAGGATTTCGGTCATTAAAACTAAATAATACAAGTTACAAGTCATAAAGCCTCCTTTCTCCACTAATGACCCTTAGTCCATTAAGCGATGCCTAAGGTCCCCCTCCTTATTATGCATAGGGTCTTAGTAACCAAAATGCCTGAATAAGAGAAATTGGGTTAGCCAAGCAAATAGTCTTATCTCTATGAATTAAATAACGTAGGAACCCACAAAAGTTGTATCTAGGGATAGATAGGTCTTGGCCCTTTAAACTTGTGATACATATGCTTGAAACAATTTGGTTACTTAAGTCCCTCAAATGTAAGGCTTTGCTGTAAACTTTAAACTGCTAAAAAAGTTAGATAATACCTCATCCAAAGTTTAGGAGTTGACCTCCTCAATAGTGCGTGCATGCTTCATACCATAAGTCAAAGGAGTGCCTTTTGCACAAGTAGACTAACTAATAGGAAAAGGGGCACTTATTGCATAAGTAACCATCTTCCTTCACTCACCAAGCACTAAAGGTTAATCATCCCATCTAGATGAAACCCCAAACTCTCCACTATCATATCCACATCTTATGCACTCTCCACAAACACATCTTACTATTCCACAAAAAAATTGGCATCACAATAAAGAACTTCACTAACACTAAGAGCACCATTAGAACCAGTAACTCCTCTGCTTAGTGAAATAAAGTTCGTGGGAAAAATGACCCCCCTATAACTCTTCCCTTGAAACAATGCAAGAAAAATTTGAGACAATATGTTGTTGACATCTATGAATAGGTTGTCAAAATAAAAAAAAAATTGAAAGGAATATTGAGTTAAATAAGTCAATTCACCATAAGAAAAAATACTAACAATGAAATGAGATATACCACCTATAATCGCAATTACAACTAAGAGCCCAACAAAGGGCTTTTCCCTCACTTCCCTAAGTATGTCCCCTTAATGATGTACCCAAGAATCAGAAACTTGTTTGTATTTGTATTTAAGGAAATTTAAAGTAACAATTGTTTTGTTTAAGGAAGTTTATGATTTGATGAATAGAAACAAAATAAAAACAAAAAAGAGAAAGACCAATAGCTCCTTGTTTGATAGGAAATTTACCACAAACAAGCAAAAACTAGTTTAATTTGTCATACCCTTAAACAAAAGAAAAAGTTATAAGAATCAATTGTTAATTTACCATTAAATAAATAAATTGCTTAGATAAAAATTAAGGCAAAATGCAAACTGCACTTTTAATAATTTTCTCCAAAACTCCTTCCAAAACATTTATCAACCTCACATATAAGAAATAATTCTAAAAAATAACTAAGATAATTAAAAAATAGGAAAATTAGAGCTATTACTATTTAACAACAAAATAGGCTATAAAATAAACTTGAAATATATGAAATAAACATGTATAGTCTAAGTTATACACCCTTATTAATTAAGAGACCAAACTAACATAAACTAATTAAAATAAAAAGAAATATGCTAGAAATAAACTCCTACAAGCACTTTAATTCAAGCAGGCCCCTATATGCCTAATTCTCCAAGAAAATGAGTAATTTGATCAACACAAACTCTAATTATTTTTCTTTGGCCTTTAAACTCTCCACACATATGGTATTTTCCTTAAGAATCAATTCCAAGGTTGTTTGAAGTTTTATGGCTCTTAAACAAGTAATTGGCCCAAAACTATAACCACATAATCTTGGACAACTCCCATATCAAAATGGATCACATACTTTTCCCTAGGTTGAATAGCATTTGTCCTCAAATCTAACTCTTTGTTATCTTCCAAGTAAGGCAATAAATCCTTCACATTGAAAATGAAAGATACACTATGTTCACTTGGCAAGTCAATCTTATAAACATTATTATTCACCTTTTCCAACACTTTCAAAGGACCATTTGTTCAAGGCATAAGCTTAGACTTCCTTTTGATTGGAAATCTCTCTTTTTGAAGATGAATCCACACAAGATCACTTAGAACAAACTGAATTTCCTTTCTCCCTTTATTAGTTGCTTTCTCATAAGTTGCATTTCATTTTTTTATTTTTTCTTTGATGCTTTCATGCAAATTTTTAACTAGTTCAATCTTCTTTTTCCCATCGAAACATACTTGGCCACTAGTTGGAAGTAGTGCCAAATCAAATGGGGTAATAAGATTAAATTCATAGACCACAATAAAAGGAAAATTTTTAATTGCACAATGTACAATTCTATTAAATACAAATTCAACAAAAGCCAAGCAATCATCCCAATTCTTCAAATTCTTACTTACAATAGTTTTAAATAAAGAAGAAAGTGTAAGGTTTACCACTTCAATTTGCTCAACTATTTAAGGATGACAAGTTATATTAAAGAACAGCCTTATACCAAGCTTCCTCCGTAAGATCTTCCAAAAGTAACTTAAGAACTTGGCATCCAAATCAGACACTATAATCATTGGTATTCCATGAAATCTCACAATTTCTCAAAAGCACAAATCTACAACATGAGAAGCATCATCTATTTTGTGACAAGGTATAAAGTGAGACATCTTTAAGAACCTATCAATAACCACCATAATTGAATCTTTCCCTTTTTTTGTCCTTAACAACCCAAGTACAAAGTCTATACTCATATCAACCTAAGGCTAATATTAAATAAGAGATGGCATATATAACCTAAGCAGCCTCTTTACTCTTTACCTTCTTACAAGCCATGAACCTCTTTATCACATGATGCATATCTATAATCATCCCCTGGCCATAAAAATATTCTTTAACTAACTATAAAGTATTTTTTTCACTAAAGTGTCCCATTAAACCTCCTCAATGTGCCTCATTTACTAAAACTTCCATAATAGATCCCTTAGGAATAATTTGAATCCAAATAAGTATTATTCAGGCCTATAAAAGCCATTAACTACCACTTTCTTAGTAGCTAAGAAAATAAAAGCAAAGTTTTGGTCATCTAAATATTGACTCTTAATCAATTCAAAGCTTATTAAATTATGTGATAGTGCGTCTACTACTACATTTACATTTCCTTTTTCGTACTTGTTGACATAGGAAAGGGCCTCTAAGAACTCCATCCATTTAGCATGTCTTTGTTTCAACTTACTTTACCCTTTCAAATACTTCAAGGATTTATGATTTGTGTGACTAACAGACTCCTTGGGCAATAAGTAGTACTACCAAGTCTCTAAAGTTAAAATTAATCCATAAGACTTCTTATCATATATTGAATAATTCAAACTTGTCCTACTCAACTTCTCACTAAAATAGGTTATGGGAAATTTTTCTTGTATAAGAGAAACTCCAATTCCTACTCCTAAAGCATCTTACTCCAATTCATAAATTTTTGAAAAATTAAGAAGAGCTAAGATAGGTGTCAAACATAAATTTTCATTAATTAGCTTAAAACTCTTTAGGGCAGCCTCATTCCACCTAAAGTCACACCTTTCTTAATACATTTAGTCAAAGGAACAAGAAAAGTGCTAAAATTTTTCAAAAAAACTCCTATAAAAGGATGTCAACTCATGGAAACTCTTCACCTTTGAAACACTAGCAGGTACAAGCCACTCCTTTATAATCTTCACTTTCTCCTTATTAACTTCAACTTCATGTTGCAAAACTACGTAACCAAAAAAGATGACACAATCTTGGTAGAATTGGCACTTTAAGTTGCCAAATAACTTTTCTTGTCAAATTACTTCAAATACTTCCCTAAGATGCTCCATATGCTCCTTATGCTCCTCAAGATTCTTGTTATAAATTAAAATTTCATCAAAATAAACCATAGAACATTTTCCAATAAACTTAAAAAGCATATAATTCATCAATTGTACTAAAGTACTCGGTGTATTAGACAAGCCAAATGGCATAACTAGACACCTCAAATAATCCATACTTTTTCTTAAATATAACTTTTCACTCATCCCCCTCCTTTATCTAAATTTGACAATAATTGCTCTTCAAATCTACCTTTAAAAACACTTCATAACCATGTAATTAATCAAGCATATCATCTAGTCTAGGAATAAGACAATGCTACTTCACCATTATTTTATTTATTATTAACAATTCACACACATTCTCATAGTCTCACCCTTCTTTGGCATTAATAAGGCTGGTACCAAATAAAAGCTCATTGATTACCTACATAACCCTTCTTCAACAACCTAGTTACTTGTTCTTGTAACTCCTTAAACTTTTTTGGATTACTTGTATAGGTTTTCCTATTAGGCAAGACAACCTTTAACATAAGATTCATTTGATATTCAATCCTTTTAATTCATTGCAACCCCTTTGGCAACTCTTCTGGAAATACATCGGCAATCTCTTCTCAAATCTTCTCAATTTATGGTAGAAACAAAGTTTTTTCATTTGGTGTCACTTCCTTCATTATTGGAATTAGAACTAGGCTAGAAATGGAAAAAGGCTTACTTTAATTCTTCTTTGCTCATAAAAAAACTTTCTTTCTTTTCTTTTCCAACCAAAAGCTAGTCTCTTTGCACTTATTATAGACCCTTAAGCACTATGACTATGCCTTTCTCATCCTTAACAAAAGAATTGGTGTTTTTGAATCCATGATGCATAATCCTTTATCATATTATCACAATCTCCCCAAAAGTAAGTGGATTACACTCATTAAAACTACATCATAAATCACCTCCTCATATGATTTTGGCACAAAAACTTATTATGTAACCCTTTCTTGTACATTATCATTCAACCATTTCATCTTATATGGGTGGGGGTGTTTTGTTATTATTCAGTTCAACTTTTTCACCAAGGTGGTAGAAGTAACATTGGTGCAACTTCCTCTATTTATAATCACTTCACACACTTTCTTATCAATCAGGCACTTAGTATGGAAGATGTTTTCATGCTATTCATCATCTACCTTTGCTTGTAAATTCAAGGTACATTGAATTATAAGTAATACTTCCTCATCAACATACTTTATATTATCTCCCTTCAAATACTCATTTTCTTCTTCTTTTAACATTACATTATCTTCACTCTCTACTTTTTCCTTATGATTCTTGAATAGTCATACCCTCTTATTTAAACACTCGGGAGCAATATGCTTATGGTCATGACTTTTAAAGCATTTAATGTCTCAGGTCCTTTTCAAAGACTTTGGATCACCCATTTTCTATTTTTCCTTAACCAAATTTGCTTATTATTTATAGGCTCCTTTTCTAACTTTTTTGCACTCCAATTACAATTAGACCATGGAAGGGTGGAAGTTGAGTTGATTGCCTTATTGCCAATTTTTCATGAAAAACTTTGCTTATTTGTACCTTAAAGAGGTTCAAGACCTATGAGAATACATCCAATTAGAACCTAAGACATAGGATGATGCAATAGTTGTAAAAGCCAACACTTAAAATAACATAAGAACTCCATAATTCTAGTAAGGTGCATTAACCTCTTAAGTGGTACCAATTACTCTTTGATGAGTGACATAATGCTCACAAATGATGAGCCTACTAGTTATGATGAGGCAATATCTAATATTAACTCATCTAAATGGTTAAAAGTAATGAAATTTGAAATAGAATCCATGTATATTAAACAAGTTTGATCCACTCAAAGGGATTAAACCTATAAGGTGCAAATGGGTCTTTAAGAGAAAGGCTAATAAGGATTGAGATATAAAAAACTTATAAAGCAAGGCTAGTTGCTAAAGGTTATAAACAAAGGCAACAAGTTAACTTTGATGAAACCTTCTCATTTGTAGTCATGCTTTAGTCCATTCAAATACTTTTGGTCATTGCAGCATACCATAATTATGAGATTTGGTAAATGGATGTCAAAATAGTATTCCTTAATAGGAATTTCCTTAAGAATGTGTACATATTACAACTTAAGGGTTTTGTATCCAATTATAATGTTACTAAGGCATACAAGCTATAAAATCCATTTATGGACCTAATCATGCTTCAAAAAGTTGGAAAATTCATTTTGTTAAGACAATCAAAGAGTTTGATTTCATTCAAAACATGGTTGAAACTTGTCTTTACAAAAAAGGTTAATATAAGTGTAATCATTTTCCTAGTTTTATATATGAATGACATATAACTAGTATGAAACAACATAACTATATTTTATGAATAAAGATTTATATAGATAGATCTAAAAGGTTGCTTGGATTGTCCCAGTTGACATATGCAGACAAATCTTTAAAGAAGTTTAGCATGAAGGAATTCAAAAAAGGATTATTTCCTACGTCACATGGTGTGTATCTCTTGTGTCCTAAGACTCAAGAAAAGACAAATAAAATGGATGAAATCTCATATGCATCAGTTATGGAAAAGACCATATGTCTCTTATACTTTGAGCATGAAAACTAGATATCAAGTTGGTACGGGTAAGCATTAGTAAATTGCCATCAAGCACTTGAAAAGAACTAAGGATGTCTTTTTGGTTTATGGAGTAGGTGAATTCAGGGTTCAAGCATATTTTAATGTCATCTTTTAATCTAATAGGAAGGATAACAAGTCATAGTTTAGATACATTTTTGCTCTTAATGGCAATATGGTCAATTGGCATAGTTTCGAATAAGGGACAACCATAAATTCTTCATCTATGGCTATAAAAATAGTAATTTGGATCAAGAAGTTCATCACTGAACTTGGTGCGGTTCCTTGCATTATGTTTCCATTACACAAGCAAAGAAACCAAGGTCTCATCAATAATCCAAACCTGTACTTAGATGATTTCATCTCATCAAAGAAATTGTTAATGAGTGAAAATTTATTTATTTATACTCTTTTACATTTAGTTATTTTTTTATACTTATTTAAGATAATTAGAATATATTTTGTAACATAGGCTTATTTTGGGAGAGTTTTGATAATTTGTGCTTTTAGTAGGAAATATTCTAAAATTTTATGGTTCTAACATTTGTCATTTATTTCAAATTTTTCACTAACTTAAAGGTTCATATTTAAAAAGTGGTTCTCAATGAAGTTACAGTAGGTATCTCAAATTTTTCAAATTCGGGTCATGAATCTAAATCCTAGTTTGTTTAAATATTAAGATGTTGCTTCAAAAATAGGCTAGAAACCAATACTCCAAATCCTAATTGGAGTAGGATTCCCTTCTAAATACTAAATATTTGAATGGGTAGAATGTGAGTGTCAACCCTTCAATCGAGTGGTTCAAAAGTCTAACTTAAATTTCACATTTACGCCCTAATGTCTCTTTGCCCATATATCATGGTAATGAAGGAAATTAAAAAATTTAGCTCCACAAAATATAGTAAAATCCTGAGAAAGGAGTTTACTAGAAACTTTATATCACATCATTTCTCTAAATTTGAAAGTGAAAATATGCCTCACCTTAAAGAAACTAAGAGACTTATTAAGTCTATAACAAATTATTAAAAGTTAAATATTACTTGCATAACAATGTTGAGAAATATAGGAATTAATCTCATTAAAGGGTTTAAGAAATATTTCATTTGTCAAATAACCTTGTTTGCTTTGAAAAAACAATTTAGAGATATATTCGTCATTGAGTTAGAAGACTCAATGTGGGAATTAAATATTCACTAAATGCTTATGTGATAATTTTTATAAAATGTGCTAAGTAAGACTTAATTGATATCAATTTAGACCTCCAAATAAAGAAAACACAAAATGCATAAATGCTTAAAATATAGAAGAGAAAATAAAATAAATTATTATTAATAATATAAGTAATTATAGTACATGACATTGTTAAACTAAAAATTTCTCGAATAAGTGCCTTAAGTGAGAGGTTACTGGTTTCCAACCAATATACTATAATTGTTTACAAGGTTTTGTGAAATCAAAATAAAATAAGAAACTTACAAGAGATAGCACATAGGGAGAAAAAGGGGATATTATAGAAGGAGTATAATAGGATATTTTACAAAAGGATTTTGTGTAAGGATCGATGGGAATTTTTCATCCTACCTTCTTCAATTCTTTGGCCTTTTATTTATAGCTTAAAAGAAGCTTTATAAGCTAGAATTTCTTTAAAGCCCACCAAAAGTTTCTTTGTTGTTTTGTGAAGCTAACAGTTAGAGTTAGCAATCATAAAGAGTTGTTTGCACCAAAAAAGCTTTGTCTATTTATGAAGTTAGAGCTGGTAGTCATGAGAGGTTGTCTACACCAAAAGTTGGGTTTCTTTTTCTTTGTCTCTTTCTTTCTTTCATCCTTTTTATTATTTATTTTTTTAATGACAATTTTGATACTATGTCGTAGCAGATATCCTCATTGTCATTTATGATATCTATAATGGGCTCACTTGACTCAAATTTTTGGGAATTTTATGCTGATTGGGCTTCTTATTGGCTTGCTATTGGGTTTGATTTGCCAAAGATTAAGACTACAATAATTGTTAGCCGTCAATTTATTGTTACCCTCCTCCTTTATCTGGCCAACTTACTGTGACACTCCTTCAATAGAGTTGAATTCATGAGATGGACAAAAAGGAAAAAAAAAAGTCAAGATAATTGATGAAAAGAGATTTTTCTTTATTAGTTTTGATTCAATCATATAATAAGATTAAGGAATTGATTTGCTAAAATATACTTCTTCAAAGGATTTGTCAAAATTTATTTCTATTAAGAGTATTTAACCTTTAAGTGTTTTTCTTAAAGCATTAGGTTTAAGAGTTAAAGGTAATATTTTGTCATAAACTTTATAAATCAAAGCTATATTCCTATATTCTAGTAACATATTTTTAGGAATTGATAAATCTAAGGTTAAAGCTTTTCTATATTATGATCACATAATGATACAAAATCATTTGGATAACAATTAAAATAAATAGGACCATTGGCTAAATTTGACTCAAAACCAACATGCAATGAATTTGTAAAATCTAACAACCTAGCATCTCTTAAACAAATTAATATAGGAGTATCTATTTTTATTTTATGTAGAGGTTTCGTGGCTACTTATACTAATCCTACATGTAAGAATTCATAAGAAGATTTACAAGAACTTAAGGAATCTTTTGGTATAAAACTTATTTCTTAAACATTCGAATTAACTTTATAAGTATTCTTTACTGTATATAATTACTAAAAAATTATCATAATTTCCTATTTTGTAAATATTCTTTTTTTATTATTTAGGTATATTCCAATTTTGTAATTATTATTCTATTTTAGCTATTTGTAAAGTTTGTTTATTGTAATATACTATATCTAGCTCTTTATTATGATTAAAACAAATAAAAACTATTCTACTTAAAGATCTCATTAATCTTTAGAAAATTTAATATAGACATTTCTTTCATACCAAGACCACCCTGAATTAAATAAATAAACCTAGTTCAAATCAATTTAATTATTTAAATAAACAATTTCTAAATACTCTAATCATATTATGAGACTGTTAAGTTCTTCTTTAGCTTCTAATATATCCTCTTTAGTAATGATTATTGACATCTCACATAGTTATATGTCTATAGTAATATGTCATGTTATATGAAAATAATTACCTTTACCACTATCTTAGTCTTTGTTTTATAGTATCAATCAATTTCTACTACATATTTAACTTGTCATTTCATTATTCTACTTAAGGATTTTTTTTCTTAATCTATCTTTGTTTTATACCATCAATCATTGTTACTACATCTTTAACTCTTTTCTTATATGGTATACAATTATGATGATATATGTAAATTTTATTAGGAGTTTTAAAGTTCAAATGGTATTTCATTCATATTGACCAAAAAGAATAGTAATGTAATTTAAATTTTTCTTTCTCATATATTTATATATTCCAAAAATCTAGATTTCATATTAAACTTTGAAAATATAGCTCTTTTCAATCTTTTGATTTAATCACTTTTATTTGGAATAGGATATCTAATCCATTTAAGTACTTTATTTAATAGTTTGTAATTTATTACTAATTTTGGAGCATTTCTTTCAACCTCTACTTGATTATTAACATAAAATAAAAAATATGACCATGGTGATTTACTAAGTCTAATTATTCTTTTATCTAGTAAGTCATTTATTTTCTTTTTACAAGATTTTAATAATTCTTTATTCAATTATATAAGTCTTACTTTAGTTGGAATATTTCTTTCATCAAAATCTTTTATGTATTATAATTTTATACTGTATTCTTTCTATTACAAAATGTTATTCATAAAATTCTCTAATAATTTTTTGATTTTCTTCTTTATGTATCTCCTCTTTTATAATTTATTTCTTGATTTGAAAAATGTAAATGTTTTTTCTTTTGTATTAAAATTAATTGCTTAAATATTGATATATTTTTTAATGTATTGATTTCAAACATTCTTAGCTTATATATAAATTCAAAACACATATCTCTGTTAGTTATAGTAATAGCTATTCCTTGAGAATTTAATCTAAAAAGATAAAATTGTATTAAAAAGGGTGTTTCTAAAATTAAAGATTAACTTAAATCTTTTACTAATATAAAGGTATTTTTGAAAGATGTTTCTTTTTGACAAATATGAACAGAAAATAATTTATAACAAATATTTAATTTTTTTCATTTCTACTTCTTAATATTTCTGTTATTTTTTCATAATACTTACTGAGTATAATACCTTTTTGTATATAATTATTATTCAGACTAAAGTTTATTAATGTTATTAAAGTTATATGGTATTTATTATTTATTATTAAATTTACTTTTGAGTACCATCTTTGGACATTCTATCATATTTATAAAATTTAAAAATTTTACTTGAAATATTTCAATGTCAAGATCTTTTAAGTTTTCTCATTGTTTATTTATGTCTAATTATTGTTTTATGATATTTATTTTATTTTTTGGTATATCTATTTCCAATTTTAAATTTCTAATTTCTTGTTATAAATATTTTATTGAAGTTTTGTCACTACTAAAAAAGAATTAAGAATATATTTTGTCAAATGAATAAGTTGTTTTTATATCAATAATTAATTCTTCTGGTATTCATTCCTTTAATTTTATCACATAGTCCCTTTAAATTTCTACATCATCTATTTTGTCTATAATATATATTAATAATTTTTTATCTTTTGTTATTATCTTTGTACAACCATCATTAGTATGAAATTTCATTTCATCTTCACATTTACGTTTACATCTACTTGAATAAGAAGGTAAAGGATCTTGTATTTCTAATATTTCATAGCTAGATTATTCTAATTCTTTATGAGTATCTAATAATTCTTCTATTAAATTAAATATTTTTTTTTTCAGTCTTCTATTTTAACTGTAAAGCTTGCACCTTTTCTTTTAATTTACATAGACTTTTAAAATGACTTACTTGTTCACATTTATAACAAATTACTTGTTTCTTAATTTTGTGAGTTGGTTTACTCTTTTGTCTAAATTTATCAAATTTGTACTTCGATTTAAAAGGTTTTTCAGCCATAAAAATTTTTTTTTTCTTTTTTTCTTACTTTAAAAGGAGCTAAGACTATTTCATAACCATGTTAAGAATAAAAAAAAATTCTAATTCTTTTCTATTTGTTTGTAATTCATTCTTCATTTTTCTTTAATTTTTAAATTCATACATAATTGTAATCCTCCATATTTATATAGATAATAATTTCTCCATACATTAAAGTATTATACGACATATTTTTATCATATATATTTAATATTTTACTTTTAACATTTTCAACTAATAGTATTGGTAATTTTACTATAAAATATTTTTTCCAAAACAAAATGATTACAATTTATTCTAATAAAGACTTTGGCTAAAAATAGGCCTTATAACATCTAATTTTGCATAATTGAACAGTTAAGGTTAAGGAATATCTCAAAAGATTTTTCTTGAAATTGATTTGAATTTCCTATAAAATGTTTAATGATTCTTTAAAGTAAAGTATTGGTTGTGTCTTCTTTTGATCCTATTTTAAATTATATATTAAAGGCACCTTTTATAGGAATATTGCTTGTAACCTATTTAGTTGCATTTAAGACATGTTTCCTTTCTTTATCCATTAAACAATTGTCCCACTATCTTTTATTTCAATAAAGCTTGCTAGTAAATTACTTGTTATAGTTTTATCTGAATTTTCTCTAATTTTTTATCGAAACTATCGATTTTTATTATTATTAGATTTTGATTTAATAGTATAATAAAATTATGGAATTGTTTTGTCAAAATCTACTCTTGTAAATGTTGACTTTAAAGGAGAAGAAATATCATTAATGGAACTTCTTGCTTTAGAAATATGTATATATTAACATCTTTGAAAAGAAAATATTATTTCTATGTAACTTTTATCATTTTGAATAATTTATTCATATCATGTTCATGTTCTATGAGTTATTTGTTTAGGTATTTGTATTTTTGGTAAAATCCATTTTTCAAAAAAATTAATTTTTGATTGATCTAATAACTTAAAAGTGTTGACTTTTAGGTATTTTTCTTAAAGTATTAGGATTAAAAGTTGAACGCAGTATTTTATAATAAATTGTATAAATCAAAATTATATTCTTAGATTTTAGCAACATATTTTCAAAAATTTAATCATTTTTAATGATGGCTATTTACAACTCATATATATGGTTATAGTAATATATTGTATTATATGCAAATAATTATTTTTGCCACCATCTTAGTCATTATTTGATAACATCAATCATTGCTACTACATGGTTTAACTCTTTTCTTTTATGGTATACAACTATGATGATATCTATAAATTTCAATGAGAGATTCATCTTTAGTCTAATATTAAAATAATAACTTTTATTTTAATAACTCCATTAATCACCCAAGAAACAAGTTTCTAATATCATTTGATTATAATCAAACTCATGAGACTTATAATAAAAATCAAGAAAATTAAAATAACTATATTTATGAATAAATGCAAAAAAAAACTACTTTCTTAAATATGAAGGCAAAGAGATTAAAGAGAGATTTGAGAAAAATTATAAATCTGAATGTCCTTAAGAATTGTGTAGCTTTCTTTATCTTATAAGTCATCTTTTTTATTAATAAATTTCTAAGTTTCTTGTTTTATAAAATTACATATGCATAATTTCATGATGTTTTCAAATTCATAATCATCCACTAGAATTTAAACACATTCTTTACAAAGTCTTTTCCTAAGACTTGATTTTAATTGGAAGCCTCATGAGTCATCCTAACATAACATGACTCAATGCTCTTAGTATAGGACTTATCTTAATAACACTTAAAGCTCTTTAAGAAACTCCTTAGAGAAAAGACAGGTAGAAAATTAAAATGTCTTTTAATAAATTCAATTTTAAAATCAAAATTTGAAAGTAATGTTTATCATCTTACAAAAATATATTTGGAAACCACATTTTTAACTTACTTTTTTAAAATAAATTTTGCTTATTGACAATTAATGCAAAATAATAAAATTTTGTTTAAAAAAAATTATCTTGAAAAGTCATTACGTATAAAACAATATTTTTAAAAAAATAATAGTTAAATAATTAATCTATTAGTATAATTGAAATATACCTAAAGAATATTTATAAAATAAAAACTTTTGATAACTTTTTCAATAATTATATCTTAGATACAATACAAAAAGATTATGATATTAATTCAAATGTTCAAATGTAATAATTATATAACTGAGTTTTTGATTTTTAATTTCTTGCCTTAAAGTTTTTATTAAAATTTGTTTACTACAAGGGAATTGAGAATAAATTGTATCTAATGAATAAATAGTTGAATCTTTTGATATTAATTCTTTTAATTTTATCAAATAATACTTTTAAATTTATGGAATTTCTATTATGAATTTTGATGAAAGTTGTATTTACAAATAGAATATAAATAGTCTAAGTAAACATAACCTTGTTAACATTTTATAAGAAATGACAATTGCTTATCAAATTGGAGGAAATTCAAATAAAAATATTACAAATAACTTACTAGACAACTTTATCAAAATATTAAATAAATAGTGAGATGATTATTTAACAGATCAAGAAAGGGAAAATGTATTAAATATAATCAAACGGGTTAAACTAAAATAAGAAATGTATAGGTAATAATTATGTAATCAATAATTGGTAAAGAAATTTCATTGGGAGTTTTGACTAATAACTTTATTCCTAAAATAATTTGTGTCAATTTCATTACTATTTTTTTTCTATATAACAAGGGCACATAGTTCTAAAATTGGAAATAAAATCAGATATATAATTAAAACATATTGAAAATCATTACAATTGTTGAATGAAGTAACATGCAGTAGCAATGATTGATGCTATTAAACAAAGGCTAAAATAACGGCATAGACACTTCTTAAACACTTATATAATAAACCCTCTTTTCACAATGTAGCAAGTGAAGAAAGGTCAAAAAATCAACAGTCACTACCTTCACAATATATGTTGTTAAACTTACAACTATCTTGAAAAAGAGCATAATCTACTAGATCAACCACCAGACTTAGTAGGAATCGTGGATGGTTTAACTAAAGGAACAGGTGATGCTGGTCTGAATTATCTAGTAATTACCATTGAGGGAGCTGGATTTGGTTATTATTTTTAACAATGTTAAAAAAAAATTAAAAAAAATAAAAAAAAAAACTTAAGATGACTTGAAACAATCTTAGCTTGTTCTAAAGTAAGAACAAAGAAAAAAAAAATCGAAGGATTGCATCTCACATATACGTCCATGGTAATCTGTCATATTATGTGCAAATAATTGTTTGTGCCACCATCTTAGTTTTTGTTTTATAGTATCAATTATTGTTACTGCATGTTTAACTCTTTTCTTATATGGTTTGTAATTATTATGATATCTGTAAATTTCATCGAGAGTCTCTTTAATAACATATCCACATGTGTGCATAATTATTACCTATCCTTTCCATTGTTATTATATTTAAGTTTTCTTTAAACTGGACCGATTAGTCAAACAAAACAAATTGGGAATCGGGAAAGTTTCCGCTTTGGTTTACTTATAGAATTGATTAAAAATTGAACAAAACCGAGTTGAATTGGTAAAAGAATGGAGAAATTAGTCAACTGATTTTGGATTTTTGGATCAAATTTTAGAAAATGCTATTTTAGTCTTTGAACTCTATTTTAAATATATCTAAATTACGATTAACGCCCTAAAATTTGTTCAAATTTGTAATTGTGTAAAAATAGTTGTATAACCTTTTTTATTCATGCTTTGTCATAAATATGTTCTTATTTATAACAATGCCAAAAATATGTATTTCCATTAAATTCTACTTCAACCTGGGTTTGCCCTCAAAAACTTTTGATCTTTCGACAGTAACAATGATATTAAAGAAGAAAAGCTGGGAAGGGGAAGTCCAAAACAACAAGGACAGCCATTCTTTATTTAAATCTTTTATGCTTTTCCCATTGTAGGAATAGAAGAATACAGCATAGCCGTAGAACAACCGTAGTTGTTTCTTGAGAGCAGATCACTGGCGTAATTTAGTTCACAGTAGTTTAAGGAATGAAAATATGTATAGTTATTTGCACTTTTGTCTTGTTAGGTCTCCATTGACCCAGTGTGGGAGTGGGCGCCAGGGGGATGATACTACGGCTACGGCAGCAGCCGAATAAAGATTCTGCCAACTTTGTTGAAGGTTGTAATCTGCAACAATTGGATAAACCCTCAAAAGGGACACACAATGGAGCGGTTAGTGATATCCCTCCATTAAAGATGAATTAAAATTCTATAATTTGCCTGCTTCCCATGTGAAAAATATATGATTGGAATTGGAAAGCCCATTCGCTTCGCTGTCTTTACTTAGTCTTAGCCACCGAAGAGAAGAATTATTATGTATAGATAAACCATAATTTCAATCTTATCAGTTCATTGGATATTACAGGAGCAGCCCAGGGCCTTAAAAAAAAAAAATGCAAAAGACGAGAAAAATGAGACTGGTCAAATTGCATGTCTTCCTCCTCTTTGTTGTTGGCGTTGCACTCATTTGCCAACGATCTTGTGGCATGTGAACAATGCCTTCTTATGCAATTTTACATTTTTCTTTTTCTTTTCTTTTCTTTTTTCTTTTCAAGTTAATTTTAGTTGGTTCCGCTTCTTAACAGAAGCAAAGATGATTGAGTATATTGGAGCCACTCTAGTTCCAGTAAGGTTTGAGGCAGTTCCAATCCGAAACAAGACCGACTTCCATTTCATACTTAGCTTTGCCATGGATGCAGACCCATCAGGGCACTCCTCAGAACGGCAAATTCTCACCATATTGGGCGGAGACGTTGACCCAAGAGGCCGTGGCAGCCATCAAGAGGCGGCGGCGTCCAGACGTGGAAGTAATGGTCAGTCTCGCCGGCTGGAGCATTGGCGACAAAGTCCTTAGTTAGTACAACCCAATGGACCCTCGGCTCTGCATATCCAACGCCTTCAGTTCACTTCGATCCATGGTCCGCAAGTACCAACTCGATGGCATTGACGTAGACTACGAGAACTTCCCCCGCAAAAGCAAGAACCAAACCAGCTTTGTTTATTGCATTGGCAAGCTCATTTCCCGCTTGAAAAAGCAAAACGAGTAATTTCTGTGGCCACCATTGCACCATTATACAGCACTGCACAACCGTACATCGACCCCTTCAATAAGTTTGGGCATGCTATTGACCATGTCAACTACCAATTCTACACTGACAGGGTTAGGAGACCCGCACTTATTTGAAAACATTTCAGCTTCGAGCAAGGCAGCTCGATAAAAAGAAGCTGTTGCCAAGCTATGAAGTCTATGGAAAGGGGATACAAGGGGATGCATTTTTTGATACTGTAGGTCTGCTGAAGAAGAGTGGATTCGACATTAATGGGGTCATGATCTTCTCTGCCAATGCTTCAGACAAGAACAACTATTACTTTGAGAAGAAATCCCAAGATTTCTACGTTCAAGACAGATGGTTTGAATTCTCAATTGCACATATAATCAAAAACAAGAACATAGATCAAATAAAATGTAAGTGTCATACTGAATAACGTCAAAATGCACTGTTCCAGAACATCAATAAAAAATGACAATGCAGTAGCAATATCCGCCTCTATCTCAATATCATGTCAGTACTTGCAGTTGAAAACCATAATATAAAACCTCCAGACAGTTGTGATATAAACTTATACAGCAAAAATTTTCAACCGCTATTTATTGGTGAGAAGGCAGACTAAACCAACTAGAATACAACATATCAAGTTGAATATTAAACAGCAAAACAAGATGAAGAGATCTAGAGTGGCAATCTACCATCTAGCGGTGCAATAGTTCCCAAGTAATTTGGTTCAATCAGATATTCAAAATATAGATGAAACCAAGCATAATTGTGATTATCCCTTGGCAGCCACCCATGGTCAAATTGATAGATATTTATATATTCCAACAACACAACAAAACGCCTGTACCTCAATTTCTTCAAATGTTGGCAAACCTAGCCAAACACATCAGTTAACAGAGCAAATGTCAAATTAGTAAAATTTAGAGCAAACATTGTCGTTCTCTCGTCTGATGTTATTCAACCAAAAGTGGTGGAAAGCTTAAAAGAACATTAAATAATGACATCATACATGGCCAACAGACTCATTTCAGCGAAGAAATGTCAAACATGGCCCACCTCACCTGGCAGAGTAGGTCATTTCTCAAGCGGAGACAAATGACCTGAGGTCAGAAAATCACTCAGTTCTATGCCCTTGAGTTCTGCAGGACCAGCAATGACTAGCAAAATTAGAAATCCAGTGGATTCTACAAAATGCTAGAAAAAAATTAGCTTCCGTGAAAAATGATGTAAAACTAACTGTTTATCAGTACAATCAATTGTCCAGGTAATAAAAGAACCAGCAGCTTTTTGCTCCCTGTCCTTAGTTGAGTCCAATTTGTTGATTCTCGGACGATAATTAGTAGTATCCCATCTAAATGTGATATTCAGGTGCTGCATAGAGAAAAAAAAAAATAATATATATATATAATATATATATATATATATATATATATATATATATATAATATATTAGAAAACAACAGAAAAAGAAGGCAGGGAAAGGCCAAACGCAACTACTTCTTTGAAGAAATAAAGATTATTCCCAAAAACAGAAAAACAAAATTATTTATGCACTGACTCACTGGGGCAAAGCATGGTTTCATTTCACCGTAAACAGGATCTTTTTTTTAACCAAAATCTGATTTGAACAGAACCAGAGCTTCACAAATTTGCCTTCATAGGTTACCCATTGAAGGCTAAAAAGCCAATGAATAAATTAAAAATAATTCCCAAAAAGGATGAGCCAAATTGTGCTCCTAAATCTCTTTAAAATTTTTTAAATAGATCTATAACTCTTTTGCTCTCGTCATGTTTGTCCTATACCCCGTGCTCTTATTATATACAAGTACCTGTTTTTTTTGAAGGAAATTGGTCAAGCCATAAAAAAACATATTTGACTCAAATGAAATACACAGTGATCAAGAACATGTGCATGGGAGCATAGTGCAAGAGGCTAGGACATTGGAATTAGGGAGAAAAGCAGTTGGAGTCATTGGTTGGGTGCTTGGACACACCAGCAACGTGACAACATACATTAGTAACATGTCAACATGCTTTTGGGCTGCTGAATGATAGTTCAAATATATTAATATTTCCTCACTAAAGTTTAATGTTTTTTAAGGGGTAGTACATATCTCTCACTAAAGTGAGAGAGAACAAACATGTATTTTAAGGATTGGCTATGACACTAACGCTGGCACATGTACTACAGGCTTGGGCCAATACTAAACTAAAATCAATTATGGCCAACTTACAAATTGAGGATTTGAGATACAAACCAAGTCTGATGGGTTCTTACCATAAAAATAAGAGATTATAGGTGTTGATCTCCACCAAAACATGATAATAAACAATGGTGACAAAAATGGTCAGCCTTCTATAAGTCCTATCTAGGTTAATATATTGGAATGAAATCCTTAAGAGAAGAACATAAATGATTAAAAAATGTAGTTGATTAAGTTTTCAATAAGATGTCAAATTCTCATTAAGTGTAAATACATATTCTCATAAGAAAATGGGAATGTCCTTAAAAAGGAGAACTCTACTATGCACAATTGACTTGAAAGTCAAATCATATATGTCTTTAAATTGTTAGGAGTGTCAACTACTAATACTTTAAATATGTGTAGTATGACAACCAAGGATTATACGAGAAGTGGAGAAAAAACACTCAAGGGTGAGACCTTAGCATCTTTTGTACTTTGAGTAAAATAAATAAATAATAAAAATTAACAAATAATTCTTGTAAATACTGTTGTGACTCGTGTGAAAAATTAACTAACTCTAAGTGTAATTTGATGTTATCACAAGACCAAAAATTTATGAAATATGTAAAATAAGAAAAAAAATCCAAGAAATACATGAATGGTTTTGTTCATCTTTATTCTAAACCTTAGCATATTTTTTCGATGTAGTCCTATACTTTATTGTTTTGACAAGTAGAAAAAGTTTAGGACTACATTGAACAAATATTTAAAGGTGTAGGACCAAAATGTACAAAACAATTTATGAATTTCCCATTTTTCTTCATTTTTTGCATATTTTTTTGGTCAATTACAGTTTTTAACAAGTTGACTAAATTTCATCTAAAAATGAACTCAATTGAAACAAAAAGGCTACAAGATTAAATTGACAAAGCAAAAAGGTTCAAGACAACATTGAAAAAATCCATAAACGTTTAGGACTAGCTTTTGGCTTATCCAAAATAAGAAACCAAGATGAAAAAGGAAGAAAGACTGCTGTTATTTATCTGGGGCGAATTCAACAAGAACTCAAGAATTTAGTTCTTAAACATAGTAGTACTTTAACTTAGCTATATATCACATTACCTATCACTTGTCTGACTTGCAGTGTAAATTTCAATCATTTCTTAGTGATTGCCTATTTAAAGCACAAACAATAGAAAAGCACTTGCTGGGCTTACAGATAGGAAGAGATTCATCCCCGTCAACAATGATTGGGGAGAATTTGCAATGCAATCCATAGAAGGCTTTCCCTCATACACAATAACTCTATCGGCGAGGTAAGTTGCCATTATGAAATCATGTTCCACCACGAAAGCTGTTTTCTTTGCATGGACGACAAACCTCTTTATGACTTTCGAAGCAACAACACATTGCTCAGAATCAAGATATGCACTTGGTTCGTCAATCAGATAAATATCTGCAAGCTGCAAAAAAAATGTAGATCATGCTTAATTAAACATAAAAGAACTAATTACCTTTGCATAGAATTCAAAGATAATTTGCATTTTCTCTGTTTCCTTAGAAGCTTTTCATCATCTTGTTGGGAATTAACTTGAAAGACTAGAAGAGGGACAAGAAGGGGTTGAATTCATGAGTAATGTCAAGAGCCCTTTTGACGGGATTGGTACTGACATGGATCATTTTCATGGGATTAGTATTGTCACGAGCCTTTATTTAAAGCCTTCCGAGTTCTGCAATTTTAATGAATGCAGTATTTCAGCTTCTAAAGTGGAATTGTCCTTCCTTGGAAGTGCGATTCTTTCTTTGTAGGGAGTGAATTCTCAAAAGCCTACTGTTGTGAGGCCAATAGCTTTACTTTGTTTCTTTTATTTCCCACATTCAACTCCATTAAACTTAAAAAGCCAGACCTGTTCTTCAATGATAATTCCCAAAATTCCTGGATTTCCAAAGCCTAATCATAATTCTTGTTAGCCTTATCATATTTTTGACACAAATTATTCTAAAGGCAATTACCAATGATGCAAGCACTCCCCAACTAATCCATTGGATGAGAGTTTCGCATGTTAACCATTTCAATCATGTCACTCTCTAAAAGCAAAATGCTTTGGCAAACCTAATTTTCCCAATTTCTTTTCTATATTGGGCATACTGCAATAGAAAGTAAAATAGTCACACTCATGTATATATGTACTTATGCATTATCAAGCACAAACTCAGGTATCCACATCAGAAGACAGATTCTCTAATTTTTTATTCTTTTTTCATTTTGGGGGGTGGTCCATCTGGCAATGTCTCTGACAAGCCCCAGGTGGAGATGAAACAAAATCAATAATAAAAATACAAAAACCACTAAAACAATAAGAATAATAAAATTAAAAATTGAAAAGCAAAGAAATTTTCCTGTAGGAAAACAAAATATATTAGTGCTCCTAAGTCCCAAAGCACCTATAAAACTGCTAAAGTAAGATTTTTAATGTCAATCGAAACCTTCAGCTTATTAAGTAAGGACCTTTAGACACTGAAAAGTAAGATCACCAAAATAGTGGACAAAATGTTAGCCACTAAGCAGTCATCATAATATTACCACATTTACTCCATCATAACAGGTAAATCATTTTTGAACAAAAACACAATTGACCCTGTAAGCTAAGATGAATAAAGCCAGCAAACTTTCAGATGATTTTATGCACCTTTCAAACTGAATTTTATCTCATTCATACTGTAGCAGTAGAATCAACAGTTAAAAGAGATTTTCTATAGAAACCAGTACAATTGATGAAAGCATTGACAATGAAGCCTTCACTCAACTGAAATGGATGAATCAGAAGACATGAAATGAAAACAATCTACCTTTCCAAGACAGAGACAAAGTGCAACCCTTTGCAGCTCTCCACCAGATAGATTAACTACTTCTTAATCCATTAGTTGATCAATAAGAAGTGGTTTCATGACATCTGATACAAGCTGAGAATGCATGTAAGAATCACGTATTTTTTTATGTAGCAAGTTTCTCACAGTTGATGGAAACTTTGGACTGATCTTTTGGGGTTTGTAAGAAACATTAAATTCAGGTATCTCCACATCAGAACCCTCCACAGTGTCAGGTTTCAGTAAACCAGCCTGCATATTAGACATGAATTATTCTCAAGAGGCAAGATAAATTTTGTTACAAACAACAAAAGAAAGGGACATGAATAAATAGGTGTACCAGCATACGGATAAAAGTTGTCTTCCCTGTCCCATTCTCACCCAGCATCACAATGATCTGAGAATCAGTAAATTCACCCTCAACCACACAAAGCTTAAAATTGCCCTGATTTTTGGTCATGGTTGGGTACTTATATCGTGCATATGTTTCAATCTCCTCAGCACTCTCTTGTGGCGTCTCAGCAACCTATAGAAACAATGATTTTAGAAATAATTAATGTATCGAGAGCAAGGTCAACAAACACAAGTCTTTGAACATTTACCTTGAAGGTTAAAGATTCATCTCGGAATCGTAAATTTTCTGTGGGTACAAATCCAGCCAAGAATATATTGATCCCTTCTCTAACTGAAAATGGAAGAGTCACGACCCCATACGCACCAGGCTTTCCATACAGACAGCAAATGAAGTTAGATAAGTAATCCAGAACACTAAGGTCATGCTCCACAACTATTACATAGCTGCAAGAAAGGTGCTTTTAGGTTAGCTATATTCCATAGAATGTTTCCCAAAGGGTTGAACAATAATGCAACAAAGGAGATGGGCAAACCTATTTGGCCTGAGCAAGGATCAGATAACTTGGGCAGCTTTAAGCCTCTGTTTTACATCAAGATAACTTGAAGGTTCATCAAACATATATATCTCTGCATTCTGTATTGCAACAACAGCAATAGCAAATCTCTGGAGTTCACCACTGGACAAATCACCAACATTACGATCTACGACTTGGTTCAGCTCAAGATCAGAACAAAGTTCAGCCTTCATCTCTCTCTCATCCTTCTGGTCCAGCAACTGTCCTGCATTGCCTTGAACAGCTTTTGGGATGTGATCAACATATTGAGGCTTTATGATAGCCTATTAAAGATTACATGTGTTTTTAGCTGGAAGATGATAAATAAAGATTCAAACAGATTCATGACAGCAGATGTAGGAAGCTTCAAAATACAAATACGGGTGTGTGGAACACACTAATGCAACAATCTACTTATATAAACACTTTAGGACATAATATCATATGCTATAACAAATATCTAAAAGCTGTCCCTGTTCAGAAACTTAAGAAACACTGAATTGCAAGTGACATGATGGCAACCCAGCAGTCAAGAATGAGACACCTCAGATGAAGCCAGAAGTCAAGCAAATAATACAATTGAAAGCAACTTGTCTATAGCAGAGGGCAATTGCATGACTGAGTAAGTAACAACTGTCGAGGAGGCTAACTAATCATATTATGCCTGCAAAGCAGTTCTGGTAAATAATGCATAATGCGTCACACATCAGACAACTAAATCAGATTGCAAATCAATTTGGATCTTGCACTCATTGCCTGCACAATATGGTAAACTATTACATCTCTTAAGGCAAAAATCATTTCAAAAGGTCAGAAAGAACACATAACACAAAAAGATGCTTGGTAGTGACAAGGTAAAATATTGGTTTTCTAACTCAATAGCACAAGTAAATAATATGAGGTGATTTTCAAACCATAGGGATGTCCAAATAGACACAGCTACCTTCAAATTATCTTCTAGTATGCGAGTAAAATAATTTTGCAGCTCAGATCCTCGGAAGTAGGTCAAAACTTCCTGCCAATCTGGAGGGTTCTGCAAGGAAAAGAATAAGCAGAAGGTAAACAACATGGATATGATACCTAGCAGAAAGAGAAATGATAGCTGAGAGAATTACATTGAAACGACCCAAATTTGGTTTTAATTTTCCCGCCAAAATTTTAAGAGCAGTTGATTTCCCTATCCCATTTGTTCCAACTAAGCCAAGAACCTGCCCAAGCCTTGGGACTGGTAACCTGCAAGTGCAACAAATCAGACATGTCAAATTTCAAAAAGCAGAAGCCCACGACCCCTGACATTAACTAACCTGTGCAATTTAAAAGTATTGGGGCCATAGCGATGGGTTGTATCTTTATCCAAATCCTCTTAACTTATGAATGAAATGTAAACAACCATCATGAGTCATAGAAGCAACAATCTTCTTTCCATTCTCAATTAAATGTTGCAAGAACATTTTCTTATAGCAAACTTTGGGTGTCTAGTTTCAATCTCTTAGCACAAACCAATTAATAAATGTGAGGCCTCAGTTACGAAGCAAATGTCAGACCCTTTTATGGGTCTTTGATTCTTTTAAGACCCGTCTATTTGGTTTCCCATTGGTGAAACCTTTCTTGGTGGGTTCTCTCCTCGTACAGATATTTATTAGGAAATTTTGGAGGCACGAGCCTGATGAGGAACAAGGATGCCAAAGAGCTGGAGGCTATGAAGTAAATTCACCCTATTCACAAAGCAAAGTGTGTTTTTTCTTTTTTTTTTTTTACATTTTTAGTTGATAAATTTTTATTTTCTTTCTTTTCTTTTTTTTCTGTGCTTTTTTAGTTGATAAACCTTTTATTTTCTTTATTTTCCTTTCTTGTTATATTTAGTTTAACAAACATTTTATTTTGAAGACTATGAAAACAATCTTTCTTAGGATGTGTGATTCGTGCTACTAATTCAATTACTTGGTTTTTTCATTCTTGTTCCGTTGGTTTTGATGATTAATTTCCATTTTGATTAAAGCTTACTTTTGATCCTTCTTTTCCTTCTTCTTTTGATCTTTTAGCTCATAAAGAATTTTCGGATCAACTGGAGCACATAGGGCTGGCAACGAGGGAGCAATGAGTTCGTAATTGTTTCCTCCAATCATTATTTTCTTTCGAATAAATGGTTTTATGGAAAGAGTGGAGATTACATCTTGCAAATGCTAACGATAAAATAGTTATTTTTGCTTTTATGTTTTACCCCCTCACGTTTATTTCACTCACAAGAAATGGATTCATCAAATCCAATAACTTATCCTACATTCTCTGAGAGGGGGTCTTGGTTAATTGGCTCTGTAGTAAAGTTTAATAACAAAAATATTTGTAATTTTTATCAAATGTTAAATTTAAAAATAATATTAATATTAATATTTGATATTAATTTATAAATTTTTTAATATTTTAATAGAACTAATATTTAAATATATATTTAATTTACTTAATTATAATTTAAGATTCTTAAATTTCTTTTTTGGTTTTTTAGAGATAACAAAAAAAAAAGAAAAATATATTTTCAAATTTTTTTCTTAGGAAGGGAAAGATATTCAAAATTTAATTATTTTTTATTTTTATTTTTTAAAATTTTTTAAAAGAAAAAAATATTATCAAAATATTTTTTATTTTTTTAATATGCAAATAATTAGAGTCTTTTTATTTTTTTATTTAAATAAAATGCAAACAAAAATATTCTTGTTAATAAATATAATAAATTTATACATCTCATAAATCTAACACTGAAATTGAAAAAAAAAAACTTATTCTATTTTAATTTTTCATAAATTCTCATCAATAAAAAAATAATAAAAGAAAAGAAAGAAAAAAAATTATTTACTAACTTCACTTCCCCGTGAATTTATTTTGAATAAGGACCTTTTGGCTCAACTTTATCCTAGTTTTGCGGAGAGAGCAACCTCATATTTCACTTGAATTCGTCAAAATATTCGAAATATTTTACTTTTTATGGAGAATTAGATATATATAGGTTTTAGTGAAATTATTATTTTTTTATTGGTAAATGGTAAACATTTGATCTCTTTAATATATTAAATAAAAAATTATTTTAAATTTAACTAATGTTGTTTTTTGAATGGATGATATAAGAAAAGACAAAAGAAAGATATTTTAAATTTTAGCTACTATAATGTAATTAGAGGTTTGGACAAATGTTTTCTTTTGTGACAAAAATGCTTCCTTGGTAATTTATTAGAATTTCTCACCAAAAAATTATTAGATAGATAAAATTTATAATGTAACACAAGCTACACTAAATAAAAATTATAATATAAAAAGACATACTATATTATATTTTGATTCATAGTTCATCGTATGTCAAAATCTAATATATATATTGCTAAAATTAAAATTCATTTTTAACTATGTTTTAAGAAAAAAAAAATACTCAATGGAATTTAGTTAATTTTATACATATTAAAAAACTCACATATTAACTATAACATTTTCTCTTTTACTTTTAAGAAAATTTTCTTAACAATTATATTTAAAAACTTAAATTTAGTCTCATTAATTAATTTCTATTTCATTTAATTACTACAATTAAAAGGAAAAAAACCAATGGAATAAAATTTTATCTAAGCAAGTAATTGTTATAAAAAATTTTACATAATTCAAAACAAAATATAAAATATAAAAATTTGACATTTTATATTTTTATTATTTTTAATTGTTCATTTTAATTCAATAATATTTTACACTAATTTAGATTGTTGATAAAATTGAGATCTTAACTTGCATTTAATCATCTTATTATACTATAAAATTAAATATATTTAATTTACATCATTATATCTTCTCTTAAAAAGAATATTACAAAAATAATTAATGAAACACATGAAAAAGTAGTATAAAAACCTAACAATTATTCTATACTTATATTCTTAAATTATTCTCACATTATTTTAATAAATTAGAAATTATAATTACTGAACTTTGAGTAGTATTGAAATGCAAGTATTTATTTTTTATTTGTTACGAGTCTAATATTTTTTAAGTATTTACCTTATTTGTATTTCTTAATTAAAGTAATCTCTCTAATTAAGGTTTTTTTTTATATAGGTATCATAAAAAATACATTTTTCTTATAGAATTATGATATTTACATGTTTATATAAAAGTTACAACTATGTAAAACAAAAATAATGAATAAAATCCTAACTAATATATTAAGACTCGACTAAACTTATAAATCCATTGAATATTTTTTTTAACTTGATAATACAATTTGGACTTATATCAAGGACTCCAATTTTTGTTTTTTAAGTTCTAAATATTATCTATCATTTTACACATAAAGATAAGTGATTATTTTTGGTATAACATTAAATATTTCTAAAATAGTTTTAGAAAATTTTAAAATAATATATTTTTCATACATCTTCATTATTAATCTTTTTATCATCTTGACTGTTAATAATATAAAACTTATAATAGAGGTAATTTTTTATAAGATTCTTATTACAATTTTATACATGAAAATTGATCATTGATCTAAAATATCAATAATTTTAATTATCAAAATAAGTTAGTTAAAATTTAACATAGTACATTGTATTTAAATTATATTAATTATTACTTATATTCATATAACATTTACATTGGTCCTACCTTAATTTTAAGAATATTATAAGACTCTTATATAAACTAAAGTAATAATTATAATTTGAAACCTAAATTAAGTCTAACATTTAATTTTAATTTTATCCAATTATTACAATTTAAAAAATTAGTCAAATATGATCCTATTTAACTAATTAATCATTCAAAGAAGACATTAAGCAAGTAAAATTATATGCAGTTAATGATTTATTATTAGAAATTATCATTGAATAATAAAATACAAAGTAAAAAATGTACATAAATTTAATAATATCTATTATTGTTATTTTTAATTATTTATTTAATTTTAATAATATTTTTTATTAATTTAAAATTTTAATGAAATTAAGATAAAAATTCTACAAATCTAAATAAAAATAATTTTTTATGAAAAATTTCTTAAAAATTACTATAACAATCAAAAGTAAAAACTCAATCAAAACGCTATACAAATTATAATTTACTCAACTTATATAATATACATTTAAAATATTAATAATGGGCAAGTTATATCTTATTTTATACACACGTGTATGAAGGTAAAATTATAAATATAATAATTAAATTTTGTACTAATTTAACCATCTTAATTGATTTTGTCTATGTAATTATTTGGGCTAATGAATTTTTTTTTAAAAAATCAAAACATAAAACGTAAAGGGAAGAAAATATAAAGAAATAATACTTGAATTATTTACTCGAACACAGAACATAGTACCTGATAAGTCAATGAAACTAGCATTTGGAGCTTTGAGCTTGATTTAACACTATTTGCCTCTATGAAAAATCTGTGCAACGCCACGTGTCAGTACCCGTGTTCAGCCTAATTACATGCCTGTTAACGAAGTAGTGCTCCCAGGAAAGTCACCGTCGCCTTCCACATTTCCCCTTGGAAGTTCCCTTTGCGTCTCCTTTCACAACGAATCAGTGCGATCATGACATTGATACTCTTTTAGCATGTAGTATAGCATTCTTATGCTTTAGTAATAAAAATCTTAAGAAAGTCATAATATGTAAATTTTGAAGTTTGAATTGTCTATAAAACATGATAATAGTTAAAAACTTATATTTTATTTTAAAGGTCATAAATTTTAATATAAGAAATGAGTGTATAATTTATAAAAGTAAAAAAAAATTATTTTAATTATTTGGTCTACGATGTAATGAACATTAAAGTGGATAAGAGAACAAAAATTGGAAGAACGAGATCGTGCTCTTTAGGAAAATGGCAAAGTTATATTTATTATAATGTGGTTGACGTATATAATTATTTATGACATGAAATATGTATGTTAAAATTACTATGTTGAGGAATCTAAATATCACAGTGACACTTATAGATTGACAGAGTATGAAGAAATTTCCACACAAAGAACTATATTTTGCAATAATTAACCTATTACAATGATGGTTAGTCATTTGAATACGAAAGATGATTAATAACATAGTAAACTTTTAATTTTAGATCGTGTTATTAGATTATTAGTAATTTACTTATTTTCTTTGCAAAATAATTTATGTTTGACGTGTGGTTATATGTAAAAAAAAGAAGTTGATGTGCAAAGGAAAAATTATTAATTAGTGATTTGTTGGGAAACATAAAAGTGAGTTGCTGTACTTAGAGTATAATTTAGATTTACAACAACAAATTATATACGTACGGTGATAAAAGAAATATATAATTTATTTATTTGATCTAAATGAATTTTACTTCGAGTATGCATTTCTATATATTTTACTGTGAAGAACTGCTCATCAAATTATTTATATGCAAGACGCATGGTTAATCAGTTGAGACTCATTTATTCGTCATAAAAGCTTACATTATAACGTTTGAGACTTACAACATTCTTGTTGAAATTTTTATTTTCATATAATGAATAGACAAAGTTGCAATTCAAAATTTTTTGTTGTTCATATAACTATAAAGAGCCCGTTTGGGTTTTTCTTTATATTATTATGTTAATAAAATTTTTGACGGGACACATTCTACTTGAATCTTGCGTTAATATTTGAATATAAAACTTAAAAATTATAATAAAAATGCCCTAATTAGTTTTGTTAGAGGTACGTACGGAACGATGACTTCTTCTCTGGGCAAAAATAAATAATCAACCATTTACAAACGGTAGCAAAAACCCAATAAATTATTAATATTTCGTTTCACGCGTAAACGATCGAAAAAATTTATTTCACGCATTAAATTAAAATAATTTTGAAAAAAATTTGAATACATTCCAATAATTACCTCACCTTCGCCTCTCTCGTTCTCCCTCTCTCTCTCTCTCTCTCTCTCCACGCAGAACCTCCGCCACCACAAGGGATATAACCTCCACCGCCGGCGGCGCAAGAGGCGTCGTTTTCACGGAGAGCAGGTCGGCGAGATCCATTGCATAACTTCTTATCGTTTTTGGTATTCCTTCTCTTTCTTACACATTTGTAAGTCGATTCACAAATTCCTGTTTCTTTCTGTCATCCCCAAAACTCATCTTCTCGAGAAGGTACCGATCATTGACGGTGCACTCTTTGATAAATATTTATCGGGAAACAAACATCAGATTGTAGTTACGTGGCGTCTCGGTACAGAATCAGGGTCGCTGGTGACTAAACGGGTTTATTATTGGCGTTAGCGAGCATCTGAATCGAATCACTGAGTTAAGCGAGGCGAAAACTTTTACCGGCGTTGAAATTAGCGCTGTCGTGAAGGTTTTAGGGATTTGTAGGGTTTAATATTCCGAAGAAGACCGCTTTTTGGTCTTCTGTTAGATTTTGATCGTTTTTCTTTATATTGGAGCCCAATGTGGATAGGCTTTGGTCGATCTGTTTTCTAGTAGGTAAATTAGGGCTTATGATGTTAGATTGACAATGGTGCGGCTTCTGGGACTGAGTCTCGGAGAATCGGATGCACCACGTGAGATTACCTCTCGGACTAACCTGACAAGTGAGTCCAGCGAGAATGGGTGGCTAATCAGGTTCTTTGACTCAGCCTTTTTCTGCGAGTGGATTGCAGTGAGCTACCTATATAAGCATGATCATGCTGGTGTGCGTGATTATCTGTGCAACAGAATGTACACTTTGCCCTTGTCGGGTATTGAGAGTTATCTGTTCCAAATATGTTATATGCTAATACATAAACCAAGCCCTTCTTTGGATAAGTTTGTCATTGATATATGTTCCAAGTCACTAAAGTTAGCTTTGAAGGTGCATTGGTTTTTGTTGGCTGAACTCGAGGATTTTGATGATAATGAAGGGATCAGTAGGATTCAGGAGAAGTGCCAGATTGCGGCCACCTTAATGGGAGAGTGGCCTCCCCTCATACGGCCTCACAATGAGTCTTCAAGCCCTGGGAGTAAGAACCAGGTTTTGAATAAAATCCTATCTTCAAAGCAGAGGTTGTTGTCATTGACATCTTCACCACCCACACAGAAGTCTTTGTCATTCTCACCTTCATCAGGGAATAATTTGCAGGAGGATAAGAGTCATTTGTCACCAGAGGAGAATAAGATTTTTAAGAGGTTTATTCCAGGTCAAAAGGTGAGAGATGCATTGTTATTTAGGAAGTCAGTTGATAAAGATGAGGAAGAGAGTGAGAAGGATGGATTTTTCAAGAGGCTTCTAAGGGACAGCAGTAGAGGAGCTGATGAGGAGCTGACTTCAAGCTCTGATGGGTTTTTCAAAAGGCTTTTGAGAGATGGAAATAAAGGTGAGGTTGAGGAGTTAGCATCGAGCTCAGATGGATTTTTTAAAAGGCTTTTAAGAGAGAGTAATAGAGGGGAGGATGAAGAATTGGCATCGAGTTCAGAAAGCTTCTTTAAGAAATTGTTTCGGGATAGTAAGAGTGATGGTGATGACAAATCAGTTTGTAAATCAGTGGAATATGATGAAAAAGAGGGATTCTTTAAAAAGTTTTTCAGGGAGAAGGTTGAGGACAATAAGAAGGAGGGGAAAGAGAAGAATGATGATGAGGAAAAAAGGAACTCTCAAGGAAAATGCTCGAGAACTGTGGAGGATGACGAAAAGGAGGGGTTCTTCCAGAAGATACTTAAAGATGTATTTGAGGACAAGAAAGATGGGAATAATAAAGTTGATGAGAGCAACTTAAATGGCGAGGAAGAAGAACCTTCAGATTTTTCATTGTTTCGAAGACTCTTTCGAGTGCACCCAGAAGAAGTTAAAAATAGTGCAACAAATGAAAATAGCAACAGTGGCACATTGTTTGAGAGTAGCCCTGGGACAGAGAATTTTTTCCGCAAGCTTTTTAGAGATCGTGATCGTTCAATTGAAGATTCAGAATTATTCGGTTCAAAGAAGAACGACAAGGTATGCTGACTATTTGGGTCTTCTTTGTAGGACTTTTACTGCACAATATATTATGCTTTACTCTATTATGTACAGATTCTCTGTTCCTTTTAGAGTGACTTAGTTTTCTAACATAGACTTGTTAGCGTGTGTAACTTGCAATTGTTGGAAATGCTAAATATTATTTTTCCTTTATTGGTATTGGTACCTTGTAATTTTGGTTGTCTGCATGGGCAAAGGTGTTATGTTGGTCACCCTATATTTTCCTGTGAAATATAAAGAAGATTATTGATGCAGTTGCAGTCATTATAGGAAGTTATGGAGAGGGGATTTAAGCTGCTGATATTGAGTTAATGCTCCAAATTTGTTAGGCTGAATGCATTTAATAGTGTTGAGCAGAGAGGACTGGAGATGATTTTCTAGTGCTTGTCATCTGGGGAATCTTGAATATAGTATTTTTCATAAATTTTCTTACTTTATTGGAAGTTAAAAAGTTAAAATTAGTATGGCCTTACTTGGCTGGCCCATCTTGTCAATTTAAAAATTTGGATTGGATACTCTTGTGCCATATTAGAGCTGGCCATTATTAATTTGTGTGTGTGTGTTTTCTTTTTTTTAAATATTTGTGGTCATGCTACTCTGGGTTGTTATACTTGTTCTTCTTCTTTCTCTCTCTCTCAACTTTTTGGAGATAGGGGTTCGGTAATATCATATAGGTTGTAATGGATTTTTGTTATCTCAGATTTGGTGCAAGTCATTGGACATACTAGCTTAAGTTGTTGACATTGGATTCTTTATCAATCAAGCAGCAACTATTCTAATCCTGTCTATTGCTTTGTTTTAGCTATTCTCATTGTATGGTATTTAGCATTTAAAAAATTTGATTTATTATTGGCTAAGCTAGTGTTGTTCCATTGTTGATATTTGATTCTATTTTCTCATTCTTAAGACAATTTTTTTCTACAAAAAGAGAAAATATGGGAGGACACTCCTATCTATGTTTCAGTGCTGCACATTACTTGTCATGTTAAATATTAAATGACATTGAATGCCATATCAGCGATATTAGGGTGATAAAGTTAAAATGGCAGGTCTTGGAAGACTTGCACTTTAAAGTTCATAGGTTTGCTAATCTTAACCTCAACATACAACAAATTGGACTTACCATAACATCTTTGGCATACTCTATATTGTTGACAAATGAGGCAACAAAGGCATATGGTTATTGGTGAAGAGTTTGGATTTGCATTAGTGATAGGGAACCTGGATTAGCTGAGATGTGTTTTGGGGTGCAGTGCACCTACCATGCAATGCTGTATATAATCTTTTGTGTTGAATATTTCATAAACTTGTAAGTGATGATAATCCACATGATAACGCCAGTTTCAAATACAACTAGTTTTGTTCAAGAAAGAGACCTAGAACTTCCTTTAACTTCTAATTAGATAAAATTTTGTCATATCTTAAGATAGTTTTTGATTGATAAGCATGCACCAAACATATTTTGGTGTTGGACAAGAAGGTTATTCATGCAATGGATGGACCAACATACTTCAGAGACAACCTAGGTGAACAAGCTGTGCTGTCTTAGATTTGAGCTGTTGGGAAAACTTCCATTAGACGTGCCTAGTTACAAATAATTTTATTGTTTCCTGACTTCTGTTTTCTTATTCTGGTAGAGGAATCCTGGTTCACCAAAGCAACGAAATGAAAAGTCAAATGTAAAACCTCCACGTCCAAGTAATACTGCATCCCAATTCCGGAAAGGGGCATATCATGAATCATTGGACTTTGTGCTGACATTATGTGAGACTTCATATGGTCTAGTAGATGTATTTCCTGCTGAAGATCGCAAAAGTGCACTTCGTGAGGTCTGTCAATACCCTTTTAGTATTTGTCTCATTTTCATTTATGTATTTTTGAACCTCATGTTTTGGGATCTGATATGGGTGCCCTCTGCTTTAACCTTCCTTTTTTATTAGTTGCACATTGGTGGTTATATATTTAAATATGCACATTGGCTTGCCCAAATGCACAAAATTTGGGCACACACAAAGTCACATCTACCAAGAAACATATGTGAGCATGCACACTTCTATGTGTTTTAGCATGCAGTACATCATATTTACTGGAAGTCTCTCTGACACTTCTTTTTCTTTGTCATTGTTGTGTTTTCAGTCTCTCACAGAGATCAATTTGCATTTTACTGAAGCTCAAAGTACTGGAGGTATTCCTTGTGATCGTGGTGGATTTTAGTTGATAGATAGCCCTATTAAAGCAATAATGAGTTTGTGTTATGCTTTTTCTTGTAGTCTAAGAAGCATGCTTAAGTGTGTGCTGCTGTATGTCTGGCCCTGTAAAAATTGCTTGTTTTGGGGTGGGGGGCATTGGAAGATATATTTTCATTTTGAACCCTGCTTTTTTAGGATAACAGTGTTGATACTATTTGTTCTTATTTTTTAAGTTGGGCTTTTCAGAATTGGAAAATCTAATTATCTTTGGTGTTGCTACAAGGTAAATGCAATTGATCATAATTTTACAAGTGAAGATGTGATTTTTTGTATTCAATGTCTTTCAACAGTGTCTCTACCATCACCATATTGCAACTTCCACCAGTGTTACCCCTGCCTCTGTACAACTTACGGTATTAAGTATTAACATTACTGCCACCATTGCAACTATTGTCTGTGCTATGGTGGTGACCAAATTGGGGCAGGAGCAGCAGCAACATGTTTGGGCTGGTGGTGGTGGTTGCACTTGCAATTTGTCTGTCACATGGTGATGTTTAATGGCACAGTATTGGTCTAAAAGGTGAATGAATATTGTTGGTAGTGATGGGCTGATGGAGATAAATTGCTAGTTGTTAAATTATTAGTTTCTACTTCCAATGATTGGGCTTTAGCTTTCTGTATAAAAAAGGTTTTCTGCTTTTTTTAGTTTTGTGTGAAAAGCTTTTATTTATCATTTAACCTGTGCTGTTCTAGAAACTAAAGGGATGGTAGATTTTAAATGTGTGAACCAAACAGTCCTTACCACTTAGATATTGAAGATTCTCGTGACAGATTTGTATATCATTGTATGTAGTAAAGTGAATGCAGCTTTTTTCCTATATTTTCTGTTCAGTATTTTTATGGCTCTGACCTCTAATCAGTGCATTGCTGTTTATTTATAGGTGTTTGCTTTCCCATGGGAAAGGGTTTGTATCGTGTGGTCCATATACCTGAGGATGAAGCTGTTCTTTTGAATTCTAGGGAAAAGGCACCCTACCTGATTTGCATTGAAATCTTGAAAAGTGAAGTGCCAAGGTAATTGCAGTTAAATATCTGGTGGTAGCTAGCAATGTGTACTTACTGTTGCATGTTTTATTTACATATCTATTCAATAAGATTTTCTTTCCAAATAATGTTTTTTGTTTCTTCCAGCAGTTCCAAGGATTCATCTGGTGGTCAAAAACTTTCAAGAGGAGGAATTCCCCTGGCTAATGGAGATGCATTTTTGCCAAAGCCTCCTCCATGGGCCTATCCTCTATGGACTGCCCAGGAAGTGTATCGGAATAGTAGTGATAGGATGTCCATATCTACAGCTCAAGCGATTGACCAGGCAATGTCCCATTCATCAGAGGCAAAATTGAAATTAGTTAAAGTGGATCTTTCTGTGGAGAAAAAATCATTTTGCCAATCAATGGGCACAGAAGTACGTGATCCAGACCCTGGCATCAATGATAGTAGTCTGCACCAAGGGTTAGATTGTGACAATAATCTTGGATGGGTGAGAGTAGTGCTGAAAGCAGATCCTGGTGTCAGGATGGAAGACATTGGGGATGAAGGTCCATTACGTCGCAAGGAGCATCGTCGTGTTCCCAGTACAATTGCCATAGAAGAAGTGAAGGTGCAGTTACTGTGACACATGCTGAGTCTACTGTTGTTTCTTTCAAAGGTGGTGTAAAAATTTGACTCTCCTTTTCAGGCAGCTGCAGCTAAAGGAGAAGCACCTCCTGGACTCCCTCTGAAAGGGGCAGGTCAAGATTCTTCTGATGCACAATCAAGGGTGAGGATTCATAATAATAGAAATTCATAGCCCTTTGTTTTCATTGCAGAATTTTGGATTTTAGATGTTCTAGTTTCCAAACAGGTTAATGGTGGTGCTCCGAAGGCTACAGATCCCTTATGTGGTGAACTTTGGGAGGAAAAGAAAAAGAGAATTCGGAAAGCTTCGATATATGGGAAATTGCCTGCTTGGGACTTGCAATCTGTAAGTTATGCAGGTTAAACATTTATATTAAGTACATGCTGGTAATGAGAACTGTTTGCTGCAAATTTAGTATTTTTAATACTGGGTGAGATAGTGACTGAATGATTTTAATGCTTATCATCATGTTTGTTATGATATATGGACAGATCTTGCTGATATTTACATTTCATGTTCTTATTGTTTCTCGTGTAGGTTATTGTCAAAAGTGGTGATGATTGTAGGCAGGAGCACCTTGCTGTACAACTTATTTCTCACTTTTATGGTGGGTACCTGTGGAATAAATTGTACTGGTCATTGGTATTTTGGCTAGTGTTGCTAGTCTTAAAACAACACATAGAGCTTTGCTTTGCTTTGGTCAAGAAGGTGCTAAAAAAGTAAAATGAAAAATGTAGTGTTAGCTGTTCTCTAACATCTACTTGGTTATTTTATTGAAGTCTGGCACTGAGTTGTGTAGAAATATTTACAATAATTAGCCTGGGACTGTTTATTTGTGAAAAAGTATTTATGCCCAAAAATGGACCCTACCTAAAGTCAAATTCAAAAACTAAAAATTCTTTATTTATTTTCATCTTGTTGACTTTAGAAAATAAAACAAAAGATGAAAACATTAGTTTTGACAATACTTTCTCTGTCTACCAAAACAACTAGAAATACTGAAAATGTCATTTAAGGTGTTTGTATTTGCATATCTGATATTACGCTGGTTATTTCTTTCTGATAGAAGTGAACTTTTCTCCCTCACTTTGACTGATCTGTAAATTAATTATTTCTCGAAAAAAAAAAAAAACTTACCCAAGCTATTTGTAGCAAAGTGCTTAATGCTTCAAATGAGATGACTTGGATAATATGAAAATGGACTCTATTTCCTTTCATGATCAGGTCCAGTAAAATGATCTGTACATTTCTTAAATCTTTCAGACTGGATGCATCACTTGTGAACTAAATTCATATTACCCCATTTAAGCTTGATTAATTTTGCCAAAATGAAGTGGCAGCAATCTGATCAAGCTTTCTGTGCCATATGCTTCGATTGCATGTGATTCAAGCTTGAAATTATGGTGTTTTGATGTCAGATATATTCCAAGAAGCTGGTCTCCCTCTCTGGTTACGTCCCTACGAAGTTTTAGTTACTTCTTCTTACACTGCTCTTATAGAAACTATTCCGGATACAGTAAGTATATGCCTTCTGCTCATTGAATGACTCAACAATAAAATAACTTAGGCATCTCAGTTAATGTTCTTGTGGATGTAGGCTTCACTCCATTCAATCAAAAGTAGATATCCCAACATCACAAGTTTGCGTGACTTCTTCGTTGCTAAATATCAAGAGAACTCACAAAGTTTTAAGCTTGCACAGGTAATGGACATTGCATTAGTACTGGTCTGCGTTGATGATATTGTGGTTGACTAGGTTTGTCTGCTTCAATTTATTATTACTGTAACAATACCCTCTCACCTTCACAGTAAAAAGAAGGGTTTAATTAAAAAATACCTGAATCAGTCCCAAGAAAGAAAATAGAAATATTGGCGTGGTACATCCCTTCGTGGAGCAGAAAGAAGATCCATTAGCAAGTAGATGAATTCAGGGGAGATAAGACCAACAAGGAGCTGCTTCAAAGCAAAGTACAAAAATATATTAATGTGCATATATATATTTGTTTGTTGGATGATGTTGATGTTTATCTTTTTAGTTGCGCTGGTCCTTTTGTGTGAATATTTTAGTGATTTTTTTTGTCAATTTTTGACAGAGGAACTTTGTTGAAAGCATGGCTGGATATTCTCTGGTGTGCTATCTTCTACAGGTATGCTGCTCTCTCTCTCTCTCTCTTTCTCACACACACACACACACACACACTCACTCTGAGTTGGTGATGGTTTTCCATTTTGTAACCTAGAAAAAATGGTGATGCCAGTCTCTTGTAGAGCTCATCTGTGATTTCCATTGAATTGAGTGTATTTCCTCAGAGCTCCTCTCTGCCTATCCACCAGTACTACTGTAGACTGAACAGAGCAAAAACTGTTTTGCTGGAACCCTAGTATGAGCTTCTGTGTGGAAATTATATCTAATTAGTCATCATTTTTATCTTCCATTGTCTTGTAAGAAACATGGAAATATTTTTAAAGCCTTGGGTCTATTGGTAGCAAATGGGGGTCCAGGTTAGAGTTGAGTTGGGTTATTTTAGGTTTCAGGCCATTTAGGTTTTAGTCAATTTGGTTTCATTGGGTCTTGGGTTATTGGGTTTTGGGTTAATTGGGTTTTGGGTTAATTGGGTCTCAGGTTCATCAGATTCTGATATATTAAATTTTGGGTCTTTTTAAGTTTGGATTTGGAATATTCAGGTTTCAGGTTTTATGGATTTGTGTTAATTTGGTTTCAAGTGATTTGGGTTATGGGTCACTGACTTTTTCAGTTAACATAGGTTAGGTGGAGTCGAGTTTTGGATGGGTTAAGTTGGGTTATTCTGGTTGGTCAGTTTTTGCACCTCTAATTGGATCATTTAAAGCATTTTGAAATTTGATGCTTTCACTTCTTATGTACCCCCTTTCAGTTAAAAACTACTTGTTTATCTGTCACTTAGGTGAAGGATAGGCACAATGGAAACTTGTTATTAGATGAAGATGGTCACATTATACACATTGATTTTGGCTTCATGCTCTCCAACTCACCTGGTGGTGTAAATTTTGAGAGTGCACCCTTCAAGCTTACCCGAGAACTTCTTGAGGTATGATTGTATCTGTTTATGTGTCCATGTGAAGCATATGTTTTCATTTTGTGCCTGTTATTTTTCCACAACCTTGTTGTCTGCTGATTTACTAGCATCTTATGTGTTTCCACATCTACTCTAGAACTGATGAGAACTTTGGCAATTGTTCTAGGTCATGGATTCTGATGCTGAGGGAGTTCCGAGCGAGTTTTTTGACTATTTTAAAGTAGGACTGAATATGCTCTTTGCCTGGTTGTTCCTCTTTGGTTCATCAGTCTTCAGGACACGTCTTATGATTTTTGCATTTCAATCCAGGTATTATGCATTCAAGGGTTTTTAACATGTCGAAAGCATGCAGAACGTATAATTCTCCTTGTTGAGATGTTGCAGGTATCACTGACTTAGCTAGAATTCAATTTTGGTTTTGATTTTCTCTCGCATTTTATTAGAAGAGATTTTTAGTTCTTTCTGTTTAGCATGTGATGAAACCATTTCTGCTCAGGCTAAGAATGACATTATAAGCTTCTAATCCAGGAATGCCTACTTGAAAGCCCTCCTCTGAAGGTGGCAACCTTTTGTTGCTTGATCTTTTGTGCTGTTTCTTTTGTTTTTTATTTTTTGGTCTCCTCTTCGCCTTAAAATTTTTGTGGAGAAAATGAAAAAGAAAACATGAAGGTGAATAAAGTACTTTTCCGCAACCAGATAGCCTCACATTTTAATACTGTGATAGAAAGAGAAATGGCCTGCTTTAAATGAGTCCTCTGGCATTGATATGGTGCCTTTGCAACATGTTTGCAAGTAATGCAACCTGTTGGGTTGGATATCTTGGGTTCTGGAACAAGCTCTGCTAACCGTAGATATTCTTGTATTGCCAACGGTTGCCCTTGCCTAACTAAAAATCCCATCCCTTTTATATCTCTGTCTCTGGCAGAATTGCGTAGGTTTTTCCCAAAACATGCAACACATATATTCCCACTAAGGACCATCTCAGTCAATCTCTCTGAAATTTGCTCATGTGGAATAATCCCCAAAGAGTTCATGCTTACATTGTTTTATGTGACTTAGTCACTGGCATCTATGATTGTAGGGTATCCCAAAGACTGATCAGCTAACTGGTCTGTTTGAACTTTTAGCAGATTGTTCAGAAATCATTTTGATGACCTGTCTAAACTTTTCACCAAGGCTCCCTTAATATCTTTTGTTTTCTGTTTTTCCTCTTCTTCCTTTCTTTTATTTTTATTTATTTATTTATTTATTTATTTATTCTCTTTTTTTTTGGGGCTGCCGAGGTTGGGTTTTCTGTTTTTTTTTTTTTTCTAAATTTAAATTTATTTATTTTTTATTTTTTTGGGGGTTTGGGGGAGGGAATCTTCCTGGGTTCCGAACACAAAGGGTCTCTGTTGGGTGCCAAAAGTTTATACTAAGTAAAACAGGGGAGAAACAGAATAAATGCTTTTAGATTCTGGTACTGCCTTCTACTAAATCACTTACCGCTTAGTGACACTTTGCTCACTAAATGATTTTGGTTGTGTGCTTTGGATCAGAATTCTGGTTTTCCTTGCTTTAAAGGTGGTCCACGGACTATACAGAACCTGAGAAAACGATTCCATTTGAGTTTGACAGAAGAGGTAACATTTCAGTTTCCTTTCATATAGTTTTGCACAGATGATAGCCCTATAGTTGTCACAGCTGGGTTTTATTGCTTTCTAGCAGCAATGTGTGTCCTTGGTGCTTTCTCTGATCAGCAGCAGTTTAGATGCGTGGCGGACACGGCAGTATGATTATTATCAGAGGGTTTTAAATGGAATATTGTGATGCTGGTTTTGGTCAGTGTGATGGTTTTTCTTCCTTTCGAGTAAACCATTCCAACGAGATGTTTCAATTGGAGATGTATGTGAATTGCTGTGCCAGCATGTGCAATTGGGTCTCTGTATTATGGCATTTTTAGATTTTGTTGGAGGTGAAGCTGAGCGGTGACTATTTTTGGTCTTTTCTCTTTTTCGTGAGGAGTTTGTGGTTGCATCGGCTCAAATACCTTTAAGAGCTGGGCAGGAACATTTTGCTTGGGTGGCGGCTTCCTTTTCCATTGTTTCCCCTTGTCCTTCAAATCGAGGCTCTGTTGGGGGGAGGGGTATTTGGTCATTGAAAAGGAGATATACCTCACTTCCATTCATCTTTAGATGGCATACACTGTACAGATGATACCTATTCAGACAAGAGTCCATACAGGTATTGGTTTTCTTTGGCCTTAATCGCTGGTTGGCAGTGAAATGACTACATTTCACACACTTTGTTGCTCTATCGGAGCAGCCGATCTTCCTGACAGTTTGTATCTACATTTTTTTTAATGGGTCCATCAGAAGTTTCATTATTCTTATAGAAGGGGCTAGGGCAGGCTACCTCATATGGTGTTGGTTGGAGGCTGGCCTTCCGCTTTGAGCTTTCCATATTTTGTACCAAAGTGTTGTGTCACGAACATTCTTGGAAAAAAAGAGATCATGTTATATCAGCTTTTTTGTTTTTTTTTTTATTTGTCAACGTTGAAGTAAATTTTCTTATTTAATATTCTGGCTTGTGTCAGGGGGTTCTGTATCATTAAATTTTTTTCTAAAGTAATGGTTCAGCAGTTTTTTGTGTTTTTGTGTCAACGTAGAAAAAAATGTTCTTATTTAATATTGCCTTGTATCAGAGTTCTGTTATCATTAAAATTTGTGTCAACGTTGAAATACGTATGCTTCGTCATTGCGCTTTTTTCAATCAGACTTACTAAACTAAATTTGATGTCAATTACCTACCAGCGTAGGATCTTCATTGTCATAATAAACTGTTATCTGGCTGAGATATCAAGCTCTTAATATATTGATTTTACTCAAACAGCCATATTTTAAAATGAAGTTAAAAATCCAGTGTGACCAGCTTATAAGGGAGGGATAGTTTCTGAAGATGGTCTACACACCAACAGAATAAATCTAAATTAGAAAACCAGAGGCAATGTCTAAATTGGCGATATTTGAATAAGATGGAGTCGACCTCTGGATGTAATAGATTATAGTTAAAATAAAATAAGATTTATAAAATTAAAATAAGTTAGTCTTACACCAAGAGAGATAGGTATGTATAAATCAACTTATCAACTTTTAGATGCAGGATTAGTTCAAGTTGTTATGAAACTTTCACATAAAATAGGCATAATAAACACATTTATATTAATGTGTTTAAAAAAATATATTAAAATTTATTGATTCTTTACATATTGTAGTTGAATCAAAGTTAGCTAATGGACCAATTTATTTTAATTGCTATCTAAATTATTCAATATCTTTATTTGATCAAAATATTAATGAGACTTTCATTCTTGACCTGGCCGTGTCTTGCATCTCCGCAGCTTTCAAATTGATGTCCTGCTCAATCAATTAACCAAAATAAGGTTTTCCCTTGGGAAGAATTTGAATCCTTAAAATTTCTAGCAACGAGAAATATTTGTTTGTTGCTATTGCCCTGCCTGATAGACTAACACATATGGACATTAGTGGAAATGTATTCACTAATGTTCATAAATTTAACCCAGTTGAAAGGACGCAAGGTAGAATGATGGTTCCTATAAATATGGGTCAAATTCTCATGCAGCTTGCTTTCAGCTATTTTAGCAGCACTTGAATCATCTGCAGTCAAAAGACAAAAATGAAAAGGACGCTGGTATGCTTGCAATTTGTTAATTGAAATTCTTGAATCCACAAGCACAAGCGCATACTTAATTTATTCAAACAATCATACTAAAAATGATTAAAAATGATAATTTTATATTAAATAAAGAATTGTTTAGCAAAACATTTTATCCAAACAATTATAAAAAATAAAAGAATACTATTTTTAAAAGGTATTTTGAACAAAAAAGAAGATTAATTCAAGTAAAAAAAAATACAATGAGACTTTAAATCAGCTAAAGATGCATATGAACAATTTTCAAATGGTTTGAAATTAGTGAACATAAATTTAAGGAAGATATAAATGTTATTAAAATTGAGTAACAAATCTGAAAAACATCTAGAAATAAAATTATTATTTCAATAGAGTTTAAATTTCCTCTATCTAATAAAGAAGTTATTGTAACTCTCTACAAAGTTTTTAAAATAGATCTAAACTCTACAATAATTATTCAAAAAAATATTTAAAATATTTAAAATCCAAATAATTATATAAATAAAACATTAAATTCAATAATTAGTCAATTGCAAACCTTAGAAAACAATTAACGTGCGAAGACTGAAACTTCAACAAGTAGATCAAAATTAATATCTAAACTTTTAATAGTTCATATTAAAATACCCTAGTAGATAAATTAAAAATGAAATCTAAATTAGATGAATAGAAAATATAACTAGAAGATTAGAGTTTTAAAAATAACATATCCCCAAAAGGAAATATATGTTTTAACTCATCAAAGTGAAGATGAGTTAGAAATGGTACAAAGTCAATTTGAAGAAAAACTAGAAATTAATAAAATAAAAGGAGAAAAAAAAGAATCTTATAATAGGCCAAAAGTAAAACATTTTTATCCAAAACCTTCTTTTCTTGATATAGTAAATGAACAAAAAGTATTTATAACTTTATTAAATTTTGATGAAATAAATACATATGGATGAAATCTTGACAGATTAACTGAACATCATATTACTTTGATTATTCAAATAAATGTTAATGGCAGCCACCACATATTTAGCTCATAATAATTATGGTCAAGGAATTGTTAAAAAATTTTATAGCAAGGTTTTCAGGAATGTTACATAGACAGTGCAACAAAAATCCAAACGAACATATATTTATAAAAGGAATATCTCAAATACTAATGAAGACAAAAACTATAAATGATATTATAAAAATAACTACACATTTGATAAGAGATTAAAATCAATTTCAAATTACAAGTTATGAATTAGTTCTTAATTTAATTTGTCATATATTTATAAGACTTTAGATGGTTTAAAGATATATTATAACAAAAGTCTTTACATGACATGATAATAATTATCCATTTTGAAAGAAAAAAAAGATTTATAGTTGGATCACCAAAATTATTTGCAGAAATGGTTAAAGATAAATTAAAAGTATAAATAATTAAAATACACCTTATAATGAATTAACTTATTGATATTTAATTTCTTATATTAATAATGAAGAATTAAAGATTATGCATTAATATGAAATTAAAGACTAAAATGAAGAAAGATATGCAATTAAGAAGAAAATAATTAAGATCCTTTTGCTCTTGATATGGATATGAAATAGTAATAACATCTTTAAAAATTAAGAAAAAGAAAATCAAGAATTTTAGAAAGAAAAACTATAAAAGCAAAATTTATTCACATAATAAATAAACAAAAAGGAAAGAATACTAATTAGAAAAATAAAAGGCAAATAGTATGTTATAAGTGTGGGTAAATAGGACATTATAAGAGTTCATGCAAGTTAAAAAAAAATACAAATTTTAAAGTAGAAGATAAAATTAAAGATGAAATATTTAATTTATTTAAAGAATTATTAGACATATGAAAATTTAATTGAAACAAATGAGTAAGAATAAATTTTAGAAATAGGAAGTTCCTCGTAATCTTACTCCAATAATTTGAATAGCAAAGATGGAATGAAAATTTGTATAAAGCATGGATTTATAAATGCAATTACTAAAGAAAAAAAATATTAATAATATGAATATAAAAAAGACTATTTATTAAAATTAAAATATTTATTAATAAATAAATTAGTAAATAACAAAGGACCATATTCTATGGAAAATATATATACATGATTTGCTAAAGATAATAAAAAAATAACAATGAATGATTTGTAACAAAAAATTAGAGATCCAAAGATTGAAATTAAAGTTTTAAAAATACAAATTATGTTAATAAAACAAAAGATAGACATAAAAGATAAAGAACTAAAGCTAATATAAAGGAGCATAGTGATAATATATCCCATAAAGATTTCTTAAATATTATAAATAAAATTGAATTTCAAAAGTAGTATACAAAAGTAAAAATGCTAATAATAATAAATATCGTATATATTTAATAGTTTTAACATACTCCTAAACTAATAATGAATATATTAAAATGATATTATTTCTAATAAATATTATGAAAAGGCAAAACAAACATTATGGAGCACAACCAATGAAGATGCTACACATATTTACAAAAGAGATATATGTTTTAAAATACTTTTATTTTAGTGAAAGATTTAATTGAATTTTTAATTTTAAGAAAATTATTTTTGATTTGCATATGTCCTTTTAAAGTAAATTCTTATGGAATTATAACAAAAATTAGCAATAAAAAAATATGCTTTGAATTTATAATGAAACTAAAGAAAACTAAAATAAATAATTTAAAGGATAAATTTATATTTAAAAAAATTAATGTTGATTCGAAAAAAGAAGCATTTACATTCATTAAATCAAGAAATTAATTATAAAAGAGTAGAAGAAGAAATTCAAGCAACCAAAAATTAAAAAATTATACAAGAATTCTATGAATAATTAAAAAAGAAAATATCTTTTGATATTCTAAATGCATATTGAAATTGAAAAAGATATTGTTAGATTACTTTATATAAAAATTTTGAGGAAAAAATATACCAACGCAAGACTTGTCCAAATGAATTAAAATTTATTAGAATATTGTAAAATAAAAATAAAAGATTTATTACAAAAAAAAGGAACTATTAGACTTAATAAATCACCTTGGTCAAGTTGAAATTGAAAAAGGAGCAACAAAATTAGTAATAAATTATGAGCGCTCAAATAAAATATTAAAATAGATAAGATATCTAATATTTAATTAAAAAATTAGTAAAAGTAATTATATTTTCAAAATTTGATATAAAATCAATATTTTGAAAAATTTAAATACATGAAGAAGATGAAAAAAATCTAAGTACATTTACAATTCCATTTGGTCACTATAAGTGAAATGTAATACTTTTTAAATTAAAAAGAATATGCTCTTCTAAAATTCCAAAATGTGATAAATGAAATCTTTAATCTTCATACTAAATATATTATAGTATATATTAATGAAGTGTTAATATTTCTAAATTTTATTAAAGAGTATTTTTCTCATTTATAAAACTTTTTAATATTGTTAAGAATAATGGATTAATAGTTTTTGCCAAAAAAAAATGTGAAATTAGGACAAAGAAAAATTAGATTTTTAGGATATAATATTTACTGAGGAACAATTATTCCAATGAATAGATTTATAGAATTTGCTAATAAATTTTTTAATGAAATAAAACATAAAAAAAAAACAATTACAAAGAATTTTATGTTGTTTAAACAATATAAAAATTTTATTCTAAATTTAAGGGCTATATTATTACCTTTATATAAAAAGCTCAGGAAAAGAAATTATTATAAAGATAAAATATTTAGTCAAAATATTACCATATTTAAGAATTCCTACGCAGATGTCTCCTTAATTATAGAAAAAAATGTTTTTGCTAAAAGATGCTAAAGGATACGGTGGAACATTAAAATAGAAAATTGAAAATAAAGAAATTATGCTAAGATATCATTTTGAAATTTGAAAAAATTCACAATTATATTATTTAAAAATCAAGAAAGATATTTTGAACATCGTTGTTTCTATCATAGTTTCTCAAGATAATATTTTTAATAAAAAGATTTTACTTTGTATTAATTGCCAATCTAGAAAATTTATTCTAGAAAAAGATGTTAAAATTTGGTTTTCAAAACAAATTTTTGTTCATTAACAAGCTTTAGTTTCAAATTCAGTCGACCACTTAAAAAGAAAATTAAGCTGCTTATCTGAGTTTCTTTTTTTCTTTTTGTTTTTTTTTTTTTGAGAATTTCTTACAGGAACAAAATATCTAGATAAGAATTAGTCGATCTTAAAATTTTAGTCAGGACAGTTAATCAAACGCAAAGCAGACTCGTATGGTTATTGGTTAGCAAATTTACAAGCTGTAACAAGTTATTTAAACCAAAGTTGTTCTGGAGTCCAATTGTAATGTTTTGACTAAAGATTTTGTCTTTGTAACAGTTTCTGTCGAAGTTTTCTTTATATTCTTTGGGAGAAAGTAGTATTTAAGAGAGATGTTTTTTCACGATAACCCTACCTTCTTCTCTTCTTCCCTTTTATAACTAGAGCGGGTGGACCTTCTGGCAGGCTGGTATGGTTATAGGTTTAACAGTATTAATACCAAATTCCTTGCGTTTGATTGAAAGTCCAAAAAAACAAATCTCCAGAAACTCGTCAAGAAGCACTACACAGCTACAATTACTGTCATTCCTTGCATTTGATTAACAATTTCGGTTTAAATAACTTGTTACAGCTTGTTAACTTGCAGCACTTTAAGAAGCACCAGTCCGCGTATCTTAATGCCATGGCCGATGCAGTGGGCCCATCTATAAGCATGAATTCTTTGTTTAGCAAAAGTTCTGGAGATGATTTATTTGGTGAGATATAGACAAGGATGTTGCTTTGAAAAGAGATGAACTTATTAAAAAAAGTCTCATAAAACCAAGCATTAAGAATGATGTAAAAAATTTTAAAAAGATCAGGTACTCAATATATACCAGGAATCAAAAAATAATTAAAAAAATTAAACTATAATTTAATAACACAAATTTTAAATTTAACATTACAAATTTAGAGTATTTAAAAAAAAATATAGATATTATGTTATAAAAGAAAAAAATTAGCAGTGATGGGTGGATTGAAATGTAATAAAAAAAAATCTCTGGATAAGTTATTTAATTTTCAAAAGAATCAAGTAAGAAAAATCTTAATTTTTTATTTCACTTAAAATTATCTTTTTTTTTCAAATCTTATAAGGAGTGTCTATTTATAAATTAAAATAATAATTCTAAAAAGGTACAAACTTTAGGTTGTGCATCCTCAGAGTTTTTTTTTTTTAGTTCAAAAGTATTCCTAGTTATAGGCACCTTTTGTATACAGGATCATCTCATCTAGGTTGTAATTTTGAATACTTTTGAGTTATGAACTGTTCCTTGTGCATATGTACCCAAACTTAATTACCAAATTCAAACACCACCCTCTTTTGTCTCTTGTTAACATGAGATGTATATTATTTAATTCGTTTTTTAATATGTTGCTGCACATTTTCATGTAATTTTTTTTATCATATTAGCCTTATGTTTACCATTTGAACTGACATACTCAGTAATATGTATAGGTACTAAATCTAAAAGAGTCAACATATTAAAATTATATATAATTTCAAATAAAAAGTAACTAGTAGAAGAATGAACACTTCTATTATATGCAAACTCGACTGTGGTAAATAATCTTCCTATATTTTCAAATTTGTTCGAATAATAGCACACAAAAGAGTAGAAAGAGTTTGATTAACTACCTTAGTTTGCCCATCAGTTTGTGGATGACTAGTAGTTGAAAACAATAACTTAGTACCTAACTTACACCATAAAATCTTTTAGAAGTAGCTTAAGAATTTTGTATTCCAATTTGAAATAATACTTTGTGGCATACCATATAAATGTACTACTTTTCTAGAGAATAAGTTAACCACATTATTTGCATCATCAGTTTTATGACATGAGATGAAGTGTGTCATCTTTGAAAATCTATCAATAACAACAAATACAAAATACCTACCCCTTTTTATTTGTGACAATTATAGTACAAAGTCTATAGATAAATCAACCTAGGAATAACTAGGTATGGGTAAAGGGGTATACAAGCCATGAGGTAAAATTTTAGATTTTGCCTGTTTACATGTTATGCATTTTTCACATACCCTCTTAACATCTTGTTTCATTCTTGGCCAAAATAAATGTTCATTTAGGACATATGGAGTTTTCCTAATACTGAAATGACTCATTAGACCACCATCATGAGTTTCTTTTACAACCAACTCCCTCAAAGAATTCATAGGCATACATAAACAATTTTCTTTAAATAAGAAACCCTTATACCTATAAAACTTTTCAAAGGCTGACGTCTCATATACTCTATACACATTAGCAAAGTCAGGATTATTCACATATAAATCCTTAATATATTTAAATTCTAGTAAGTTTGCAGTAACTGTAGAGATAAGGACATACATGCGAGATAATGTATTAGCTACCACATTTTCCTTACCTTGTTTATATTTGATGATGTAGGAAAAGGTCTCAAGGAATTCAATCCACTTAGCATGTCTTTTGTTTAACTTTCCTTATCCCTTCAAGTGCTTTAAAGATTCATGGTCAGTATGGATGACAACTTCTTGGGTCAAAGGTAATGTTGTTATGTCTTCAAAACTCATATCAATGCATACATCTCTTTATCATAAGTAGGATAATTAAGACTTGCTTCATTTAACTTTTCACTAAAGTAAGCAATTGAGTGCCTTTCCTACATCAAAACAACTCCAATGCTAATACCCGAAGCGTCACACTCAATCTTAAAAGTTTTTGCAAAGTTAGGTCAAACAAGTAAGGGTGTAGAACTTACTTTTTCTTCGATGCAATTAAAAGCCTTGTCTTGGTCATTACCTCACCTAAAACTCATGTTCTTTTTTATAAGCTCAGTGAGTGGTGCAGTAATGGTAATAAAGTCCTTAACAAAACGTCTATAGAAACTAGTTAGACCATAAAAGTTACGCACATCACTAACTGACTTAAGTGTAGGCCAATCACGAATTGCCTTGACCTTTTCCTCGTTAACCTCAACACCTTTATTACTGACAACATAACCAAGAAATATGATTTGATTAGTACAAAAGAAACATTTCTGTAAGTTAGCATATAATTTCTCAGAACATAAAATACTTATAATGTAATGTAAATGATCAAGATGCCCTTATCGGGTTTTACTATAAACCAAAATATCATTAAAATACATTACTATAAATTTACTAATGAATGGACGCAAAACATGATTTATTAGTCGCATAAAAGTATTTGGTGCATTGGTGAGACCAAATGACATAACAAGTCATTTATACAAACCATACTTAGTTTTGAAAGTTGTTTTCCATTTATCAATCTCTCTCTTATCCTAATTTGATGCTATCCACTTTTCAAATCAATCTTAGAAAAGACACATGAACCATGCAATTCATCCAACATGTCATCTAATCTAAGTATGAAGTGACGATACTTTACAGTAATTTTGTTGATTTCTCGATAATTAATGCACATCCTTAAAGTTCCATCTTTTTTAGGTACAAATAGGACAGGAACAAAACATGGACTCATGCTTTCCCTTACATATTTTTTGGAAATAAGCTCCTCAACCTGCCATTAAAGCTCCTTTGTCTCCTCATGATTACTCTTATATGCTAGCCGGTTAGGAATGGATGCACCTGGGATGAAATCAATTTCATGCTCAATTCCTTTATTAGGTGGTAATCTACTTGGAACATCGTCAGGGAATACATATTCAAATTCCTGCAATAGAGCAACAATAACACTAGGCAAAGATAAGTCAAACTTGTTAATGGTAAAATAAACCTCATTGTACAAAAGTACAATCATAGGCTGTTTAACATAGAATGCTCTTTTGACATCACTTTCTTTTGTATATAAACTCTATATTTTCTTCTTTTTCTCTTGTATCCTTACATTTTCTCCTTTATCAATCTCTCTTTTCTGTTCACTCTCATTTTTAATCCTTATAAACTTGTTGAGGTGATAATAGTACAAAACTGATGAGTTTTTTATTCATTACAAAGGAATGTCGATTCTTGAAGCCATCATACATAACTCACTTATCAAATTGTCATGATCTTCCTAATAGAATATGACTTACATGCATAGGTATAACATCACATAAAACTTCATCGTGGTACCTTCCGATAAAAAATGATATAAGCACTTACTTATTTACCTTGGTTTTACCACTCTTATTCAACTACTAAAGCTTATATGGTCTAGGATACTTCATAGTAGGTAAATTTAGCTTCTTAACTATAGTTATGCTAGCAACATTAGTGTAACTCCCACCATCAATAATCATACTACATACCTTAACTTTGATAAGAGAATTTGTCTGAAAGATGTTATCTTATTGTACCTCATTTTCTTCCTTCACTTGCACATTTAATGCTTGCCTTGTAATGAGAGCTACACACCATTAACCAGATACTCCTCTCTATCATTTTCACCCTTTGATGATCGTACAGAATCATCATCTGATTCACTTTCAGTTTCAACATCTTCATCACTTCTCGATATCATTGCACAGTTAGTTGGACATTAAGATGCAATGTGACCCCTGCCCAAACATTTAAAACATTTAACATCTTTATTTCTACTTGGTTGAGGTTTAAATACCTGTCTCTTTACTATAACCCATATTCTTGTGCTTGGATAGCTCAACTTTAGACTTGTAATTGACCATCTCATCCCTTTTACTTTAAGTTGGCTTCCAAGATGAGGTAGAAACCAAATTCTGAACAAATTGTGTGGAACCCTTTCGTTTAAGTTGCCTTTTAACTTTCATTGTTATGTGCACTATGTCTTCTAATTCCACATATTGTTGCAATTCAATCATGTTTGCTATATCCCTATTTAGCCCTTGTAAAAATCAAGTCATGGTTGTCTCTTTATCTTCTTCTAAATTCACCCTAATCATGGTAATTTCCATTTTCTTGTGGTAGTCCTCCACACTTTTGGTGCTTTGAGTGAGCCTTTGTAACTTTTGGTACAACTCCCTGTAATAGTGATTAGGGACAAATCTCCTCCTCATAATAGCCTTTATCTCCTCTCATTTATCAATAGGCCGCTCATGATTCCTTCTCCTAGTCAAAACAAGTTGATCCCACCAAATAATAACATAATCAGTAAATTCAACTGCAACAAGTTTTACTTTTTTCTCTGCAAAATAGTTGTGGCAGTTAAAAACCAATTCAACCTTCTTCTCCCATTTTAAGTATGCATTAGGATCATTTTTACCTTGGGATGGAGGAATTGTCATTTTAATATTGCACAAATTATGGTGATAGGTGCCTTGCCTCCCAAATTCTCTTCGATCCCTTCTATTGTTAATAGTTCTAACCACAATAGTTTGATCATCAAATTCATCATCTTATACATCATCTTCACGGTCATAGGCATGTCTCAACTGCCTTCTTGCTTTAGGAGCCTTATATTCCTCATGCCTCCTTCACAACTCTACTATTGTATTAGCTTGCTCCTCCATCCTCTCCCTCATATCATCAAATATGGTATTCATACACTCAAATTGTTATTGTATAGTTTTTATCATGAAGGATACATCACCAACTCCCTCTCAAGCTGCACCTTTGTCTTTGGACGTCATAGTATTATTTTTACACAAAATAATTGAGATACCTCACAGTACACTCCCTCATGTCTTTCACTCAAAAGATGGTGTCACACTTGCTCGTTTTTACACACTTTATGACTTGTTCTTTATATGAACTTTCACTCTTGCATTTTACTGCTCAGATTTCCCTTTTCAACTTTATAAAGAACTAAACAATGTAAATTAAGAGTATTGATTTTGAATAGAATAAGATAAATGACGTAGAATTTAATAATTTGGAGAACAAGAAACTAAAAACAAAAAAAGGATATCAAAGCAAATGAATTTAATGAACTAAACTCATAAAAATCAGGATATATGTAGTTAAACCTAGAGGTCAAACTTAGGTAACAAAATAGGAAAATATATGGTAAAATTGAAGTTAAGCAAGAAAACTTTATTGTTATTGTAACCAATATGACCAAACTGTTAACCTTACCAATAACTTGAATTTGATGTTCTCTTTCTTTTGTTTTTCTTCCTTCTTTTTTTTTCTTTTGCTTAACACAAAACAACAGTATAATACTTATATACAACAATTAAAATTGAAATTGACACATTTATGAGTTTAAACAAACAAGCAAAGAGAAAAAGATTGCAAACAAATAGATTTATGTATTTAAATAGTAATGCACATAATAGACAAACTTAACAAAAATAAATAAATCACAAGGTAAAAAATTGAAGGATGAGTGGATTCAACCTAATTTAGAACCATATTCTGATACCAACTAATGTAGAAAACCCTAAAAAAACGTGACTTAGGGACCTAACGCACACAAGGAATAAAAAAAATAATCAGGAAAGCTAAACCAGAGTTTAATAACGTAAACCCTAAACCTAACCTTCGAAGAATATGAACCTAAGGTATTTAAAAAGGATATGAACGTCACACTCTAGAAAAGAAAGGAATTGAGAGTGATAAGTTGATTGTAACGTCACAAGAAGAAATATCTTTTGATAAGCTTTTTAGTCCTTAAAAGAACTGAGGGAGAAAAAGGCTTATTTTCTATCTCAATCAAAGTTGTCTTGTTTTTCAAAACTTACAAAGGGTACTTATTTATAAGTTAAGATAGCAATCCTAAAGAGACACAAATTTCTACTTATGAAAAATTTTTATTTTGGAGGAATTCCTAACTATCGATAAATTATAATATAAACAATAAAATCCTATTTAGGAATGAATGCTATTAATTAATCTGATTCATCAAGTATTTCAATTATATTAATTAGGTCTCTACTTTTTATCAAAGGAGAATTCACACCATTTGAAATTTGGTTGACCTGAATGTCCTCAATCAGTCAATTTAGTATTTCTTTAATCTTTTTAACTTTAGTTCATATTATTGGGTATTTTGAAATGTACAATAAATCTCTTCTATTCATTGAAATTCTAAATTATTTTATTGAATTTTTTGAAATATGAAATAAAATTTTTGTATATATTAAAATCTTTTATCCATCATTTACATGATTCTCATTAAAAAAAAAAAAGAATAGGGTAAATATTTTAGAAGGAATTTAGGAGTTATAGCCACAAAAAGTTGTTGACTCAGGGCAGAGCAGTGAATTTCAAAGGGTTTAAAGTGATAGATGCCGAGTTTGACGAGAAGAAGGCTAATAAATTTGATGTAATTATTGATGAAAAAGGGTGAAAGGAACAATCTTGGGTTGTCCTTGGATTTGGAATATTGATAGTCATAGGAAATCAAAAGTGACATGGAGAGAGAGAGAGAGAGAGAGAGAGAGAGTGAGAGAGTGTGTGTGTGTGTTTGTGTGTGTGAATCACGAAGAAGGAGAAATTGTACGTGAGTGAGGATTTTGCCACTCAAATTTCCAGTAAAGAGGATGGACGATGGTGACAAAAATTGTACGAGCCAGTGACTTAATTGTGCACTAAATCAATAGTTAGTGATCAAAAAAGGCCGACGGAAGGGGGGGTTATGGGAGGAGAGAAAGTAGGACTAGGCTGAGTCAGCAGGCATGGATGACTCAGCATGACCATGTCAGCATTGCTTGTTGGTTGGGAGAGAGGGATTTGCCAATTCGGATGTCATGTTAACACCAAATCAAAAGAAAACGGCCGATTTCACAAAATAAGAGTTTTCGATTCACTAGTGAACATGTTTTAACAAAATTGACCCGCATTAGACATTTTTGAACTTTTTAACTTGAATTTGTCAAAGTGAAAAGTTACCAGACTCAATAAAGTATTTATCTCTAAGGATGTATGGGATGCCTACGCTTCCCACTCAGTAACCTAGTTTCCAGGTCCGAATTTTTGGTTTTCAAAACGGTTTCTGATTTTCAGGTTATAATTGGAATACCATTTTTATTCTTGTCTGAAAAAAAATTGAAAAAAGGTTCTCTTTGTTTTTTCTTAAAAAAGCAAAGCGATGAGAATTATGTTTTATCAATGTATAATAGAATGTCATACATGCAACTAGAAAAAATGACAGGGAAAAGGTCAAAAGAGTTCCTAAACTTGCACAATTACAATCTTCAGACGCCAAACTGAAAAAAGAGGATTTCAATATTATCACATAGAGATAATAAAACAATCGAACCTTCCTTCCTCCTTAATAAGAGCAAACACAAAAAGATGCAAAATTAGAACTTGAAACTTTGTGTAATTTTGGCTATTAATCCGATTTTTTTTTTAAAAAATATAATAACTAATTTCATCCGTCAAAATATTGATTTTATAAACTTTAACTTTTAAATTTTTTGTGCCTGCATTGATAGAATCGTGAACAGATCTAGGGTTGGACGAACAGATTTAAAAGTTTACTATAATGATAATGATATGACCAATATAACCATATCTTGACTTCTTCTTTAGATCTAGATAATGCTAAGTGATGAGTTAGGTTATTATTTTTATATTTATTAGTTCATAGTATGGATTAATTCATCTTTTCTTTTCTTTTTTTTTTCTAATTCCCCCCCCCCTCCGAATTTTAAATTGCCTCCTAAAAGATCAAATTGCCTTTATTTTATATTCGGATTGTAATTACTCCAGTGACTTTACTTAAAATTGTGTATTGAAGTTTAACTTTCTAAAATCGCCCTTTAACATTTTTAATTGTCCCTATTTTCTTTCAAAGTGACGAATTTAATGTTTTTGGGCACTTTTTCCTTTTTATTTATTTATTTTAGTTCTCGTAATAAATTTTTAACCTTCTCCAAAACACATTTTGAGCTTACAGTAACAACAAAAGCATAATCTCAAATGCAATTTGTGAACCTATTATCATAGGTCCGATTTTCTTTTAAAAAATCTCTTAACTTTTATTTACAAATGATAAATAAATAAAATATAAATAATTAAATGATATAAATTTAGAGGAGGAAAAAAAAAACTTATCTTAAAGGTCAAGAGAAATTTGTTATTAACAAAATTATGTCATAAACAAATTTTGAATTCTAACTTAAATTAATTTTGTATTATCTTTATTAGTTACAAATTAAGTTATTTTATTAATCTAACTATTGTGCAATTGTTTTAAAAAAAGCTAGTGATAAAAAATAAATTTACATAATTAAAATTCGTTTTATTCATAATATGAAAATATTATAGATATTTATTTTACTATGCTAGACAAGTTATTATAGTTATTTATATATAAAAAACATATTTAATAGCATAAAAGATAAGAAAATCATTTAAATGTTTAAAAATATGAAAATTCATGAAGCATACTTTTAAGGTTTGTTGTCAAAAATAATAAATAATTTTTTTAAAATTTTCTGTGCATTTATTTGTTATTATATGTATTCATATAATTTGTTGCCTTTAAAAATTTGTTTGGCTCCATATTCTAGGGAAGAAGAAAAAGAGATGCATGAATTATATAATTAACTCCAATTTACAAGACCTTTAATGAACAAATTTATTTATTTATTTATTTTTTTCACTTCGTGAAATTTGTTGATGGAATTGATTTGTGTTTAAGTTGAGAATGAAATTATTTATTAATTTTTATTTTTCTGAAACAAATATATATACACACAGTTAAAATAAGTAATTTAATTTATAAGGGTTTATGAAATTTCTTTCGTTATGGTATCCTTTCTGTTTTAGTTGTGGTTAAAACTAAAAAAAAAAAAAAAAGAAAAGTTTTTGATTTTGGTAATAAATTTACGTTCTTATTAGCTTCACAGACACGCCAACTTTTGTCGTGCTTGCTTCGCACTTCCTGGCAAAAAAACCATACTGATTTTGGTAATAAATGTTTTATTGCCAAAAAAGCCTGCTGATTTTTAAGATTACAGTAATTTTTAATTTTGTGAATCTCACTTACCAACTCTCCTTGTTCTATTTTGAATGTTTTTTTCTGCTTATCAATCTTTTTCAACAAAAAAAAAGAAAAGAAAAACATTTTCCATTAATTACACACAAGAATGCATGGTAAAATTGTAAAAACACAAGACAAATAAATAAACATGTAATGTAAATAATAAATATAAAATTCATTTGGGTAGATTAAAATTAAAGTTTGTTAGGAATTTTGGAGGTTATAAATAGTAACGAAAAGCCCTTGCAGGCGCCTCCTTGCCTTCTTAATTTCACCCGTAAGCTTCCTTTATTTCTCTTTCTTTCGGCGCCAGCGCTCTCGCTCTCTCTCTCTCTCTCTCTCTCCTGTCTCTTATACACATCTCGGCCGAGGAGAAGAGGAAGAGAGAGAGAGAGAGAGAGCTGTCTCTTATACACATCTAGATGTGTATAAGAGACAGCTCTCTCTCTCTCTCTCTCTCTCACCTCATCCCGCAGCCTCCCGATCAGGTACTGTCTTCCGAGGGTCTCTCTCTCTCTCTTCCTCTTCTCCTCGGCCGCTGTTCGTGTCTTCTCTTTAATCTTTTTCTTCGTTCTTTGGTTGATTTACAAGTCGATCGATATTTCCAATATCAAAGAAAGAAGTCGATCATCCTAGGGTTTCTTTTGAAAGAAGTCTGTTTTTTTTTTTCCATTTTTTTTAATGATTTTTTGTTCGGTTTTATTATTATTATTTGTTACTTTGGTGGTAACCCTAATGATACAAAAACAGGGGAAATACTGCACACCAGATGTCTGTTCAGCTCTGCGGGGAAAACCCATTTATTTGGTGTGATTTTGGGATTATGAACGGAGGGAGGCTGTGGTGTGCTTGGCGGATATTGTTTAGACATTGGACTTGACCTTCTCTATCTGTGCTTCGCTTCTTTCTTTTGTTTTTTTAACTTCGGCCAAAGTTAGGTTTTCTTTTTTGGGAAATTAATAGACATTAAAAAAAAAACATTCTTGATTTTGTCTGCGAGGAGGAAATACTACCGCAAGGCATAATCTCACTCCAATTATTGCGGATTATTGTGTCATTCTGAGAATTCTACTGTGTAGTGGTTGAGTTGAGGTTCTCTGTTGCCATTCCCGATGGCTAAAACATTACTGTGTCCTGGGTTTCGGTTTCATCCGACTGATGTTGAACTTGTTAAGTACTATTTGAAGAGAAAAGTATTGGGGAAGAGATTCCAGTTTGAAGCCATTGCTGAGGTCGACATTTACAAATATGCTCCATGGGATCTGCCTGATAAATCGTGTCTTCAAACTGGTGATTTGAAGTGGTACTTCTTTTGTCCCAGAGAGAAGAAATATGCCGGTGGGGCGCGGATGAATCGGTCCACTGATATGGGGTACTGGAAAACCACTGGCAAGGATAGGCCTGTTCAATACAATGCTGAGGTTGTTGGGATGATAAAAACATTGGTTTTCCACAGAGGCAAGGCACCGAAGGGGGAAAGAACGGACTGGGTTATGCATGAATACAGACTACAAGAGAAAGATTTGTCTGACAAAGGAGTTGCTCAGGATGTGTTTGCGCTCTGTGTGGTATTCAAAAAGGATGGACCTGGTCCAAAAAATGGTGCCCAATATGGAAAACCGTTCAAGGAGGAAGACTGGGATGACAATGAGGAGGGGGAGGTATTGAATGGTGGAGAAGTTATTCCGGCCTTTGTGAAAACTGTTAACCCAAATAATTCCAGTGCGACTTGTTCTTATGTTCCTGAGAACATATGCATTAGATCACCTGCTCCATGCCCATCTGAGACTCTGCAATCTGGTCATTGGCCTCCTGTTATCTCTGATACTGATATTTTTCCTGCAGAGGAGACTCATTTTGTGCATGAAGAGGATGATATTTTTGCAATGTTGTCTATGTTCTCAGAAGAAACTGCGTTCAATCTGGATGAAAATGAGAATAACAAGGTGTGTAACCTTTTCTGTTCTTCTGCTTAGCTAATTTTGATTTGGAAGTTGACTTATAATTTTGCAACTACATGTATCTAAGCTGTCGTGCATTGTGTCCCTATTAATTTTGTAACTAGTAGGACATTGTTTGGATATCTGGTAAAAATTCTCCCATTCTATTTTGTACTGGAACTAATAGTTTGTTCTTTGCTCTTTTATTCTCTATGTCACTACATTTGCAATTTTACATGGTCCTCTCACAGGACTGTATAGCACTTTGCGTCAAGCTGTTGGTTTGGTCATTTGAATGAATTATTAGAAGGAAGAGATATAACTTGTGTGCATTTCTCTTTAAAAGAACTTATAACTTTGTCATTGACAATGTTTTAGAGATATAAGCTGTTGCATGTCTCATTTCTTTAATTTCACGATTTCACTTAACCTTGTAAAATGGCAGAACTCTTTTACAACCCTGTTTGTTGATAATTAGCTTGGTATTTTGCATTTATGGTCACGTGTAACTTTGGTTATGTAATAAGCTCATTTGGAGCAAGGTTTCTATGATTTTTTTTTCCTTGGTTCTTTGTGCCACATATAAATCTCTTAATCTCTCTATTGGTGAACTTCAGCAAAACCTTTAGATAATTTGTTGATAGAGGAAATTTTATGACAAACTTTTATCAGTTGTCATCTTTCTCTTGCTTCTATTAAATAAAATAGAGTCCTGTAAAATCAGTTCTTGGTTCTGAAATCATAATAATGTGGTTTTTACTCAACTGGAAGGTTGTCAATCATGAGACCAGAACTTTGATGGCTAATTTACACTTCAATGCATAATCCTTACTTTATTGGACTTTGTTTTCATGGTCTATGATGGCTTCTTTCATTTTTTCGATGTGTTGTTTCTTTTTCCTCCCAATGAATTGTTGTACTGGCCTCATATCCCTTCAGGCTTCCTAGTGTTGTTACTCTGTTTATTGAAGTATAATTTAAATGTGAATTTGCAGAGGGCTGGTAATCTCAATGAAGGGGCTGAGTGTTATTTAGACAGTACTGATATCTATAACGGCTTGGGTGACCTGGAGCACTTGGAAGGAATTGGTCAAGGTGGAGACAACATCACCGGTTATCATTATGGTAATTATGAAATCAACCATGTGGTTCAAGGTGATAACCTACATTATTTGGAGCTGATGGATCTTGATGTCCCATTGAATTGCTCAATTGGATCTGACAACTGCAAGCAAATCCATATGGGTGGTGTATCTTCTGACAACTACTACAAGGGATCGGAGCAGTCTTATTACCCTGCTAATCTTTGGGATTCTCCTCAGTTTGTGGCTGGGTACAGTCAGTCTTCCGTGCTAAATGACAGACCTCAATGTTTTGAGGACCAAACAAACCTTTCTAGTTTATAATGCTGGTATTTTGCCTTGGAGGACTATATTCCACATCTCAGTTTGTTAATAAACAGGAAAATGGTGTTGATACAAGGTTTAGGATCCTTTTTGTTGAAAATTGACTTAACAGACATGCAACCTTGTTTGTCGAATATTTGTTGCAGCTATTAGTTTGGACCTCTGCAATTCTGGTATCATGGCAACCGCTAAGCCACACTGGTATCTGCTTTACACGTTGTATCTGTTGTATGTTTAATATTGCGGGTCCAGAAAAAGCGAGGGGAGGAAAAGCATCAGCAAATGACATGCTGCTGAATGATATTGCATGCTTACTATCTCTGGTCTAGAAAAATACTGATTCTTGCTTTTAACATGGTTGCATCTGTTGTATGTTATATAATATTGCTGGTCCATGATCTGGTAAGTTTCCATTTGCAATCACTGGTACACGCTGTTAAAAGCGCTGGGACATGGTTTTGCATTCAAATATTACTGGAAGACTGAGCGAATGATAAGAGACCATAGTGAAAAGGAAAGGGACCAGAACATCAATATCTTTTACCACGGCATGCAGTCTAGAACTACGAAGACAGCAGAAGCCTATAATTCCTAATAATATCGTGGAAAGCACAATGTTCATCTTAGGCTAATCAAAATCACTAGCATCATTGGTGATTCCTCTGTTTGCATTGACTCAGGCCTAAAGTGTGTAAAGCCAACTAAATTTCAACATACTAGCCAAGGGCTAAGACACTAACTGCCAAATTACAATCACCCAGCAAGGAACTGGAAAACTGCAAGAAGAGTAGGAAACCAATTACCCACAAGCAAATGCCCACCGAAAAATCCATCGCAGCACTGATCTTGGCATGACCAATTACAAGTCTGCTAATTTCCAATCCCATTGATTAGTTCATGGAAATGTATTGGAGATAAGGATCTAAGGTTGGAGTCCTGGAGATGGAGAGAATAGAGATGCATTTTCACTGAGAAATTTTGTTTGTTGGGAATTAGAAGAGCCTAAACAACCAAGCACTTCCTAGTCCTTTTAACTTGCAATTTTATTTTTTTTGGTAACAAAAAAAAATCCATATCGGCAATCCTCTAGTGGCACCTCGAACCTCCACGTCACATGGTAAACTGAATCTGTTAGGTTAACATCACAATGCAATAGATTTAGAACAAATTAGAGTTAGCGATACATTTTAAAAAGATAAAAATTCATGGTAGATTTATTAAAAAAAAATAAAAAACAAAAAGTCAACATTTTTTTATTTGAAGATTAGCCCTATTACTAAGTTAAAGTTCATTTGTTTTTAGATTCATCTTTTTAAAAGTTGATAAAAGACTTTCACATGAATCTAGTACAAAAAGGACAGTTTTTAAAGTTATCTTAATGAAAGAAACAAATTTCATATTTTTTTTTTCCCAAAGTTATGAACAAGGAGCGAGCTTTCCTATCTCCAAAGGGAAAGGGTTTTTTTTTTTTCTTTTATCTTTCTTTCTTTCTTTTCGTGCTTCAATACTAACCTGTTTAATTCAGTCAGATTTTGATCATAACCAGCCTTCAATCAAACGCGTGCATAAGAAATCGGGAATTTTTTATTACATAGGCCAAGATTTTAGGATATCCCAATACCCAACTTTGGGCCAGACTCAAGAAATGGGCCACGATTGTGTTTCCAGTGAGCTCACTGCTCATTGCATTAAAAAGATAAAATCAACGGATAGAAAGAAACTCACGGTTAGGATAGCATCAAGGCTTTGAGAACCGATCACTTATTGAACCAAAAAAATCATAATTATAAATGTTTCGATCGATTTAATCAAAATTAAATCAATGAAACTGGTATTTAATTATAAAAATATAATAAATATAATATTTATATATTTTATATAAAATATTAATGTATAAAATATAATAATAAAGAAGATATAAGTGTTAAATATATCATAAAAATATTGATGCATTTAATTATAGGTATTTTATAATTAACATAAGATAAGGTTAAAAAATAATACATATAAAAAAAATTTAAATAATTTAAGTCAAAATATTAAGAACAAAGTATATTATAATTTATATATTTTTATATAAAATAATCTCTATATTTTCTTTTCTTAATAAATATTTTAATACAAGAAATATAGTTTAGATTAAAAATACAAATACCAAATATACTGCAACATATAGTTTTATGTAAATTTTTAAAAATGTAAATAAGTATATAAAATAGAAAATTTCTCTAAAATTTGTAGTTTATAATTAAAAAAAGGAAAAAAAAATTATAATCCATGAATTGACAACTTATTCTGTTTATGTACATTTTAGTATTCATTTAGTAAGAAAAAGAAAGTTAAAATAGAAGTTACCAAGCTTGATAATGGACAGTAAAGGAAAGAGTCCTGTGACTTAAGAAATCGATGCGGGCTTACTTGGGGCGATGGTATGAGGATTGGTGACGTTAATCCATTAAATTGATATATTTTTTAAAAATTTAATTTTGTTTGACAACAATTATTAGATATGTATAAAAATTAATTAAATGTATAAACAATCGAATAAAATGCACATAAAGATTATTAACAATACAAAAAGGTAGAATTTTATAATTTTACACTTTTAACTTGTTTTTCTGCACATTTTATTTAATTATATTTACATAATTTATTAATTATTATGTATATTTAATATTTTTATTAAAAATAATTTAAAATTTCAAGAAAAAAAATTAATGAGATGATGTCATGACGTAGATGGGCTTGCGATTTTCTAAAGTCCCTTTATCATTTCCATAAAGAAAGTAAGAGTTGCCAGAGGATCCAAATGAAAAGCGGGCAGCAAAACGGATAAGGAGGTCTAGTCCAGTGGATCTCTTCATTTTATTCGACTCCCACTACACAGGGTTTGACGCTAAGCGGCAGCAGGATTTTGGTTAATGTTTGATTAAAATTTTTGTCACACTATTTTATTGGAGTGTGATTGATATAATATATATAATGATTTTTAAAAAAATTTACAAATAAATTTAAATATTATTTTAATTTATTCTATTTACCATAATATTCATTATTCTTATCAAATCATATGATTTTTACATTTTTATTTAATTACTTTTCAACCTCATTTATGTATCTCTTAAGGATATGTAAATATTAAAATTATTCATAAAATAAATAAATATAACCATAATGTGAATAATTATCTATAAAAGTGATGAAAGTTTTTTCTTTACTAAGGAACTGTAGGGCTAAGAGTTCTACGGTTTCAAAAAACATGATGCTTTTTGTGACTACTTTTGTATTATATTTGATTTGCTTATCTTTAATACAATCAACCCATGTTGCAAGATCATTAAAGTTTAGATTGAAAAGAATTTTATTATTTATTAATCATACTAATCTTTTATATATATATATATATATATGTGATCCAAATGTTGGTATCACACGTAGGAAAAACTTTCATTTATCATATTGTATTTAAATCAAACATTATAATATACATTAAATAAGAATTCGACAAAATTATGATCAAAATTTAGTTTATATAAATAATATGCAAGAGTACGCAAACCAATAATCTTATATAAACTAAAACTACCATATCTAAATTTAACATTTATTTTAAAATCATCCAATTTAGAAACTGAAATCAAGTTTCTTGAAACTGAAGGTATATAAAGAGTCTGTAATAGGTCTTAATAATAGTTTGCATCTAAGATCAAACGATAAGTTTTCATGTCTTTAATTAGAGCTTTTATATGATTTTCTATAAAGAAAAATCTTTAGTTGGATTTGTGGTTTGGATTGTAATGAATCCCTTCATTACATTAGATACATGAGTAGTAATGCTAGAATCAAATAACAAAGTATTATGTAAAATTTTAATTAAATTTGATTCAAAACATACTAAAACATTAAATTTACCTTTTTTTTTTAAACCAAGTCCTACGCTTTGGACAATCTTTCTTATAATGTCCAAACTTGTTATAGAAGTAACACTTATCACCTTTTTGTTCTTTCTTTTCAACTTAAGGAGTATAACCATGTTCTTTTATTTTCTTGAACTAATAGGTTTTTGTGTTCATTCCTTTCCTAGTCTTATTGCCAATAAGATTAATGGAATGACTCTTTTGGATTTTATAATCTTGTTTCCTTTTGAACAAGCGTATTGGTCAATTCATTAACATTCTATTTATCCTTTATAATATTGTAATTAATTTAAAATGTTCATACTTAGAAGGGAGTGATTTCAAGATGAATTGCTTTAAAAAAGAATCCTAAACTATTAATCCCAAGGTCTTAAGCCTTATTGTAATATTAATTATTTTATTAATGTGTTTTTGCATAAAGCATGACCTAGCAAACTTCATGGTTATGAGCTTTGCCATCAAATTACCAGTAAGTGATTTGTTTACAAAACAAAAATGTTCATCTCTAATATGCAAATATTCTTTTGTACTTTTTTGTGTGGAATAATTGTACCACTGTTGTCAGCAACAATCATTTTTAAAAACATAAGGCTTAACTTGTTGCTTTGTTCCCATGCTTTATGATATAACTTCTTTGCCTCATTACTTGAATCGACAATAGTAGTAAGCTTGATTGTTGATAATGCCAAGTCAAGATTCATAACACTTGAGTGAAAATTGACTTATTTATGCTATTTAGAGAAGTTTAATCCATTAAACATAATAATAGATGAAACATGAAAATGAATAAAAATAGTTGCACAATCATTAATGTTTATAAATTAATGGTGAATTAGATTTGTTCAACAATCAAAGTGTATAATTTTTATCTTTTGGGAAATATTATAATACACTATCATAAGTAAATACCATATTAAAACTTAATAGGTAATTAATTATTTTTTCAATTAAATACATTTGATATATTTGAATAAACAAATATTTTTAACAAAAAATATTAATATACCCCAATAATGTTACTAATTTTATTGATTTGTAATGCCAATTTACATAATCACCTTTCATTCATAGGTATTTGTTAAAGTTATAGGTAAATGACTATTTATGCATATGGTCATTTTATTAACTAACAAATTATAACCATAATTTATGCACAAAAAATATATTTATTTGTTTAATTTTATGCCATATCAAAATACATACATATAAATGTAGGTCATCTAAAAGTCATATCAAACAGTTTATGTATCATTAATATTCATAAATGAATAAATAAATAATTAAAGAATTGTTTTATTTATTCTTAAAATTTAAAAGGAGTTTCAAAAAACAATTCCTTACAATGTAATGCCCATTATTCCCATATGTGCACTTTTATCATACAAAAAAAAAAAAAAAATTAAAACTTAGGTTTATTTTTATATAATTAAATTGTTCCCAAAATGAAACTTATGTAAATAATAGTAGAATTGTCATGAAAAGTCAAATTGTCTCTTATTATTCCATTTTTTTCATAAAAGTTAAATTGTCATGAAAGCAAGCAACATGATTTTTATGCAAAATCATAAGGGCTGAGGGAATCAATTTCAGTTAAAAAAAATATGAATATAAATCAAAGATGTAAAATCTCATTATTTTACATCAAAGGAGAACAAATTAACCTTTAAGATTAAACATTAAATCCTATTTTTTTCTTTTAATTAAATAATAATCATAAATTAAGTATATATCTAGTTATTCATACACATAAAATATTCAATTACTAAATGTAGACTTTAATACCACTTGTTAAATTATTTATTTAAAAAATCATCATTAAAATTAATTTTTGATCTTGAAATTGATTATTTTCATATAAATAATACAATAAGAATTATGCCTGAATTGATAGAAGCAGAAGCTATTATCGTAACTGAAGAACTTGTCTCAACTTAATAATTAATGTTCAAATTAAACCTGAGATTATAATTCTTAATAATGTAATAATATACAAAATTATCACTCATTAATTAAGTCACATTATGATTAAATCCTTAATAAGAATATTGTTTAAAAATATTCTCATAATATTAATTGAAAATATTCTAAGATTTGATCCCACCTTGGTGATAATTGTCTCCTTATTGATGTATCTATATCTCAATTATTATTATTGGTAAGGATAAATATTTAATATGATAAATTATAAAATGGTAATCAAAGGATAAATAATTAATGTTTCTTGGAGTTGGGATTAGGGTGATTGAGATAAGATTGGTGATATTGCTTATGTCTTTGTGTATGCCAAATGTAAGTTGACTCACTTTTTCTTTTTCACATGGTGGATATCTAAAACAATCTTCCATTATATGCCTTAATGCATAATTATTTATTCTCCTTTCCAAGGATCTCATGGATTAAAAGGTGCATTTGTGTAGTATTAAACAATTTTGCATCAATGGAATACATGTATCAACAATGGTGTAACTTGTATTTTCTTTTTTCTTTTTTTTTTCTTTTGATGAAATTGTGTGTAAACTCATGTTATAATTAACATAAATATGAACAATGGATAACTTCTTTTGAATGGACTAAAAATTTAAATTTAAGATGGTTTTGTATGCTAATTTGTAATTTTTTTTAAAGGTTGATACAACCATGACATTACAATATTAAATTTTTTTAATTAATTTGATTCTTGATTATACAAGATATTATGCTACACCCATGCAGTTTTCCATAATGATAATAAGTGTCTTTCACTAAAGTAATAATGTTATATAGAAATTTTCACAACTGATGGAGGTTTCATTAATTTTCATCAATTAGCCATTAATTATCATTAATGCTTTCAATGAAATCCATAGTTATTTAGGCTTACCCATTGTTGTAATTGCTTGTACATCCTCTAATGGAACCATAATAACCATTATGAATCATATTTTATCTTTATTTTCAATTTGAATTATTATTTCGTTATTTGGTAATTTGACACCAACTCAACTTAATAATGGTTTTTTAATAAATTGCACATGGATTTCTAATCAATAGTGAATTAATCTTCAATATTTAAATATTAGTTGCTTATTGCTCTAAATTATTTAAGTTAGAAAAGAACATTTTGAAAATGAACCATGTAATTTTTAACATTTGCTTAAACTTGCTTTATAGCATATGCAAACAAATTATTTGTCTTGGAGACATAAAGGGTGTGATGAGGATGATGAATGTTGGAAATTAATAATATATATATATATATATATATATTTGTAATAAAATGTATATTGCGTCTGAAGCATGCATATTATTATTTTTTAAGGATAGTTTATATCTTTGTAAATAAATTGTCATAGTACATTAAGTTATAGTCACTATTATCCTAAGATACAACAAATCTTTATACTAATGTGTATTTTGAATGGTGAGATCATAAAAATAGATCCTTCACTGATTAACCAATCATTATAGACCTTTTCAAATAAAGAGTAAGAACTCACCAAAATTTTCTTATGGTTCATTTTGGGAGATGAAAGAATCACATTTATATAATATATCTAGTATAATTATTCATAAATAAGAATAATAACTTAAATAAAAATTTTGATAGTAACAACTAGTTATTTTAATACACATAGTAGCTAGTTTAACAATTAAATAATGAATAATTTAATGAACATAAAAGGCTAGCTCAGTGGTCGTAAAATAATTAATTAGACAAAGAGTTAAATGTAGTAATTAGCATTTGAAAATATATTATTTTACAATAATTCCTCGTTATTTTAGAAGGCTAATTCTATTAGATTAATTAACAACAATACAATATATCATTTTTGGTGCTTTTTGGATTATGAACAAAAAATTATGACTTACAAGTTTTGATATTTATAAGCATAGTGAAATAATTTTTTTATGAATGTCAATGAACTTGCCCACAATACATTATCTAAAATCATACTCTTTAATGTGGCTTATTATACTGTTTGCCCTTGTGCTCATCTAGTTATTTTTATAAGAGCTCTAGAAATCTTGTCAAGAATCTTATAGGAGTAGTCATACTCACTTTCATATAGTTGATTCTATTAAGTGTGTATTCTAGTAATACATCACCCACAAAGACTATAAATTTTATTAAAAATTTAATTCAACTTTAAATATTAAAAAATTTGCGTTATCTAATTTTGATTGTGTATACAAGTCAATTAAAAACTTGTTATTACTTATATAAACATACTTTAAGAAATTTCCTATTATATACGTTAGATTCTCATCACTTTTGGCCATTCTTTATAGGCATTTGTCTAATTTATCTAGATGTATCTTGCACCAATTTCTCGCATAATGACTTACTTAGAGGATCAATCAAATTCATCTTTAACCTCAAGTGATATTATTTCATTAAATTAGTAGTTACTTTACCAATTCATATTGTAGATGAATATGTCCAGAATTCTCTCCATTATTAGACTTGTTCTTGGTATGAGAAATATAAACTTACTTAATACATCAACATTTATTGTGTTGATACCCATAACGAAATATCCATAAAAAATTTATTAGCTAATTTTCCTCTACACTAATCATCTCAAAGGATATAAACTCATGTTTTATGATAAACTGAGTAATAATTATTTGCTTGGTATACTGTAAACAACTGCTCTACCTTTAAGGTTAAATTTATATCCATTTGATGGATTTTATTTCATCTAAATAAAAAAAAAAATTAGTTAGCATAGTTATAACTTTTCAATATAGCTTGTAATTCACTGTAAAATAAATTATAAAATTAACAAAACATCATGATAATATTTCCAAAGCTTAAAGATTATCAAACCTAGTTTTACAATCTATCTCAATTACTTTCCAAGAGGTTTTATACATGATATATTTGAAATTATTAGTAAAGAAGCTCTTGCAAGTCTCCAAAGTAACCCAGGAAATATATGATATTTTATTTAGCATAACCATGCTTATAAATATTTGTAAATTGCAGGCTGAATATATATATATATATATATAAAAGCAACAAGATAATTGGAAACAACACATCTAGAATTCAATAAAAAGAACATAATATGTTGAGTATAAGTATTAATTGATTTTGCGTTGTGTCATAAGGTATAAATGCTAACATACCATACTTAGTTGAAATTATTGAGTTACTCCATTAGAAGCCCATCCTTTCCCTACTATACATGAATGAGTACAAAAAAAAAAACATACTATACCAAGTTTACCATAAAAACAAGCACATATCTATAGCCTATGTAGCTCATTGCCATAAATAAGCCATGAGTCCTTAGGATAATGAATTCCTTGTGATGTGTACTACAAAACTTGACTAACCATCAATTAACAACATGTAAAAAACTTAGAAACATCAAAATATTATTAAAGGCATTCTTGGAGATTAATATAATAATATAAAATGTGTTTATTGGTCATTTAATAAATTATTAATCATAAATAAAGGTATCATTGCCTTGATAAAATCACCAATTTTAATCTTCATTGTCACACCTAATGCCTAACATATGATCCATCACATCATGAAATATAAGGATAATGAAATTTAAAGGAAAATCAAAGTACCAAAAAGCATAATTCACAATACGCAAAGCCATTCAAGACTCAATTTAGTGTCAAATCCTAACTTTGGGGTTTTCCCAATGTCCAAGTTTATAAATTGTAAACATCATAACTTGGCCATACGATGAAAGAATAAATATACATATTTCTTTGGTCCATAATCTTCTTTTTGGTATAACATCAACTCTCATAAAGATCCTTGTGAAAATAGTCCAAATGCTAATGTCTCCATTTGCTTTGCAGCTAAATATTCCTGCAACACCTATTAGGCTCTCCCTACTTACCTTAATAATTATTCCACGTAACATTTATAAATAATTATTTTAGATATACCAAAGTGTTTTTATTAAGAGACAAAAATGAGGTGTGTGATGTATTTATCAAATATAAGAGTGAAGTTAAAAATTAATTAAATAAGAAGATCAAAAGACTTAAGTCAAATAGAGGAGGAGAGCATAGTTCACAATTATTATTAGATTTTTATGAAAAGAGGACATTATACATGAAATCATACCCCTATATTCACTTGAATCAAATGAAGTAGTGGAGAGAAAGAATAAAACTTTAAAAAATATGATGAATGTTATGTTAGTCAGTTGAGGGACACTTAATAATTTATGAGGAGAGACAATACTTTCAACATGTTACTTTCATAATCAAATCTCTTATAAGAAAATTGGAAAAACCTTATATGAGTTGTGGAAGGGATACACTCCTAGTTTGAATTATTTGAAAGTGTGAAGGTGTTTTGCAAATGTTCTTTTGCCTAAATCAAAAAAAAAAAAGGAAAATAAGTTCTAAGACCTTAGATTACATGTTTATTGGTTATTTAGAATATATTTCTGCATATCATTTTCTTATTATTAAAAGTAATGTTATTGAGACTAATATCATTGAGACTAAAAATGCATAGTTTTTTAAGCATATATTTTCAATTACAAAGGATTTAATGCTATAATTTGCCCTTAGAGTTGAGATAAATAAAGTGTCTAGTAACACTTCTCTTGAACCTGAATTAAGAAAAAGCAAGAGGCAAAGGAAAGAAAATACATTTGAGGATGATTTTTTCACTCTTGTAGCAAATAATGATCCCTTGACATATATTAAAGTGATGTCCTCTAATGATGCTAATTTATAGCTAAAAGCTATAGAGAGTGAAATTGGTTATTAAAATATAATCACACATGAGAATTAGTATATTTACTTATAGGTGCCAAACCTATAGAGTGTAAATGGATTTTTAGAAAGAAATATAGACCAGATGGATATATTGAAAAATACAAAGTTAGACTTGTAATAAAAGAGTATACATAAAAAAAGAACATTAATTATTTTGATACCTTTGCTCGTATTGCTAGAATTGCATCTATTAGAATATTGATTGCATTGACATATATTTATAATTTGTTTATTCATCAAATGAATGTCAAAATTGCATTTTTATATGATGATCTTGATGAGGAGATTTACATGTCACAACTTGAAGGTTGTGTAGTTTTTGGACAAGAAAAAAAGATCAATAGGCTTGTTAAATTTCTATATGAATTGAAACAAGCAAGTAAACAATGACATGAACAATTTGATGATGTCTTTATCTTTAATAATTTTTTGATTGTTGCTGTTGATAAATGTGTTTATACAAAAATTGAAAATAGTGCTTGTATTATTATATGTTTGTATGTTGATTACATGCTTATATTTAGTTCTAGTATGAATTAATAACTAGTACAAAATCGTTACTTGCATCATATTTTGACATGAAAGAATTAGGGAAAGCAAATGTCATTCTAGGAGTGAAGATCACTATAGTTTATAATAGTATTTTTCTATCATAAGAGCATTGCATAGGGAGAATTCTTAAGAAATTTGGATATTTTGATGTCAAACATATCTCTACTCCTTATTATGCATATTTAAATCTGTTGAAAAATATTGGTTAAAGTGTATCTTAGTCTATGTATTTACAAATTATTTGTAGTTTGATACATTTAATGAATTACATATGTCTTGATATTGTCTATATAGTGTATAGATTAAATAGATATACACATAATTTAAACCATGATCATTGAAATGGTTTGGTAATAATTTTGAAATATTTAAGAGTTATCATAAACTATGAGATATTTTATAGTGGATTTCCCACTATACTAAAAAAGTATAGTAATAATTGGATCTATGATTTAGATGAAATAAAATCCACAAGTGACTATGTATTTACATTTAGAGGTGGAGCAGTGACTTAAAAGTCTATCGAGCAAACAATTATTGTTCTGTCCACCATGAAATCCGAGTTTATAGCCTTAGAAATGACTATTATAAAGGTAAACTAGTTGAGGAATTTCCTTTTAAAAATTTCATCCCAGGTAAAGCCAACACCATCAGTTTCGATGCATTTTGATAGCCAAGCCATTATTACTTGTGCAAAAAATAAGTTATTTAATGGCAAAAATAGACACATTCGTTTAAAACACAAATTAGTAAAGCGATTATTGAATGATGAAAAAATATCACTTGACTTTAAGGTCAGAAATGAATTTGGTTGATCCTTTGACTAAACCAATAGATGAAAAACTAATGAAAGTTATCTCAAGGGGAATAAGACTAATGCTTGTAAAATATGGTCAAAAGTGATGAAAACTCAACCTATGTGATAAAAAATCCTTTAAAGTAGGTTTATATGAGTAATAACAAGTTACTGATTGACATCAGGTGCACTATCAAATTATAAGTCCCTTCCTATGGTGTAGATAGTGTAATGATTCCAATATTTGAGGTTGAGTTATACTCTTAATGAATTCTATAGCTTTTATGGGTGGTGTGTTACTGGAACACACACTTGATAGATTCAACTATATGAGATTGGAGCGAAGCTGCTCTTATAAGATCCTAGGCAAGATCTATAGAGCTCTCATGAAAATAAACCAAGTGAGTGCATGGTGTTACAGTGCCCAATTGCCTTAAATAACATTATTTCAAAGAATGTAACACAAAGACAAATTTATTAATGTTCATTAAGAAGTTATGGTTTATAGAAATTCTTATTTCACCATGTTTTTAAAGATCAAAACTTTTGTCATAGTCTTTGATTTATAGCCCTAAAGGCACCAATGATTAGGTATTATATTCTCACAAAAAAACCCAACAAAATTCAACCTTTTAAAATATATAGGAAATGTTGAAAATAAGGGTATTTTAAAAGACTCTAATCTCATATTAGAAATGAAAGACATTACTTGTCTTATGACTTGTAAAAGTAAAAACCCAAAAAAGGTCTCTCACATATAGGAGGACGAATGCAACCCCACGCAGTAGACTAGCTACACAAAACCTTTTTGAAACTCTTCAGATTATGTTGGTCAAACTAGCTGTTTTGACTAGTCATTCTTACCTATTGAAGAATTAGCTGTTAAGAAACTGAATTTTTAAAACATTATCTTCTTCCTTAATACTCATCAGCCATAACCACCAATCATTATTTTTATCCATAATTTTCATATTTATGAAATATTAAAACAAAAGCAATATAAATAGAACTTCTTATTTCTTTACAAAAAACAAGTACAAAATGAACATTATCTCATTTTTCTTGCACTTTGAATACTGAAATTGTTAAATTTTATAGACTTATGTTGTTTTTGTTACCTTACTTATAAAGTGCACAATAGTGGGAAGATTTGTCGTGTCCTTAAAGAATAGTTATCATAACCTGCTGCACTATGATAATTCATTTAGGGGGCAAAACTATCTTTAAAGATAGTATTTTTGCGTGCTTCAAATTGATATCCTTTTTTATATTTAAATTTTAATCTATTTTTGTATATTTTATTTTAAACAAAGTATAAGACTTATTATATGAAGTTAGGATATCATTTAAAAGTAAATGAGAGGATTAAGAATTTTTGGTGCGGAGCTAGCACGTCAACTAAAAACCAACAAACGTAAAAAAGAATATGGAATTTGATGGCTCAACCAAAAATTAAGCACCTCTTATGGCAAGTCGCTCATGATTCACTACCAAACTAGACCAATCTCTTTAAAAGGAAAGCAATATTTGACATGTCTTGTCTTATTTATGGAAATGTAGGCAAAACAATGAAGCACCTCTTATTCTTTTTTGAGCATGCCAAACTCACTTGGCTTTCAAGATCATAAGGTTATATCCCTCAGTCATGAGGCTTACCCTTCTTTAGCATATGACGGGATGTAATGGCAAATCAATGGGAGAAGTAGACCCTTCATTCACTTTTACATAAGTTGTTCACCTTTATTACTACGACACGTGAAGATATAGATGATAAACATCACAAAGCTAAATATTGAGTTCCTCTCGCCCAAAGTTGTCTAAAGCTAAACTTTGATGTATCTTATGATGGGAAAACCTCGATGTTTGGTCTTGCTATTGTTTGTAGAGTAAGGCAAAGTAGGGGTGGGGTGAGTTTTAGTGCGAAAAGTGAGGCCAGTCTTAATGGTTGAAGCATGGGCCCCTCGAGAAGTGGCTTACATTGTAAAATTTTTTCACCCAATTAGAGTTATGTTGGAGACAAATTCTAAATTGGTACACAAAGATTTCACAAACCACTCAAGCAATTGCCTATGGCAAAATAGGCCTCTGATACATGTTATTCAAGCCACACTTGCCTCTTTGGATAATTAATTTTGTACTTCTATTAGTATAGCTGCCAGTGAAGTGGCTAACTAGCTTACAAGATGTGCAAGGATGGGCTATTGCTCCATAGATTAGGTGAATGCTTCTCTCGTATATCTCATGGAACTTATTTAAAAGAACTTCATGAAATAATGCAATTATAAAATAGTTTTCCTTTGTTTAAAAAAAAATTGGCTTTAGATTATAGAAAACTGTGGATTATGCAACTATTAATTTCCAAAGGAATTGATATGTTATTGATTCATTGATAATATGTAGCACTTTCCAATCTCAAAAGAAAATTTTTATAAGAAGCTATAATCTATATGTATATGTATATCTATATACATATATATACAATATAATATTTTTTTAAGAAAAAAAATATTAATTTGTTCTTCCTAATTTTGGAAGCTATTTTTGTCCAAGTGACAAAACCTTCAAATTTAAAAATACTTATTTTTCTTTTAAAAAATTTAAGTTAAAAGGATTTGGATCTAACATAAATTCCTCTCATCTTGCATATCTAAGAGGAAGACATCTTTTGCTTTTTAAATATTATCATATAGATGTGTTTTATTGAAAAATAAAAAATATTAAATTTACTTTGATATTAATAATAAAATATTAATTTTCTCTCTAAACATAATAAAGTATTAATTTCTCAAATTTTTAGACCTTATAGTATTTATCAATTCATTAGATGTAAATAGTTTTAACTAACTCTTATTCACATCCATTATGATTTCATTTTGTTTCCTTATCTTAATCTCATTTTTGCCTTATCTTTATTATTAAATTGAAAGAAACTCTCCAAAAATACTCCAATTAAATGATGAGTTGCCACATATTTAGTCTTTAAGGGAGTAAAGGGAAAGGTGCTTAAGAAAAATAAACTTCATAAATTCAAAGTAAATTTTTGCTAAAAAGATATAGGTGGCATTAATATTCACGTTGTTCTCTAGAACATGGGTGTGTTGCTTACAGCGATACTCTTGAATTAGCAAGTGACAATATTACTTTCTTTGGGTGGTAGCCGAATGTAAACGAAGAATTGCATAAACTATGGTTTCAGGTATCTTCATGCGAAATTGTACACTTCCAACACTTGCGTTTATGCCTCCATTTGACATGGTAACACCCCTCAAAACAGTACGTGCAAAAGCATATCAGTAATAACAATATTTTGGATTTAGAGCAATATTGAATTCTATTTCCACTTAGCAGGCCCTTTTTAATTTTACTTTTTCTTATTTTGCTTGGTTGAAATCAACGAGTACATCTCTTTACTACACTTTTATTAAGAAAAAATTAGATAAATTTAAGTAGATACAATTATTTTTTATACAATATATTTATTATTTTAAACTATATTAATATTTTGTATGTAGTATAAAAATCAATTAGTTCACAAAAACAAACTTATTTTTTTAATCTTAAGAATTTTTTCTTAGCAACCGTTAATAATTTGACATATATCTTTTTATTATTTATTGAAAATTTTTTTGTTCAAAAAATTAAAGGCTAGAGCATGGATATATTTATATCCATATCCATATTTATTTTAATATTACTAAAGATAAGAGATTTGATAAAATGTTATAAGTCAATATTTATAGTTATTAATAAGTATATATTATCAAAATTGAGACAAAACTAGTAAAATATTGATATGATAATATTTGCTTGATTGTAGGAATATTTAAATATTTTATTAATATTCTAATTTTCTTACTAGACTTTTACAATTTATAATATTTTAAATTAACTTAATAGTTACTTTGTAGTATTTTAATGGGATTAGAATTTAATATATATATATAATTTACTCAATTATAATTTAATATGTGTTATAATTTATTCAATTTATGTTAATAATTTTTTCTGCATTTCTAAAATATAAGCCTAAATATATCTTCAATAAATATGTTTAACATGCATATTACATAAATAATGTAGATTTAATATTAGTTTATATTATATTAGTATTGTTAAAACTGAGAGAAAATTAGTGAAATACTTATATGACAGTATTTGTTTTTTAATTTTTGAAATATTCAAGTATTTGATTTAAATTCTAAATTTCTTAGCAAACTCTTATAATTTGTAGTATTTAAAATTAATTTAATAGTTAATTTTTATTCTTTTTTAATATTTTGAGAGAATTAGAATTTTAATATACATATAATTTACTCAATTATAATATAATATATATTATAATTTATCTAATTTATATTATTAATAATTATTCACATATGTTTATGTAGTAAAAAATAAAATTCTTAAAAAAATATGATAAATTTGAGTATCACACGAATTTGATATTAGTTTATATTATAATTGTTAAAATCAAAAGAAAATAAGTAAAATGGTTAGGTAACAATATTTACTAAATTTAAGGGGACCTAGTAATATTTTATTTTGTTAACTTTACAATTTATAATATTTGATATTAATTTATTAATTAATTTATAATTTTTTTTAGTATTTTAATAAAATTAAAATTTTAGTATATGATTTACTTAATTTTATCTAACATATATTATAATTTACTTGTTTCATGTTGATAATTATTCATATAAATTTTATATTCACAAAATGCAAAGTCTCATAATTAAGAAAAATAATTTCTTAAAAATAAAGATTAATCATAAATTCTTCTGTTCTTAGAAAGAGATTTTTTAATTTCTATTTGTTTCTAGAAAGAAAAAAAAATCACAATTTAAGGTATTTTTTTATTTTTCTCTTTTTATTTTTGATAAAAAGGAAAATAAATTACTCTTAAATATATATATATATATATATATATATATATATATATATTATTTTTTAAATACTCATAATTTAACAATTTTTAATATTTATTATTTAAATATAACACAAGTAAGAATTTAATTTTTAATAAATATATAATACTAATGTATATGTAATGGCTGCCATTTATGACAAAGAACTTGCGCTGCGTTTTACATCTGGCGATCCGAGAGAGTCTCGTGATGTACTGTGATAGACTAGGAGAATTATGTGGAGCGTAATCTTCACTCAGCGCGCCTAAGTCTAGCTCGGTGGTAAGTGGTGCGCTATGGTTTTCAATTCATTTCCTCTTGTGCTGTAATCCTGCTGGTGCTGGAGAACATTTTGTGTTGATTTTGTTCCCGATTTCCCAGATCACATGGCAAGCTCAGAACCCACCATGTCGCCAGAAAACTAAGTGACTGAACCGAAAAGTTAGGATATAAGCTAAGGCTCGTTTTGAAGATCATTAGAAAATTCTGAAACTGGTTCAAAGTGAGAATAATTGAGAATTCTGTCAATCTTCTGATTCTTTTGTAGAAGGAAAATTTAAAGTTAAAAATAAAAAGTGAGACTTTTTCTGAAGCGTCAATCTTTGAATCTTGCAATGAAATTTTGGCGCATATATAACAAACAATATATAAAAACGTTTCATGGCCATGACCCTTTACACTAATTCAAGGAGTTAACAATTGAACTGCCATAAATTATTATTACACTACAAAAATTTGAGTGCCCTGGCTACCTTCCCTCTTCAAGTGGCCAAAACAAGTACACATTGGCCCTTGCGAGCTCTCCCCAAACTAGTAACTGTGGGTGTGAGAACATGGTGAACTGTTAGATGGACCATTGAATTTTGCACGATTGTTTTGACGGTCTAACCATTTGCACTACATCAAGTGCATTAATTATATGCTTAAGTGAAACTTTATCAAAAGAATTACGTGTGTAAATGAGTGTTTGAATTATCCTTTACCACTATTCAATCAATCTAGTAGTTGACGAGAGTGTTATGTCGGCTTTTAATTGTGATAACTAAAGTTCAAAAATATGATGATTGACCTAACTTTGGAGGCCGTGTGCTGTGGTATGGTGGTCAACGATTCATGAGATGCAAGCATTAACAGTACACACCACATATTTGAAAAGCAATACTAACCACTAAATCAAAAATCTTAAAAATAAACTCGCAAATTTTTTTTTTTGGGTTTGAAGAAAAAAATAATGGCATTCTAAAGAAAAAAAATAAAGTAACTTTTTTTCAAAAGTAAAAAAATATTTCATACCTATAAATTAAGATTATAAATAATTTGTTTTGATTTAATTAATTTTTATAAAAAAAATACTTACAATTTGAGTACTATTAAATTTAAATAAAATTTTTTATATTTAATTTTAGTTTTATTAAAGTTTGAATTAAATGTTACATTTAATCAAATAAAAAAAATTAAATTTAAATGACTAAAAAAGACACTAAATTAACAATGAATCACCACTTCAAACGATAAAATTAAAGCAATTTAGCAGAATAAGAATAACCGACCAAATATGCCCAGCATTCTGGAGAAAGCTTTGAAAAAAAAGAAATATAATAATAACCTACAAAAACAAGAGAGATCATATGGCCCTCCTTCATTCCATCTGCCTCATTCTTTGTGTCGCTTTCTCTCACTCGGGCCTGGCCTTGAATGATTGACAATAGTTCAATTAAACAATAAATAGCTATTTTTTCACCCAGCAGCGACGATGCTTGAACTGTACTTCTTCACCTTCACTTCCTTTCTCTCTCTTTCTCACACACACGCTACGACTAGCTATCCGTAATAATAATAGTAATAATAATATGCAGTCTACTCTGTACTACTGCTGCTGCTGCTGCTACTTTCACTTTCTCTCTCTAGAACTCTCAGCTTCTCTCACCCTCCCCCAAATGTCCGATTACGCTCGCCGGACGCTCGCTGCTTCCAGGACCCGCCGTGGGTTATGGTGCTGCCCACTCAATGTTCCTCCTCCGAGCCCCGATAACCCCGTTACAATCCGCAAGACCCGTCACAAGAAGATGGCTCAATCCGCTTCGAAGCCCCCCGGACCCAACTCGGTCCCCAGCTCGCCACAGAGCTCCAAGTCGGGGTTAAACTTCGTGGTTCGGATGGACCCCCGCCGGATCCTCTCCCCTGGACGCGTCTCCCCAATCGACTCCGATCCAACTGCCGTCAGTTCCATTGAAGAATTTCTCCCTGAACCCGACCCATTGCAGGCCCCCGGTTCGGCGCCGGCACCCAAATCGAGAACATCAAATTTTTTCCGGGCTTGCAACGAGTCTCATTCGGGTGATGTGAGGCTGAAGTTGAGGGGAAGGAATGGAGGGAGCTTGGTGTTGGAGATGAGCTCGGAACTTCTGATTGCCAACTCGGAGGTTTTTGCGGGGTTGATTTCAGAATATCGAAAAGGCTTGGGGTTGTCCAATGGCGGCAATGGTAGTAATTGTAGAATAGAGGTGCCGGATGTGCAGAATATAGGGGTTTTCAAGGACACCATTGAGTTGATGTGTGAGGAGGATATTCCTAAAAGGCTTTTGAAATTTGGGGCTCATAGGACCATTGATATGCTTGAGGTTAGTTAGTGCTGCTGGCTCCCTCTCCCTCTATTGATTATTATTATGAGTTATTTTGGTGGATTTGCATAACAAAAAAAAAAAAAAAAAACTAGGTGATAGGCAACAAAAATTTTAATGGCTGTGGCATTGCGACTTGTGTTGTGCAACACCTAGATCAAGATTTGATGCGTTCTCGCGTAATGCACACATGCTATTTGTTCATTGAATGTTCCTTTTTTTATAAACGTAGGAACCCCCACGCCAAAGTATTTCATTTATAAGCCTACTTGATGAAAAGTATGCCGCCCTCACATGTTCTTCTCAAAGTTTGTGTGACTGATCTCGTTTTAGTTATGATTGCTCCATATTATGATGGGATGTTTACACTACTATTAAATAAAAATTTAGGCTCTCATAAGGTTGAAATCACCTTGAAGGAGGGGCTTAAGCTAGTAGCTGTCTACCCATGAATGAATGTCAGGATTTGTTAATTGTCCTGCAAAGCATATCTGCAACATCATTTTAGGCTTCAGTTGAGAACTTGCTTTCTTTTCACTGTTTCAGTTTCTTGCAGAATTGGGTACTGGATGTAAATGCAACTTAGCTTGTGGCACCAATGATATACAGGGGCTTAAGTTCTATTTAGTATGACCATGATTTTAAAACTTAAAATAGTCCTTTTTTTTCCCACAAGTTTTTTCAGTCTGCCTTTAACTATTTGTTTACTGATTCATCATCTTTTGGAACTATTCTAGGTATCTGCTGTCATCAAGTTTGCTAAAGGTGTTTATTCCTGTTTGAAATACCTGGAGGCTGTTCCTTGGACAGAGGAAGAACAGGATAAATTGAGGAGCCTGTTTACAATACATAAGTTTGATCAGACAACCACTGAAGACATTTTGGCAAGACTCTACTTGCGCAGCTCTGTAGATTCCCAACAAAATTTAGCTAGACAACTTGTCTTGGCCATCACTGCTTGTTCTGATGCTAATGGCAGAAATGAACTGAAATCATTAGTTAGGGGCCTTCTTTGCAAAAGCTCAGTCTATGAGAAGGACCAACATGATATCAAGAAGAAGGATCTTTATGTTGTTTGCCAATCCTGCCTAGGTTCACTGACCAGCCTCTTGGTGGAGGCATCTGACATGACACCAGATGGGAAAAAGGAAAAAGAAGAAACGGGCGAGCCTCTGATTGAACGCATCTCTAAGCAGGTTGACAACGTCAATTGGCTGCTAGAAATTCTCCTTGATTGGCAGATAGGCGAGGAATTTGTTGGTATGTGGGCAGATCAAGGAGAACTGCTCAAAATGCATGGGAATGCATCTCCGATGGTCAGATATGAGCTCAGCCGGATTTCTGCAATTTTGTTCATTGCAATGGGCACTAGAAAGTTGCAGTGCCACTCGGAAGCAAGAGCAGGACTTTTCCAGGCGTGGTTTGGGCCAATGCTATTGGACTTTGGTTGGTTGCAGAGTTGCAAAAAAGGGCTGGACATGAAGGCATTGGAAGAAGCCATGGGTCAAACTCTTCTTACACTTCCTCTAAAGCAGCAGTATATGCTTTTTATGGAATGGTTTAGGTGTTTCTCCAAGCATGGAACTGAGTGCCCTAATCTCAGCAAAGCCTTCCAGATTTGGTGGCGCCGATCATTTTCCAAAGGCTCAGAAACTTATACCTTTGAATCCAGGTAACCAGTGGCATTCTCACACTACTCTACCACTACCAGTGTAACATTTCAAGGTGTGTAGGTTGAGAGATCTGAAATACCCAGCACTGAATAAAGTAGACCAACTATATAGAATAGGTAGTTAGAGTATAAAATGGGACATATTTCCTTGTATAACAGCCAAGAGGGGAAAGTTGTGAAGGCCACATATTAACTATGCTGTCTAGCACCGCACCATATTCAGAAAATAGTCCGAATATCAGATATGTGACTTTTCCACGACGGACTCATTTGTTGAGTATTTGAATTGTTGAAACATGAGTATCTTCAATCATTTCATTCATTCTTGGATGCTGGAGATATTATGGAGGCTGTCAAGTTACCTGACCGCAAAGAAAAGGAAGATACGATAGTCATGGGCCCCGGGGGTCGTGTAGGTGGGCATCTTCCAACTTCCCAGGGCCAGAATGGGATTTAATATGCATGAAATCTGTTAGGGTGAGAAGATGTGGCAGCTTTTATCATCTATTATTGTTTCGTACGTTGCTTTGCTGGCAAAAGAAAAGTTAATGAATGCATTACTACATCTACATGCTTACAATCCCAGTTTTTCTGAGTCCGACGTTCTTCTAATCAAGGTTAATAATAAGCTCCTCAGAATTGAAAGCCGGCATGGTTGAAACTTGAAGCTGTAATTGACGTAGAGAACCAAAAGAATAATAACAATCAAAAAACAAAAAAACAATATCCTAATAAGTCAAGTTTCATTTCCAGTGGTAGGAAAGGAATACAAATAGGTGTCTAGAAGTAACTTTTTTCTCTAAAAGAGAATCCTTTTGTTAATATTAATCAGATCGGCAACCTTGTCTTTTGTCTAATCATGCATATGAATTTGATTTAATATTTAGAAAATTTTAAACTTTACATAATATGAAAGAATATTCTTAATAATTAATAAAGAAAAGATACACCAGAGTTTTATTTCATAGATATGGAGAATGAAGATTACTATGTACGCAATACCAAAAAAGAATAATTGAATTAAAGAACTCAATCATCAAATCTATCCTATTTGATAATTTGGTTATCATCTTATCTATAATTACTTTCAAGCTCCGAGTATTCTATTTCTTTTTGTCAAAATGAAAATGTAAAATAATTCAGTCACTGTAATAGAGTACGCATGTTCTTAAAACAGAAAAAACAAAAACAACGTCATTTACAAATCATTTGAGAATCGTGTCTACATCCTATATATGCAATTGATAGGTTATTATCGTAGTTTCATCAACTTGTTTAGAAAATTACCCAATACCAAATTCTTCAAAACTATTGGTATAAAATATGTTAGTGTGGAAAATAACCTTTGCTCTAGATTTGTTGCAGAATTTTCCATGAGTACCATTGTTTCATCACCAACTAGTTTCATGGTATTGAATAACTTTTCTTTCCTTAAAAACATATTGATTAGTGTCAAAATCATTCCACCATACTGTGTTATCATTTATTACGTTGATTTTTATGTTTATAATAATTAATTTTTTATTTATTATAACTTTATATTTTATATAATTAACAATATGTTGGTTTAATTTGATCTTTTGTCTATGACCACCGTTCCAATCACAACTATGACCCCGCCGCCGTCTTTGCGAACTTGATCACCATTACCACCATGATTATCCCGATCTCATTTTAATTACCTTGGTTGATTCATAAGGACACTAGTACTATTAGGAGAAAGAACTTAAAATCTTTATACACATTTCAATATTTGCTTTGTTAAAAATTTTTAATTAACCATATTAAAATATTTTTATTAATAACTCAATTATAATATGGTTGAATTAATGATGAATAATTATGTATATTATTACATTATTAAAAATTATAACCTCAAGTTTGGTATATGCATTGATAAATATATTTAATTTAAACTATACAGTTGTATATATATATATATATATATATATATATTTGTAATTATTATTCTCTCTTTTAACACATACATAAACTTTATCTAAAGTTGTATAATTATAGTAAAAGTTAGGAGAGAGAAGTCAATCATTAGGTTAAGGTAAATTCTTTTAATATATCAATAATTTTAACTTTTATAAATTTAGATATATTATTAATGATATTATTTATATAAATATATTCATTTTCAAGATCCAAAAAATTAACATTTATGATGATAGATTTATTAAGAAATATAACAAGTTATATCAAAGTAAATGTTTTAAAATCAAATATTTTTAATATATGATAATTAACATATATATATATATATATAACTAATTAACAATTATTCTTTAATTCTACGAAAATAATAGAAATTTATATTAGCATATGATTGATTGTTAGGCTATTCTATGGAATATATATATATTTTAAAAATTTTAATATTTTATATATCCTATACTACATGATTATAATTTCAATTCAAACGAATATATATTGTACGTGTTAGTATTAGACTTATGAGTCCAAATGTTGTGATACTTATTGTTAATAAATATTAAGTTGTATTTTTATATACATGTATTAAAATTATACTTTGTTAGTCACCAGAGTAATCAAACTATTATATTTGACATCATACATATATTATGGTTATAATTTGATTGTCAATAAAGTAATTAAAGTAGAATGTTTGAATAGACATGTGTGCATTATTGTTATAGTTTGTTAGTCATCAAATAATATGCTTAATGACACATATAAATAAATTATTTATTTATGATTTTAATAAAATACTTATAAACGAAAAATAATTGGATAAATTAATGTTATTAATATTAGAACTTTATAATTTACCTAAAAGTAAATTATTATTCCATGATTACTAATATATTTGATGTAAATTAATATTTTGGTTAAATATATTTTTTTATCCAAAGGTAGCAAATAAATTTGATTGAAAAATATTTAATTACTTATTAAAGTTAAAGATATTACTTATAATAGTATATTGTAGGATTTTTCAAAGGAAAACTACAATATTTTCTAATTATTTTATTTGATTTATGATTAGTTATAAGTATTTATGGTTATGCAGCTATTGCAATCCACTTACATATTTTAATTGTTATTTTGTTTAAGGATTAAATTTTTTAAAATGACGTGAACAAGTCAATATTTGCTTATACGTTATAAATATTGACTTATACTATTAGTGAGTAAGCCCATTGCTATTACAAATTTAAATAGTAAGAAATAAAAGTTAGATCATAAACTATAAAAATAAAACAATATGTTGAGTTTTACATTTATAAAAGTGATTATCAACAACAAGATTAAGAAAACTATTATATATATATATATATATATATATTCTTATTATTCTAAAAATATGAATTTAAATTTCTGTACATCAACTTCTTTTTTTAACTCTTCTACCTTATATGCTTTTGAGATTAGAACAATGGTAAATAGAGAAGAAATGACCTATGAAGATTTTAAAAATATTGATAATTGGGAAATTCCTCATATAAAACTAAGTCAGATCTATCATATGTCTAAATTTATCTTCTCTAAACTTCTTTTTAAAATAGATCTCCACATTAAAACTGAACAAAGAGATATTCCTCTCTCAGAACCCTGAGTCTATTAAACAACATAAATTCAAAGGCTTTGAGTATATCTATTTAGGACTTATTCAAGTTGCTTTTGAACCACTAACCTGTGAGGGACTTAACACCTATATTCTTGTTGTTTTTAGAGATGCCATACACTATAACTTTCAGGACTCTCTCTTAGGAATAGTTGAATCTACCTTAAACTCAGGACCAATATCTTTTGATTGCTATCCTAATATGATCATTTCTCTTCATGATAAACATATTTTAAAATGTGTCATTTTACAAATTAAGACACAAAATTATCATATGCTTCATGGATCCGTTCCAATTGCACTCATATTTTGCATTCATTATTAACTCATGACATTAGCATTTACTCCCACTAAACATCTGCATCAATCAGAAAAGGGGAAAACACTTTTATTACAAATAGATCCTTCCTGATCTAATGTTAGAATTCCTAAAACCATCAAATGGAAGGATGTTTCTCTCCTTGAAGAATGGACTCTTTAAGGGGAAGTATAACTAAAAAGTATACCACCATCTGAACCAAATTCTAATTTAATTAAGATAAACCAATTCAATGATGGTAAGATCACTTTGAAGTTTGATAGATCACATAGATCTGTTAACTCTAGGTTTAAGGATGATGCTTCAATATCAACCATTAATCTAGGAAATGTTTCTCAGATTCCTTCTAAGATAATTTTCTCTCCTTGTAAACCTAGGTATTCCACTTTAGATCTACATAATATTGCCTTTAAACATGCTAGTTATAAGACTAGTATTCCTTATTCAGTTTAGACTAGTAAACTAGGCTGAACCAAATAGCCTTCAATCTTAACCTACGTCACCAACATATTCTGTAATTATAAAAATGTTATAAACGTCCTTAAAAAAGAATTTGTTTTAGATAAAGATTTTTTAAAAAAGGAATTTTATTCACACAAAAACAAAGAAATGAGAAAATGGTTTTTCTCCCAATTTCTTGATATCTTGTTAGAATTGCAAAACCAATTTTATGCTTTTTTGGAAGAAAATCAAATTCATATTCCTTTCTTTGATTGGTTTGAATATCATACTGAAACCCTAGAGGAATGGAAAGAAGAGTATCCATTACTTCGAATGGTCGGTATATATTCTTGAAAAACCTCATAATCCATTTTTAAAAACCATTAACCCAATTTCTAAATGGAAAACCCTTCCAATAGAGGAAGTAAAGGGAAAACAGATTCAGTTTGAACACCCTCTATCTAGGAAGTGCTCTTTTCAGCAAGGTGAAACAACTATTAAAGCATCACCTTATAAATTTTCCACGAACTCTGAAGATAAGAATCCAAGGAGTTTGATTGAGCAAAATAATTTTTCAAATGCCAATCTTCAAACCATTGGTAATTAGTTATCAAGGATAGAACAACATATCCAACAAACTGATTTATCAATGGTTAAGGTTGATAAAACTCCTGTATTTAAACCTTTTGAAGTCTCAACTTCAAGTAAATAGTAGATTTAGGACAATAAAACCAGCTTCCTTGACCAAATAAAACACCAGTTAGAATTTATAGGTTTAACAGGCCCTTCGACATCTAAGATTGCCTTAGATACACCTGTTAAAATTGGTCTTCTGCAAGCCAACAATAAATCAGTCCATATTCTAGATGAATATAAGACCACTTTTGTTTTTGGTAAAGTAATAGAATCCCCTAAAGTCAATAAACTTGTGTGGACTCCTTGTACCCAACCTATTATTAGGGCTCCAGATCTCAATATTGAATATAAAAACTTGTCTACTTAGACAAAGTATAGTGCTAATTCCATTTATGAATGAAACATAGAAGGAATGTCAGAATATAATATTCTAGGCATTCTACATCAAATGACGATGACAACCAATGCTTATCATTCCTAGAATTCTTTTGTTTCTAATCGTGCTATAGTTGAAATCCTTATTGCAGGATTTACAGGGCAATTTAAAGGATGGTGAGACTACCATCTTATAGAAACACAAAGATTAGAAATATTAGTGTCGTAAAACTTGATGAAGAAGAAATCCCCATTCTTGATTCATCCAAAGCCTTATTCCATATTAAATTTCAACAATGATCTTAACAATCTCCTTACATTTTGTAAGACATCTTTCTCATTTAAAAGATAAAAATGCAAAATTTTTATCTAATCTTAGATGTAAGAAGTTAAGTGAATTCCAGTTCTATAAATGCACTTTTCTCACTAGGTTAATGTTTAGGGAGGATTTTAATCAATCTTTTTGGAAAGAAAAGTTTCTTATAGGACTCCTTACCCTCATAGGAGAAAAGGTTAGAAATAAACATAAGGAAACAATAGGAAATCGCATTCCTTATGACAAACTCACTTATGGTGAGTTAATAAATTCTACTTAAGTAGAAGGATTAATGAGAACCATAAAGATTATAGCTTGAAGGTTTTAATAGATACAAGAGGTCCAATAACACAAGCTAGATCTTCAGTGGATGCAAGAGGTCCACTTCATATTCCAGAAGACCCAATAATACGAGCTAGAGCCAAAACAATGGAAGAAGCACTAAATAGGCTGATTGAGGACATTCAAGCCAACCAAACTTCAAATGGTGCGAATTCAAGTTTGACAAAGAGTAGAGGTCTAATTAATATAATTGGAGTACTTGATGACTCATAATAAGTAATAGCACTCACTCCTAAATAGGAGTTTATTTTCGGTTGTGGAATTTGTCCATTATTAGAAATTTCTCTAAATAAGAATTTGTCCTAAATAGGAATTTGTCCTAAATAGGAATTTGTGCCTCTTTAGGATTGCTATCTTTGCCTATAAATAAGCACCCTTTGTAAACTCTAAAAATCATACAACTTTAAGTGAAATAGAAAGTAAGGGTTTTCTCCCTTGGTTCTTTTGAGAACTAAAGAACTTATCAATAGGTACTTCTTCTTGTGACATTCTAATCGACTTATCACTCCCAATTCTTTTCTTTTTTGAAGTGTGACGTCCATATCCTTCTTAAATACCCTAGGTTCATGTTCCTTCGAATGTTAGGTCTAGGGTTTACGTTATTTAACTCTAGTTTAACTTTCCTGGTTGTTCTTTGATTCCTTGTGTGCGTTGGGTCCCTAAGCCACGTCTTTTTGGGGTTTTTCGCATTAGTTGGTATCAAAGTCTGTTTCTAAATCAAGTTGAATCCACTCACTCTTCAATTTTTTACCTTGTGATTTATTTATTTTTGTTGAGTTTTTCTAATATGTGCATTACCATTCAAATGTATAAATTTGTTTGTTTGTAATCCTTCTCCCTTTCTTTGTATGTTAAACTCATGAATGTGCCATTTTTAATTCCAATTGCAACATATAAGTATTTTACTGTGGTTTCATGTTAATCAAAAGAAAAGAAAAAGTAAGAAGGATCAACGAAAAAAAAAAGGGAAAAAGAACAATAGAAAGAGAAGATTTACACCTACCCTGATTTTTGTGAGTTTAGTTCATGTATCCTAATTTATACCTAGAATGAGAGAAGAAGGTTGAATTAGTTTTTGATTACCACAATTATTCTGAGGAGAAAAAGGTAAAGCTTACTGTAGTTGAATTTACTGATTATGCTATTATTTGGTGAGATCAACTTATTTTGACTAAGAGAAGAAATCACAAGCGGCCTATTGATACATGAGAGGAGATGAAGGCTATTATGAGGAGGAGGTTTGTCCCTAATCACTGTCTCTTATACACATCTAGATGTGTATAAGAGACAGGAGCTACACCATGAACTAGATACTTCTCCCCATCACTTTCACCCTTTGATGATGGCACAGAATCATCACTGTCTCTTATACACATCTAGATGTGTATAAGAGACAGCTTAAAACATTTAACACCTCTATTTCTACCTAGTTAGGGTTCGAAATTACCTGCATCCTTGCTAGAACCCACATTCTTGTGCTTTGATAGCTCAGCTTTGGACTTGTAATTGGTCATCTCATCCCTTTTACTTCGATTTGGCTTCTGAGATGAGGTAGAAATTGAATTCTAAACAAACTATATGGAACCTTTTAATTTAAGTTGCCTTTCAACTTCCATTGTCATGTATACCATGTCTTCTAATTTCACATAATGTTGCAACTCAACCACTGTCTCTTATACACATCTAGATGTGTATAAGAGACAGATTATGAGGAGGAGGTTTGTCCCTAATCATTATTACAGGGACTCGTACCAAACGCTGCAAGGACTCACTTAAGGCACCAAAAGTGCGGAGGACTACCATAAGGAGATAGAGATTACCATAATTAGGGTGAATGTAGAAGAAGATAGAGAGGCAACTATGACTTGATTTCTGCAAGGGCTAAATACTGTCTCTTATACACATCTAGATGTGTATAAGAGACAGGATTATTGATGGTGGGAGTTGCACTAATGTTGCTAGCACAACTATGGTTGAGAAGCTGAATTTACTTACTATGAAGCATCCTAGGCCATATAAACTTTAATGGTTGAATGAGAGTGGTGAAGTTAAGGTAAATAAGCAAGTGCTTATATTATTTTCTATTGGAAGGTACCACGATGAAGTTTTATGTGATGTTGTACCTATGCATGTGGGTCATATTCTATTAGGAAGACCATGACAATTTGACAGGCGAGTTATGCATGACGGCTTCAAGAATAAATATTCCTTTGTAATGAATGAAAAACTCGTCACTCTTGTACCATTATCACCTCAACAAGTTTATGAGGATTAAAAATGTGAGTGAACAATAAAAAAGAGATTGATAAAAGAGAAAAGAGAGGAGAAATTGTGGGGACATAAGAAAAAAAGAAGAAAAGAGAGAGTTTCTATGTAAAAGAAAGTGATGTCAAAAGAGCATTCTATACTAATCAGTTTATAATCTTTCTTTTGTATAAAGAGGCTTATTTTAATACTAACAAGTTTGACTCATCTTTGCCTAGTGTTATTATTGCTCTATTGCAGGAATTTGAAGATGTATTCCCTGACGATGTTCTAAGTGGATTGCCACATAATAAAAGAATTGAGCATCAAATTGATTTCATCCTGGGTGCATCCATCCTTAACCGGCCAACATATAAAAGTAATCCTAAGGAGACAAAGGAGCTTCAAAGGCAGGTTGAAGAGCTTATTTCCAAAGGATATGTGAGGAAAAGCATGAGTCTATGTGTTGTTTCTGTCTTACTTGTACCTAAAAAAGATGGGACTTGAAGGATATGAGTTGATTGTCGAGCAATCAACAAAATCACTGTAAAGTATCGCCACCCCATACCTAGATTAGATGACATATTGGATAAATTGCATGGTTCATGTGTCTTTTCTAAAATTGATTTGAAAAGTGGATATCATTAAATTATGATGAGAGAGGGAGCTGAGTGGAAAACAACTTTCAAAACTAAGTACGGTTTGTATGAATGACTTGTTATGCCATTTGGTCTCACCATTGCACCAAGTATTTTTATGCGACTAATGAATCATATTTTGCATCCATTCATTGGTAAATTTGTAGTTGTGTATTTTGATGATATTTTGGTCTATAGTAAAACCCCAGAAGAGCATCTTGATCATTTACGTTCCATTGTAAGTGTTTTATGTTCTGAGAAATTGTATGATAACTTATAGAAATGTTCTTTTTATACTAATCAAATTACATTTCTTGGCTATATTGTTAGTGCTAAAAGTGTTAAGGTTGACAAGGAAAAAGTTAAGGCAATTCGTGATTGGCTTACACCTAAGTCAGTTAGTGATGTGCATAGCTTTCAAGGTCTAGCTAGTTTCTATAGTCGCTTTGTTAATGACTTTAGCACCATTGCTACACCACTCACGAAGCTTATAAAAAAGAACATGAGTTTTAGGTGGGGTACTGACCAAGACAAGGCTTTTAATTGCATTAAGAAAAAATTAAGTTTTGCACCCTTACTTGCTTTACGTAACTTTGCAAACACTTTTGAGATTGAGTGTGATACTTCAAGTATTGGCATTGAAGCTATTTTGATGCAGGAAAAGCACCTAATTGCTTACTTTAGTGAAAAGTTAAGTGGAGCAAGCCTTAATTATTTTACCTATGATAAAGAGTTATATACATTGGTACGAGCTTTGGAGACATGGCAACATTACCTTTGACCCAAGGAGTTTGTCATCCATACTAACCATGAATCTTTGAAACACTTGAAGGGACAAGGAAAGTTGAACAAAAGACATGCTAGAGGGATTGAATTCATTGAGACCTTTCCCTACATCATCAAATATAAACAAGGTAAGGAAAATGTCGTAGTTAATGCATATCTCGCAGGTATGCCCTTATCTCTACACTTACTGCAAACTTATTAGGATTTGAACATATTAAGGATTTATATGTGAATGATCTTGACTTTGCTAATGTGTATGGAGCATGTGAGACGTCAGCCTTTGAGAAGTTTCATAGGCATAAGGGTTTCTTATTTAGGGAAAATCATTTATGTATGCTTATGAGTTCTTTGAGGGAGTTGGTTGTAAGAGAAGCTGATGAGGGTGGTCTAATGGGTCATTTCGGTGTTAGGAAAACTGTAGATGTCCTTAATGAACATTTCTTTTGGCCACGCATGAATCAAGATGTTGAGAGGATATGTGAGAAATGTATAACATGCAAATAAGCGAAATTTAGAGTTTTTCCCCATGACTTGTATACCCCTTTGCCCATACTCAGCCATCCCTGGGTTGATTTATCTATGGAATTTGTACTGAGATTGCTACGAACAAAAAGGGGTAAGGATTCTATATTTGTTGTTGTTGATAAATTTTCAAAAGTGGCACATTTCATCCCATGCCATAAAATTGATGATGCAAACAATATGGCTAACTTATTCTTTAGAGAAGTAATACATTTGCATGACATGCCATGAAGTATTGTTTTAGATTGGGATATAAAGTTCTTAAGCTACTTCTGGAAGACTTTGTGGGGTAAGTTAGGTACTAAGCTATTGTTTTCAACTATTTGTCATCCACAAACTAATGGGCAAACTGAGGTGCTTAATCGAACTCTTTCAACTCTTTTGCATGTTATTTTTCGAGCAACTGTGAAAATATGGGAAGATTGTTTACCACATGTCGAGTTTGCATATAATAGGAGTGTTCATTCTACTACTAGTTATTTTCCATTTGAAATTGCATATGATTTTAATCCATTGACTCCTTTGGATTTGGTACCTATACTTGTCAATGAGTTTGCCAACTTATATGGTGAACACAAGGCTGACATGATAAAAGAAATTGCATAAAAAGGTGCAGCAACATATTGAAAAAAGACTTGAGCAATACGCATCACATGTCAACAAAGGATGAAAGAGGGTGGTGTTTGAACTTGGTGATTGGGCTTAGGTGCATATGTGCAAGGAACAGTTTCCAGCTCATAGGCATTCAAAGCTACAACCTAGAGGAGATGGTCCCTTTCAAGTTGTAGCACGAATTAATGACAATGCATATAACTTGGACCTTCATGGTGAGTATAATGTAAGTGCAACATTTAATGTTTCTGATCTTTCCCATTTTGGTGTAGGTGATGATTTGAGGATGAATCCTTTTGAGGAGAGGGGGAATGATGAGAAGCATAGAGATGATGGCTAGAAGGCTCCAATGGATGTAAGAGGTCCAATAACACAAGTTAGATCTTTAGTGGATGCAAGAGGTCCATTTCATATTTTAGAAGACCCAATAACACGAGCTAGAGCCAAAACGATTAAAGAAGCACTAAATGGGCTGATTGAGGACATTCAGACCAATCAAACTTCAAATGGTGTGAATTCAAGTTTGACAAAAAAGTAGAGGCCCAATTAATATAATTAGAGTACTTGATAGCTCATAATAAGTAATAGCACTCACTTCTAAATAGGAGTTTATTTTCTATTGTGGAATTTGTCCATTGTTAAAAATTTCTCCAAATAAGGATTTGTCCTAAGTAGGAATTTGTGCTTTTTTAGAATTGCTATCTTTGCCTATAAATAAGCACCCCTTGTAAGCTCTAAAAATCAGATAACTTTGAGTGAAATAGAAAGTAAGGATTTTCTCCCTCGGTTCTTTTGAGAACTAAAGAACTTATCAAGAGGTACTTTTTCTTGTGGTGTTCCAATCAACTCATCACTCCCAAGTCCTTTCTTTTTTGGAGTGTAACGTCCATTTCCTTCTTAAGTACACTAGGTTCTTGTTCCTTTAAATGTTGGGTCTAGGGTTTATGTTATTTAACTTTGGTTTAACTTTCCTGGTTGTTCTTTGATTCCTTGTGTGCGTTAGGTCCCTAAACCATGTCTTTTTGGGGTTTTTTGCATCAAGGACTTAAGATTTGCCAAGATATTAAACTTAAAAAACATTTGAAATGAGAAATGAAGTGCACCAAACAAGAATTGGGAAGCTTTTGTGAATAGTTTGAGTTTACTCCTATTTCAAAATCTTCAACAAAGTTTACTATTGTTAAAACCTCCTTTTCAAAATCCAAAAGGTTTCATAAACAACAAATTCCTTTTAGGGGTGTTTTTTAAAAAGCTCCTTTGAAGAAGAAGGCCACTTTTAAACATCATCGTTTTAAACAAAAATAAACAGTTCTCATTTCTTCTAAACCAATTGTATGTTTTAAATGCCCTCCCAACTGGTTGCATTTCTAATTTTGTTTATCTTACTATTATTTTATTTCTTATTTCATTTCTTTTATGTTAAGAAAGTACCAATGTGTTATGGCTCTGCCCCCTAACTAGTTGCATTTCTAATTTTGTTTATTTGATTGCTATCTCATTTCTTGTTTTATTTATCTTTTCATGTGTCAACTTTCTTCTCATTCCACACACCCTTCTATGATCTTTGGGATCTATATGGTATCAAATTCTAGGGAGGGTTGTGGATTTGGAAAATTCTAGTTCAGTAAACTTTCTTAATAAACCATAAGATTTCTCTGAACTTGATTTTCTAAATGTATTAAAAGAAATTACTTCTTGCAAATATTTGATTAAAATTAAAATCATTTTTCCAAATGATTTTTCATTAGATACTATAACTCTATTTGACACAAGTGCAAATCTAAATTGTATAAAAGAGAGCTTAGTACCTAAACACCTATATAAAGCTACTTCCGAGAAGCTTTCAACTGCTAATGCTTTTAAATTAACAATTAAGGGTAAAGTTAATGCTTGTATTGTTGATTCAGACATTATTATTTTAACTTCTTTCTTACTTTTAAATGATATCCATTATATTGTATTCCCTGATAAAACTTTGGATAAAACCCTACTCCAATGATTCCTTGGAAGCTTAAACTATGTTCTTGACTTTTATCCCAATCTAAATCTTCTATGTAAACCTCTCCACTAGAGACTTAAGAAAAATCCTCCTTCCTAGAATGATGAATATACTATTATCATCCAAAAAAAATTAAACAATAGGTTAGGGAAATCCCTTGCCTCATTCTTTCTAATCCAAATGCTTTTAAGATAGTTGAGACAGATGCCTCTGATATTGGATATGGAGGAATTTTAAAGCAAATTTCCAATGATCGAGAATGTATTATCAAATATACTTTTGGTCATTGGAATAATGCCCAACTCAATTATCCAACCATTAAAAAGAAAATTTTAAGTATTGTTTTATGCATTCCTAAATTTCAATCAGATTTACTAAATCAGAAGTTCCTACTTCGGATTGACTATAAATCAACAAAAGAAATTTTAGAAAAGGATGTTCAAGACATTGCTTCTAAAGAAATTTTTGCAAGATGACAAGTTATACTTAGTATATTTGATTTTGAAATTGAATATATTAAGGGAAACCAGAATTCTCTCCCAGATTTTCTCACTTGAGAATTTCTTCAATATATATATATATATATATTGTCAACACCAACTCATATGGTTATATGTGTTGATTTAAGATTACAAATGCCATTAAGATGCAGAGAAGTCATTAAAAAAAATCAGTGATGACAAGTCGACATTGATGTTGAGGAGTCAATGTTGATCGTTACCTTAAATTTTAGGGGTCAAGATTGATTGTTGATCGTTGACCATTGAGTTTAAATTTTAGGAAGTCAATAGTCAACGTTGCGTATAGACAGTGGGCACAGTAGGTGCAAACAACAACATAGTGCATGCAGACAACAGGCATAATGCGTATAGACAGTAGGCAATAGCGACAGTGCGTGCATACAACATTAAGAATGCACACAAATAATAGTAGACAGACGTGGCAACATGTATGGACGACAATGCGTACGAACAATATTAATATCACGTGCGGATAGTAGCGAACAACATTAGTAACACGCACAGAAAACAACAATAATACATGTAGATAGCATTAGTAGCGTGTATGAATAGCAACAACAACACATATAGACAACATTAGCATCATGTGCAAGCAACACCAACAATAGGTGAAACAACATCGACAACGAAGGAAGGAGAAGATCCATATTCTACTTTAGTAGTTTGTACACATTGAGTGATCATTCTCTAAGAAAGGTTTTACCACAAACTCTTGATAAATTTATTAAAAAATAAGGTGAGATGTCCTTGGAGTAATTGGGAGATCAACTCCTTGATCGAGAGAATATTATAAGTAGTTAAGGAGTAGTCCTTCCACAAGTGGTTAAGGAGTAATCCTTCCATAACTAGGCTATATCCCTTGATAATAAAAATGAATTGTGTGATTTAGGAGTGATCCTATCATACTGTGGATGTAGCTTACACATTATGGGTGAATCATGTAAAAATTATCATGTGTTCTTCAGTGCTTGTGTGTGATTGTGATGAGAACCATAACGATGATGACTAGAAAGCTCCAATGGATACAAGAGGTCCAATAACACAAGCTAATGATGTGAACCATAGAGATGATGGCTGGAAGGCTCCAATGGATGCAAAAAGTCCATTTCACATTCCAGAAGGCCCAATAACACGAGCTAGAGCCAAAACAATTAAAGAAGCACTAAATGGGCTGATTAAGGACATTCATGCCCACCAGGTTTCAAATGGTGCGAATTCAAGTTTGACAAAGAGTAGAGGTCTAATTATTATCATTGGAGTACTTGATGACCCGTATTAAGCAATAGCACTCACTCCTAAATAGGAGTGTATTCTCTGTTGTGGAATTTTTCCATTGTTAGAAATTTCTCAAAATAAGGATTTGTCCTAAGTAGGAATTTGTTCCTCTTTAGGATTGCTATCTTTGCCTATAAATAGGCACCCCTTGTAAGCTCTGAAGGATATACAACTTTGAGTGAAATAGAAAGTAAGGGTTTTCTCCCTCGGTTCTTTTGAGAACTAAAGAACTTATCAAGAGGTACTTCTTCTTGTGGCGTTCCAATCGACTTATCACTCCTAATTCCTCTCTGTTCTGGAGTGTGGCGTATATATCTTTCTTAAATACCCTAGGTTCGTGTTCCTTTACATGTTGGGTCTAGGGTTTGTGTTATTTAAATATGATTTAGCTTTCCTAGTTCATCTTTGATTCCTTATGTGCGTTGGTTCCCTTGGGGTTTTCCGCATCAGTTGGTATCAGAGCCTATTTGTAAATCAGGTTGAACTCATTCACCTTCAATTTTTTACCTTGTGATTCATTTATTTCGATTTAGTTTGTGTATTACCATTCAAACACACAAATCTGTTTGTTTGCAATCCTTCTCCCTTTGTTTGTTCATTAAGCTCAAAAACGTGCCAATTCCAATTCCAATTATGGCATGTAAGTATTTTACAGTTATTTTGTGTTAGTCAAAAAAAAAAAAAAAGATCAACGAAAAAAAAAAAAAGAAAGAAGAGGCAAGGATTAACTAATCAAGTCTTGACTTTTGTGAGTTTAGTTCTTTAAATTCGTTTGCCTTGATATCCTTTTTCCCTTTTAATTCCTTATTCTCCAAATTGTTTAATTCTATGCCATTTGTCATATTTTGTTCAGAATCAATACTCTTGATTTATGTTGTTTAGTTCATTATAGAACTGAAAGGAGAAATCTGAGTGGTAAAAGGCAAGAGAGAAAGTTCATATATAGGAAAAGCCATCAGGAGTGTAAACACGAGGGAGTGTGACATCATCTTTTGAGTGAAACACGTGAGGGAGCGTTCTGTGAGGTACCTTAATTTTTTTGTGTAAAACTAATACTATGATGTCCAAAGACAAAGGTGCAGCTCAGGAGGGAGCTGGTGATGTGGCCTTCATGATCAAAGCTATGCAACAACAATTTGAGCGCATGAATACCAGATTTGATGATATGCGAGAGAGGATGGAGGAGTAAGCTAATACAATAGCAGAGTTGCAAATGAGGCATGGGGAATATGAGGCTCCTAGAGCAAAAAGGCAGTTGAAACGTGCCCATGAGCATGAAAATGATGTAGAAGATGATGAATTTCATGATCAAACTACTGTGGTTAGAACTCTAAACGGTAGAAGGGATCGAAGAGAATTTGGGAGACAAGGCACCTATGACCATAATTTGGGCACTATTAAATTGACAATTCCTCCATTCTAAGGTAAAAATGATCCTGATGTGTACCTAGAATGGGAGAAGAAGGTTGAATTGGTTTTTGACTGCCACAACTATTCCGAGGAGAAAAAGGTAAAACTTGTTGCAGTTGAATTTACTGATTATGCTAATATTTGGTGGGATTAACTTGTTTTGACTAGGAGAAGGAATCGCGAGCGGCCTGTTGATACATGGGAGGACATGAAGGCTATTATGAGGAGGAGATTTGTCCCTAATCACTATTACAGGGAGTTGTATCAAAGGCTACAAGGGCTTACTTAGGGCACCAAAAATGTGGAAGACTACCACAAGAAGATGAAGATTACCATGATTAGGGCCAATGTAGAAGAAGATAGAGAGGCAATTATGGCTCGATTTCTGCTAGAGATGTGTATAAGAGACAGGAGTTGTATCAAAGGCTACAAGGGCTTACTTATGGCACCAAAAATGTGGAAGCCTACCACAAGAAGATGAAGATTACCGTGATTAGGGCCAATGTAGAAGAAGATAGAGAGGCAATTATGGCTAGATTTCTGCTAGGGCTAAATAGGGACAGAGCATACGTGGTTGAAGTGCAACATTATGTAGAATTAGAAGACATGGTGCACATGGCCATGAAAGTTGAAAGGCAACTTAAACGAAAGGGTTTCACACAGTTTGTTCAGAATTCGGTTTCTACCTCATCTTGGAAGCCAAATCAGAGTAAAAGGGACGATATGACCAATTACAAGTCCTGTCTCTTATACACATCAGATGTGTATAAGAGACAGGTTTTATGTGACGTTGTACCTATACATGCGGGTCATATTCTAGTAGGAAGATCATGAAAATTTGACAGACGAGTTATGCATGACGGCTTCAAGAATTGATACTCTTTTGTAATGAATGAAAAACTCGTCACTCTTGTACCCTTATCACCTCAACAAGCTTATGAGGATCAATTAAGGATTAAAAATGAGAGTGAACCGAAAAAAGAGATTGATAAAAGAGAAAAGAGAGAAAAAAATGTGGCTACACAAGAAAAAGAGAAGAAAAGAGAGTTTCTATGCAAAAGAAAGCGATGTCAAAAGAGCATTCTATATCAATTAGTTTGTGATCCTATTTTTGTACAAGCAGGCTTATTTTAACACTAACAAATTTGACCCATCTTTGCCTAGTGTTGTTGTTGCTCTATTTCATTCCAATGCAGTAATTGATGATGCAAGAATATGGCTAACTTATTCTTTTTAGAGAGTAAATACATTTTGCATGAAATGCCATGAAGTATTGGTTTTTAGATTGGGTATAAAGTTCTAAAGCTGACTTCCTTCGGAAGACTTTTGTGGGGGTAAGTTAGGTACAAGCTATTGTTTTCAACTATTTGTCATCGCACAAACTACATGGGCAAACTGAGGTGGTTAATCGAACTCTTTCAACTCTTTTGCAATGTTATTAATTCGAGCAAAATTTGAAAATTATGGGAAAGACTTGTTTACCAACATGTCGAGTTTGCATTAATGGGAGTGTTCATTTCTACTACTTGTTATTTTTCCATTTGAAATTGCCATATGATTTTTAATCCATTGACTCCTTTGGATTTGGTACCTATACCTTGTCAATGAGTTTGCAACATTATATGGTGAACACAAAGGCTGAACATGATAAAAGAAATTGGCATAAAAGGTGCAGCAACATATGAAAAAAGACTTGAGCATAACGCATTCACATGTCAACAAAGGATGAAAGAGGGTGGTGTTTGAACTTGGTGATTGCGGCTTAGGTGCATATGTTGCAAGGAACAGTTTGTTCAGCTCATTAGGCATTCATAGCTACAACCTTAGAGGATATGGTCCCTTTCAAAGTTGTAGCCACGTAGAAAATTAATGACAATGCATATAACTTGGACCTTCATGGTGAGTTAATGTAAGGCAACATTAATGTTTTCTGATCTTTCCCCATTTGGTGTAGGTGATGTTTGAGGATGAATCCTTTTTTGAGGAGAGGGGAAATGATGAGAAGCATAGAGAATGATGGCTAAAGGCTCCATGGAATGTAGAGGTCCAATAACAGCAAGTTAGATCTTTTAGTGGATGCAAGGAGGTCCATTTCATATTTTAGAAGACACCAATAACACGAGCTAGAGCCAAACGATTTAAAAGAGAGCACTAAAATGGGCCTGGATTGAGGACATTCAGACCAAATCAAACTTCTTCAAATGGTGTGAATTTCAAGTGTTGACAAAAAAGTAGAGGCCCAATTAAAATTATATTAGAGTACTTGATAGCTCATTAAATAATGTAAATAGCACTCCTTCTAAATACGGAAGTTTATTTTTCTATTGTGGAATTTGTCCATTGTTAAAAATTTCTCCAAATAAGGATTTGTCCTAAGTAGGAATTTGTGCTTTTTTAGGAATTGCTATCTTTGCCTATAAATAGCACCCCTTTAAGCCTCTAAAATCAGGATAACTTTGAAGTGAATAGAAAGTAATGGATTTTCTCCTCTCGGTTCTTTTGAGAACTTAAAGAACTTATCAGAGGTACTTTTCTCTTGTGGGTGTTCCAAAATCAACTCATCACTCTAGTTCCCAAGTCCTTTCTTTTTCGGAGTGTAAACAGTCCATTTCCTTTCTTAAGTACACTAGGTTCTTGTTCCTTTAAATGTTGGGTCTAGGGGTTTATGTTATTTAACTTGTGGTTTAAACTTTCCGCTGGTTGTTCTTGATTCCTTGTGTGCGTTAGGTCCCTAAACCATGTCTTTTGGGTTTTTTGCATCAAGTGACTTAAGATTTGCCAGAATTATAACTTAAAAAACTTTGAAAGAGAAAATATGAAGTTGCACCAAACAAGAATTGGGAAGCTTTTGTGAATAGTTTTGGTTACTCCTTTTCAAAATCTTCACAAAGTTTACTATTGTTAAACCTTGTTCCTTTTCAAAATCCAAAAAAGGTTTACATAAACAAGCAAATTCCTTTTAGGGTGTTTTTTAAAAAGCTCCTTTGAAGAAGAAGGCCACTTTAAAACATCATCGTTTTAAAACAAAAAATAAAGTGTTCTTTCTAAACCAATTGTATGTTTTAAATGCCTCCCACTGGTTTCATTTCTAAATTTTGTTTATCTTACTAATATTTATTTCTTTATTTCATTTCTTTTATGTTAAGAAGTAACAATGTGTTTATGGCTCTGCCCCCTAAAACTAGTTGCATTTCTAATTTTGTTTATTTGATTGCTATCTTTCAATTTCTTGTTCTTATTTATCTTCTTCATGTGTCAACTTTCTCTCATTCCACACACCCTTACTATGATCTTTTGGATCTATATGGTATCAAATTCTAGGGAGGGTTGTGGATTTGGAACAATTCCTAGTTCCCAGTAAACTTTCACTTAGATAAACCATAAGATTTCTCTGAACTTGATTTTCTAAATGTTATTCAAGAAGAAGATTACTGCTTGCAAATATTTGATTTAAAAATTAAATATTTTTCCAAAATGATTTTTCATTAGATACTATAACTCTATTTGACACAAACATAGTGCAAATCTAAATTGTATAAAGAGAGCTTATACCTAAACACCTATATAAACGCTTACTTCCGAAGAAGCCTTTTCAACTGCTAATGCTTTTTAAATTAACAATTAAGGGTAAGTTAATTGCTTGTATTAGTTGATCAGAACGTTATTATTTTAACTTCTTTCTTACTTTTAAATGATATCCATTATATTGTAATTCCCTGATAAAACCTTTGGATAAACCTACTTCCAATGATTCCTTGGAAGTTAAACTATGTTTCCTTGACTTTTATCCAATCTAAACTCTTCTATGTAAATCCTCTCCGACTAGAGACTTAAGAAAAATCCTACCTTCCTAGAATGATGAATATACTATTATCTATCCAAAAAAATTAACAATAGGTTAGGGAAATCCCTTGCCGTCATTCTTCTAATCCAAATGCTTTTAAGATAGTTGAGACAGATGCTCCTTATCATTGGATATGGAGAATTTTAAAGCAAATTTCCAAATGATCGAGAATGTATTATCGCAAATATACTTTTGTACATTGGAATAATGCCCAAACTTCAATTATCCAATACCATTAAAAAGAAATTTTTTAGTATTGTTTTAAATGCATTCCTAGAATTTCAATCGATTTACTAAATCAGAAGTTTCCTACTTCGGATTGACTATAAATCAACAAAGGAAATTTTAGAAAAGGATGTTCAAGACATTGCTTCTACACAGAAATTTTGCAAGATGACAAAGTTATACTTAGGTATATTTTGATTTTGAAATTGAATATAAATTAGGGAAACCAGAATTCTCTCCCAGATTTTTCTCACTTGAGATATTTCTTCAATATATATATATATATATATAGTATTGTCAACACCAACTCATATGGTTATATGTGTTGATTTAAGATTACAATGCCATTAAGATGCAGAGAAGTCATTAAAAAAAATCAGTGATGACAATCCGACATTGATGTTGAGGAGTCAATGTTTGATCGTATACTTAAATTTTAGGGGTCAGAGATTGGATTGTTGATCGTTGACCATTGAGTTTAAATTTTAGGGAAGTCAATAGTCAACGTTGGCGCCCGGTTTTTTATAGACAGTGGGCAGCAGTAGGTTGCAAACAAACAACAATAGTGCAATGCAGACAGACAGGCATAATGCGTATAGACAGTAGGCAATAGCGACAGTGCGTGCATACAACATTAAGAATGCCACAAATAATTAGAAAAAAATGACAGACGTGCACACATGGTATGGACGACAAATCGCGTAACGAACAATATTAATTATCACGTGCGGGATAGTAGCGACACAGACAATTAGTAACACGCCAGAAAACAACAATAAATACATGTAGAGTAGCAATTAGTAGAGTGTAGAATAGCAACAACAACACATATAGACAACATTAGCTATCATGTGCAAGACGAACACCGCAAACAATAGGGTGAAACAACATCGACAAACGAAGGAAGGAGTAAGATCCATATTCTACTTTAGTAGTTTGTGACACATTTGAGTGATCATTCTCTAAGAAAGGTTTTACCACAAACTCTTGATAAAATTTATTAAAAAATAAGGTGAAGATGTCCTTGGAAGTTAATTGGGAAGAATCAAACTCCTTGATCGAGAGAAATATTATAAGTAGTTAAGGAGTTAGTCGCTCTTACACAAGTGGTTAAGGAGATAATCTTCCATAACTAGGCTATATTTCCCTTGATAATAAAAATGAATTGTGTGATTTAGAGTGATCCTAATCATACTGTGGATGTAGCTTACACATTATGGTGATCATGTAAAAATTACATGGTGTTTCTTCAGTGCTTGTGTGTGATTGTGATGAGACCATAACGATGAATGATAGAAAGCTACAATGGATTACAAGAGGTCCAATAACAACAAGCTATGATGTGGAAACCATAGGAGATGATGGCTTGGATAGGCTCCAATGGATTGCAAAAGTTCCATTTTCACATTCCAGAAGGCCCAATAACACGAGCTGAGCCAACACAATTAAAGAAGCACTAAATGGGGCTGATTAAGGACATTCATGCCCACGCAGGTTTCAAATGGTGCGAATTCAAGTTTGACAAAGAGTAAGAGGTCTAATTATATCTTGGAGTATCTGAATGACCCGTATAAGCAATAGCACTCACTCTAAATAGGAGTGTATTTCTCTGTTGTGGAATTTTTTCCATTGGTTAAGAAATTTCTCAAAATAAGGTTTGGTCCTAAGTAGGAATTTTTGATGCAGGAAAAGTGCCCAATTGCTTATTTTAGTGAAAAGTTAAATGGAGTAAGCCTTAATTATCCTACCTATGACAAGGAGTTGTATGCATTGGTGCGAGCTTTGGAGACATGGCAACATTACCTTTGGCCCAAGGAGTTTGTTATCCATACTGACCATGAATCTTTGAAGCACTTGAAGGGACAAGGAAAGTTAAACAAAAGACATGTCAAGTGGATTGAATTCATTGAGACTTTCCCCTACATCATCAAATATAAACAAGGTAAGGAAAATGTGGTAGCTGATGCATTATCTCGCAGGTATGCCCTTATCTCTACACTTACTGCAAACTTATTAGGATTTGAACATATTAAGGATTTGTATATGAATGATCTTGACTTTGCTAACGTGTATGGAGCATGTGAGACGTCAGGCTTTGAGAAGTTTTATAGGCATAAGGGTTTCTTATTTAGGGAAAATCATTTATGCATACCTATGAGTTCTTTGAGGGAGTTGGTTGTAAGGGAAGCTCATGAGGGAGGTCTAATGGGTCATTTCGGTGTTAGGAAAACCTTAGATGTCCTCAATGAACATTTCTTTTGGCCACGCATGAAATGAGATGTTGAGAGGATATGTGAGAAATGCATAACATGCAAACAGGCGAAATCTAGAGTTTTGCCCCATGGCTTGTATACCCCCTTGCCCATACCTAGTCATCCTTGGATTGATTTATTTATGGACTTTGTACTAGGATTGCCACGAACAAAAAGGGGTAGAGATTCTGTATTTGTTGTTGTTGATAGATTTTCAAAAATGGCACACTTCATCCCATGCCATATTAAATCGTGATGATCGCAAATATTTGGCTGACTATTTCTTTAAAGAAGTATACTTTGCATGGGCATGCTGCCACGAAGTATTGTTTCAGATCGACGAATACAAATTCTTAAGCTACCTCTGGAAGACTTTGTGGGTAAGTTTTGGTACTGAGCTTATTGTTTTCAAACAACTTGTCATCCACAAACTGATGGACAACTGAGGTGTTAATCGAACTCTTCTTCTACTCTTTTGGGCAGCTATTAATTCGACTTACAAATTTGAAAAACATGGGAGATGTTACCACATGTCGAGTTTGCATATAATAGAGTGTTCATTCTGCTACTAGTTATTCTTCATTTGAAATTGTATATGGTTTTAATCCGTTGACTCCTTTGGATTTGGTACCTTATACCTGTCAATGAGTATGCCAGCTTAGATGGTGAACGCAAGGCTGACATGGTTAAAAAATTGCATGAAAAGGTGCGGCAACAAATTGAAAAACGAACTGAGCATAACGCATCCCATGTCAACAAGGACGAAAGAGAGTGGTGTTTGAACCTGGTGACTGGTTTGGGTGCATATGCTCAAGGAACGGTTTCCCAGCTCAAAGGCATTCAAAACTACAACCTAAGAGGAGATGGTCCCTTTCAAGTTGTAGCAACGATATTAATGACAATGCTTATAAGTTGGACCTTCCTGGTGAGTATAATGTGATGCAACATTTAACGTTTCTGATCTTTCCCATTTTAATGTAGGTTACTGATTCGAGTCGAATCCTTTTGAGGAATGGGGGAATGATGAGAACCATAAAATGATGACTGGAAAGCTCCAATGATACAAGGATGTCCAATAACACAAGCTAATGATGTGAACCGTAGAGATGATGGCTGGAAGGCCAATGGATCAAAAGGTCCATTTCACATTCAAGAAGGCCCAATAACACGAGCTAGAGCCAAAACAATTAAAGAAGCACTAAATGGGCTGAATTAAGGACTATTCAGGCCCACCAGGTTTTCAAATGGTAAGAATTCAAGTTTGACAAAAGATAGAGGCCTAATTAATATCATTGGAGTACTTGATGACCCGTATTAAGCAATAGCACTCACTCCTAAATGAGGAGTGTAATTCTCTGTGTGGAATTTTCCATTTGTTAGAAATTTCTCAAAATAAGGATTTGTCCTAAGTAGGAATTTGTTCCTCTTTAGGATTGCTATCTTTGCCTATAAATAGGCACCCCTTGTAAGCTCTGAAGGATATACAACTTTGAGTGAAATAGAAAGTAAGGGTTTTCTCCCTCGGTTCTTTTGAGAACTAAAGAACTTATCAATAGGTACTTCTTCTTGTGGAGTTCCAATCGATTTATCACTCCTAATTCCTCTCTGTTCTGGAGTGTGGCGTCTATATCCTTCTTAAATACCCTAGGTTCGTGTTCCTTCACATGTTGGGTCTAGGGTTTGTGTTATTTAACTCTGATTTAGCTTTCCTAGTTCATCTTTGATTCCTTGTGTGCGTTGATTTCTCTGTTGATCCAATTTTTCTACTTTGAAATGAAGTTATGCATTGTCGTGTGAGTTTTTATTTCTATTGTTGCTTGAGATCGTGGACAACATGAATGGTGTAAACAACAAAGGCATCCCTACGTTTGATGGAAAAAATTATCAATTATGGAAGAATAAAATGTTTCTATGTGTAATATCCCTTGATCTTTATGTGTTTAAGTTTGTTGTTATTGGCTTCATCCTTATTGCTGAAGGTGATCCTATGATGCTAGTTGATAAGAAGAACTTGGAGTGTGATGGAAAGGAGAGAAATGCTTTGTATACCTCCCTATCCGATAAAGAATTCACCATGGTAATAGGGTGTAATACAACTAAGCAAATCTGGGACAAATTGAAAAATATCTATGAAGTAGATAAGGTTGTGAAGGAAGCCAAACTACAAATTTGGAGGAGCAAATTTGAAGATATAAAGATGCAGAATGATGAGACTATGGATGCGTTCTTCACAAAAGTCAACAAATGTGTGTGCTTTATTAGAGGCTATGAAGAAGAGATCCACAATGCTACTGTGGTAAAGAAAATACTTAGAACCTTGCTTACAACACCAAAGTCTGTTCAATAGAAGATAAAGATCTAGATAGGCTACCCTTAGATGACTTGCACAACATATTGGTGGCTTATAAAATGAGAATAGCCCCAATGAAGAAAGAAAAGAAGTCTAAGGTGAAGAAGGAGTTGACTTTAAAGGTAATGAAGAAAATAAAGATTAAAGACCAAGAAAAAGAGTTTGATGACAACTTTGAAGAAGAATCTAGTGATACTGAGCTAGATAAAGTCATGACATACATTATTAAGAATGTAAGGAAAGGAAAAGGAAAGTTTAAGGGAAAATTAACCTTGAAGTACTTCGGGTGTGGGGCAATTGGGCAATTTGTTGTGGATTGCCTAAAGAGAAGTGAAATAAATAGTGAGGATGATGATAAGATGGTCCCAAGGAGGAGAACAAAATAATTCAGCTACTCTAAAGCTGAAAATTTAGATACCAAAAGGAAAAAGAAATTCTTTAAATCTAAAAGAAAGAATTTCCTAAGCAAGCTAGATGAAGAAGATTCTAAAGAGGAAAGTAATTATGATTCCAATAATGAGGCTACAAAGGATATGCTAGTCTCTTAAGTAAATAATGATCAATAATCTTCAAGTGATGAGGAATCACTAGTAGAGGAAGAGGATGAGTCAGTGTAGTAACTTGAGATTGAATTGAGGGCTTGTTTACACAAAAACAACAAGCTGGAAAAAGAGATAAATCATCTCAAGAAACTGTATGAAAATTTTATTATTGATGAATTTGATCTCTAAGTGAAGATAAAGGAGTTTGAAGAAAAAGAGAGAGTACTTGAAGATAATTGAGGAGTTTAGCATGCATGAGGTAGAGCAAGGCAAGATACATGAAGACCTTGGTGCTAAGGTGATTACATAAGAGCAATAGATGTTGACTTTACAAGCCAAGTTTCACAAGGTAGAGTCTGAGCTAAAGAAGCATGAAGAAAGCTTTATGTAAGGCATGAAAGTGAAAGGAGAGTCATCATCAACAAATGCCATCAAGGAGAATTCTACCAGAAAGTTGGATGAGTGTCTGAGCAATCAAAGACCTTATTTCATAAGGAAGAAAGGACTTGGCTACATTGAAAAGTCGAGTGAGAAGGCAGAAGAAAAGAAAAAAATTGTGTTTGTACTTGAAAGCCAGCATAATTACTTGATAGAGAAAAGAGACCAACCCTAGTTAAAATGAGTTAGGAAAGACATGGTTGAGACTCCCATCCAAAGGAGATAGGCTATTAGAGATGGAGAGAATGCTACCACGCTAATTGTTGAAGAAAGGAGACATGGACTTAGTGAGAGAAGTAAATCTAAGTTCAAAGGTTTTTGTTGGAGCTGTGGTAAGTATGGGCATAAGGCCAATGTATGCTGGAGGAATAGGTTTAGAATGAAGAGATATGTGATGTAAGAGTCTAGGGGGAGACTCTATCAAGAAAAGAGGTAGTCTTAGGTAGACAAAAGTTATATTTCACTGGGAAACAGGCTTGATTTGATGTGAAAGGGTTAGACATGCTATTAAGGACTATTAAACATTGTTACCTAGTCAAGGAATGCAAAAGAGAACATCAACACAAGCTCCTTCATTCGGCTAAAGAAGAAGAAGAGGAAGAGAAGCATCTATGGTTATGGAAGTAACCTCAAAAGCTTTCAAGAAAGAAAAGCCATGGATCTTAGATAGTGGTTGCTCTTCACACATGACAGGAGACTCTAAAATGTTAAAGGGAGTAGCCAAATATGATGGAGAGTTATTCAAATTTTGAAATAATGGTGCCTTAAAGGTTTAAGGTATTGGTGCTGTTGAAATTGGTGCAAAAAAGCTAAAATCGAATAAATTGCTTTACATTAAAGGGCTAAAACACAATCTTATCAATGCTACCCAACTTTGCGATGAAGGATAGAAAGTTATTTTCAACAAGAGTGGTTGCACAATAAAAAGACTAAAAGATGGTGTCATTCTCACTAAAGGTGAAAGAACACATGAAAACTTATATCAGGTTTTTAGAAGCATAAATACAAGCTACATGAACACCAAAGATGAGAACTGATGTATAAAAGATTAGGACATCTTGAATAAAAAGGACTGAACAAGCTATCCAAAAATGAAGTTGTTAAAGATGTACCTAAGCTGAGAAGAGAGAGAGAGATGTAATTTGCAGCACTTGTCAAAAGGGGAAGATGGTGAATGCTCCCTATAAAAATGTGAAAATCCAAATGAAGAAGCCATTGGAGCCCATCCACTTAGACATTTGTGGGCTGATGAGACAAAGATCAATCAAGGGTGATAGGTAATTCATTTCCTTCATTGATGATTTTACAAGAATGACTTGCATTATGTTATTGAAACATAAATTAGAGACTTTCAATAATTTTAAGAGCTACAAGAGGCTGGCTGAAAACCAGTTGGGGGGGGAAAATTAAAAGGTCAGTATAAATAATGAGACATAATATACATATGGTGAATTTAAATATTATTAGGTGAATCATAGAGTGAAGTATGAATATACTTGCCCCTACACACCTTAACAAAATAGAGTGACTGAAAGGAAGAATAGAAGATTAATGAAGATGACAAAAACTATGTTGGCTGAGCCTAGTACATCACATGACTTCTGGAGAGAGGCTATCACCACTGCAACTCAGGTTCAAAACTAATGCTTGATGAGACCACATACTGAGAAGATACCCTATGAGTTATGGTATGCAAAGAAGCCAATTGTAAAACACTTTAAAGTGTTTGGGAGCCCGTGCCTCATTAAAGTCAAAGGTAAACATCTTGAAAAATTTCATGAAAAGGCTGGAAAAAGGCATATTCTTAGGCTATGTACCAAATGGAAAAGGTTTTAAACGCTACAACAAAAGGTTGCTGAAAATGGTTGACAAATTTGATGTTAAAGCTATTGAAGATAGTGCTGCAATGTAATCACGACATGTGAAAGCTAAGGATGCCATGTATGACAACCAAAAAGAGTTCGACAGTGATAAATCTGAGGCCATTCAACATGAGGAAGATGTTGTTTCTCAAGTTACAAGTGATGAAGAAGAAAAATCAAGGCATTTTCAAACTTATAAAAGAGTCAAAGCTGAAGTTAAGGCCAAAAATATTATTGGCAAAAAAGAGGACTATGTACAAACTAAAAGAAGACTAAGGGATGATGAACAAACCTCACTAATTTTTGTGGTTGAACCCAAGTTCGTGGAAAAAGCGTTAAAGCACAAGGAATAAGTGTATGTTATGAACGAAGAGCTTGATCAAATTGAAAGAACAACACTTGGTGTTTAGTACTGAGACCTAAAGGGAAAAACATCATTGAAACCAAGTGGGTGTTCAGAAATAAGCTCAATGAAAAGGGTGAGGTGGTAAGAAACAAGGCAAGACTTGTCTATAAAGGCTACTCACAAGTAGAAGGTGTTAAGTTTAAAGAGACTTTTGCTCTAGTGGCCAAACTTGAAGCAATTAGAATATTTATGACCATTATTGCTCAAAGGAACTACAAAATCCATTAGATGGATATGAAGTCTACATTTCTGAATGGAGAGCTTGAAGAGGTGTTTATCGAACAACTTGATGGTTTTATACTTGATCATGATGGTTCAAGTGTGCGCAGATTGAACAAGGCTTTATATGGCTTAAAGCAAACTCTAAGAGCATTGTATTCTAAGTTGGATACATGTCTTTAGAACATGAAGTTCATAAAAGGGAATGCGGATAACAACTTGTATATAAAAGAAAACAACTAGGGTCAGTTAATTGTTATGGTCTGTATTGATGACATAATCTTTGCTGCAGAAAAGGAAACCTTGTGCACTACCTTTGCTGAGCAAATGAAGAAGAAGTTTGAGATGTCCATGATTGATGAAATGAAATTTTTCTTAGGATTATAGGTATTGCAAAGTAAGGTTGAAATTTTTCTCTATCAAGTAAAGTATACTTATGAGCTATTAAAAATGTTTGGGATGGAGAATTCTTAAGTAAACACTCCCATCATGATTGGAATAAAGTTAAGTAAGGATAAAGAAGACAACATAATTGATCAGAAGGAATACAAGAAGTTGATTGGAAGCTTATTGTATTTGACAGCATCAAGGCCTAATATTATTATTGTTGTTGTAACCTTTTGTGCTAGATTTCAAAGTGACCTCAAGAAAATTGTGATGATAGAAAATCAACGTTTGGTGGTGAATTTTATTTGAGTAGTAGATGTGTTTTGTGATGTAGCAAGAAGTAAAATTCAGTAACTCTAAGTACTGCAAAAGCTGAATATATGGGTCACTTAGACTTGTACTCAACTGCTATGGATGAAACAACAACATGAAGATATGAAGGTGGATGTACAACTACCATTGTTAATTGGTTGTGACAACCAAAGTGTCATCAATTTATTAAAGAATCATGTCCAACACTCCAAAACTAAATATATTGAAATCAAATACCATTTTATTAAAGAGAATGTGGAGAAAAATGAAGTAAAGCTAGAGTATGTGTTGATTACGGAGCAAGTGGCAAATATATTCATTCAACCTTTGTCAAGAGAGATGTTCTAAAAATTTAAGCTGACTTTATGTGTTCAGCCTACCCCTAGAGGTTGAAGTAGTTTCTACCCCCTCTCCTTTTCGTTCTTCTATTATTCTTTGAATTTGTTGCTAAAGGGGGAGATATTTTGCATAAATCTAAAGAAGGTATATACTCATAAAAAAGAGGAGTAGCTTGATGGATAAAGGGGGAGAACTTTTCAAAGGGGAGAATCAGAAAAGGGGGAGTAACAAGAGATGCATGTATCAAGGAAAGCTATGAATAATAATGTGTAGGGGGAGCAGTAAATGTCAACAATTGTAATATGTGTATTGTTGGATTTAATGTGTTGTTAAGAAATCCAAATTGGAAGATTGTTGAGTCTATCTTTGATGACTAATGTTAAATTTGTTGTCAACATCATTCTACACAGTTATATGTGTTGATATAAGGTTATGAATGTTGTTGATATGTAAAGAGGTTATTAGGAAAAACTGGTGATGATAGGTCAACCTTGATGTTGAGGAGCCAATATTTATCATGACCATAAATTTTTGGGGTCAAGATTGATTTTTATTTGAATTTGGGATCATCAATCTTGGAATATAACAATCTTGGAATTGATTGCTGAAAAGAACATTAATGGTATAAAATTAAGGAAAAACATGTTTTGTAGCTTGTAGTTTTTTATCAGTTGTAAAATGAAAATATGTTAAGAGAAGGAATTTAAGTAGACTTCTATATAAGAGGGATTTTCAATAGACTTTTATTTAAGAAAGAAAAAGAGATATAAGTAAAAAATATCATGAAACAAAAAGGAAAAAGATGTTTATTTGGTAAAAATAATGAAAAAAATGGCAATTCAACAAAACTATTGTTTTAATAAAAAGCCTAGTCAAAAAAAAGAGAGTAGAATATAAAAGTCTTTTAAAATAGGCTTAAATAGTTTTTTTGGCCAAATATTATCTTCTATTATGTTTTTCTTGAAATAAAAAAATAAAAGTTAAAAGCATAATTTTTCTTATTTTAAAAAACAAAGTGACTTTATTGAAAGAAAATTTATTTTTTTTTCCAAAAATTTCTCAATCAAAGTTATCTTAAGGAAGTAAAAATTACAATATTTTTTTATATTATTTCCTTACTATTAAGACTAGAAAAAAATGCTTAAATATATATTTTACTTCTTTAAGAAAGCAAAAAAGATACAATATTTGTTTTACTTAAACAAAAAGGGAACCACATTTAAAATTTTGAAAAGAAAAAGAAAACTTGAATAGACTTTTTCCTTCTTTATGATTTATTCCAAAGGAATATATACTTTAAGCTTATCTATCTTAGACTCAAAATATTTCTTTTATACCTAGTATTCCCTCATGCTTATAATTAGTAAAAGTGTAATTTTGTGTTTTCAAGCCATTTTTCGTGGCTTGGCTACTATATTAAAATAGATTTTTTTTTGCTTCTTTGAGAGAACAAAAATACAATATTTATTTTACTTTAACAAAAGAAAAAAAAGTACTTTAAAAAACAAAAAAATAATATTTTTATTTTTAATTTTAATTTTTTTATTTAAAAATTTATAAAAAGTTGCTACATAAGTAGAAGTGATGAGATGACAAAATAAAAATACATTTAGTTTTCTCCTAGTTTTAGAAATATTAATATACACTAAGTTTAGATCTACGTATTACATGACTTTATAATTTTCTTTTTCAAAAATGCTAGTATAAGTTCAATTTAATATTTAGCTATACTCTAATAATTTTGCTATTTTAAATTATATAATAATAAAATTATTATAAATTCAAATAATTAATTTTTAATTAATGTAGATGACTATTTAAAAATATTACTAGTATATAAGTAAGGAAAAACTATGTTTTGTAGTCTTTTATTTGGCTATAAAATGAAAAAAGATTAAATGGAAGAACTTAAATAGACCATAAATAAAGATATGTTAAAAGGGACTTTGACAAATTTCTATTTAAGAAAAAAAAAGGCATAAATAGATTTTTTACTTCATCTTTTTTAAGAAGCTTAATTTTTTTTTTCTTAATATCATATGCAAATAAAGAGACTTTGCTAAAAGAAAATTCTTCTTTTTCCAAAATTCTCTCCATCAAAGTTATGTTAGGGAAGCAAAAGTTATGATATTTTCTATATTATTTCCCTAATCCAAAGGCAAGAAAAAAAATTAAATAGACTCTTTTACTTCTTTAAGAGAACAAAAAAAATACAATATTTGCTTTAAATAAAAAAAAGGAAGTAATGTTGAAATTGTGGAAAGAAAAAAAAAGATTAAATAGATTTTTTTACTTATTTAAAAATCTAATCCTATGGTTAAAAAGAAAAATATAACTTAAATACAATTTTTATTTATTTAAAAGAACTAAAAATATAATATTTGCTTTACTTGAACAAAAAGGGAAGTACTATTCAAAAAAAAAAGAAAATTTAAGTTATTTTTATTTTTATTTTTAATTTCGTTGATTTATAAATTTATAAGAAATTGTTACATAAATAGGAGTGATAAGATGACAAAAAGAGAATACACTTAGTTTTTGTTTTTTTTTTTTTAGTTCTGACTATACTAATATATACTAGGTTTGGATCTACATATTACTCTTTTTTATAATTTTGTAGAAATACTAATATGAATTCAATTTGATAATTAGATATATTATAATTATTTTAATATTTCAAATAATGTAATAATAAAATTACTAAAAATTTAAATAATTGACTCTTAATTAATATGGATGACTATTAAAAAAATTAATAATATAAAAATAAGAAAAAAACTATGTTATAATTTTTATTTATCTATTCATATGTAAAATAAAAATAAATTAAGAGGAAAAACTTTAATAAAATGCAAATAAAGATAGGTTAAAAGGAACTTAATATATATTTGTATTTTAGAAAAAAAAATCAATTGATTTTTTACTTCATCTTCTAAAAGTGGCTTAAATAATTTTACAAAGACTTTTTCTTATTTAAAAGAAAAAAAGAAATAAGAAAATCATCTTTTTCAAAAAATTTTTCTTCAAAGTTACCTTATTTTAAGGCTTAAAAGAATTAAATAAATTATTTACTTCTTCAAGAGAACAAAAAATGAAAGCACTCTCGAAAACAAAAGGAAAATTTGAGATTTTTTTTTTAAATTTCCTTGATTTACAAATTTATAAGAACTTACCATATAAGTAATAATGATAAGATAGAAAAAGGAGAATGCACTCAATTTTGTTTTTCAATTTTAACAATATTAATATGTACTAAGTATATGTACTAAGTTTGGACTAACACGTTGCAAGGCTTTACAATTTTATTTTTTTTGGAAAAATGCTAATATAAGTTTAATTTGTTATTTAGATTTATTTTAATCATTATGTTATTCCATATAATCTAATAATAAAATTACAATAAATACAACTAGTTGACTTTTAAATAATGTATATGAATGGTATTAAAATTAAATTTATTAATATTCTTAAAATTTAATCAAAATTATATGTATTCTTTAATTCTACTATCTTGAGCTTTGATGTTCATATTTTTTTTAATTTATTTTAAAAATTTTAATTATTATGCAACCCATGTTTTGCATAGATATTAAGAGTAAAAAAGAAACCCAAAATATTACATTGAAAGTGTATATCAAATATTGTTATTTATTTAATATTAATTATTTTGTTTTTAAAATACAATAAATTATGAATATCAGAATTATAAAATTTTATGTTGCTCATTTTGTATATAAATTACTAGTTAGTAATATAATTAATAAGAAATAATTTTCAGAAATTTTACAATTGAAAAGAAAAGGTCTTCTCATAAAGAAAAAATGTAATATATTTGATATATATGTATAGAGAGAGAGAGAGAGAGAGAGTTATATTATATTTTACTTTCATAAAAATTGGCATAAATTTGTTTGCAAATCACCTCCCCATATACATTGAGATTCTTAACAAATAAAATCTCTTGTATATTAATTTACCTATTTAAACTCTTTAGAAGAACTAGTTTTTATAAATTAAAAATAAATTTAACCTTTTAATGGCATAATCTCATATTATAAAGGTAGAAAAAGGCAATCTAAATGATAATTAATTCTTTAAAAAAGTAGAATAATTGATGTCATTGATTTTCTTATTTTAAGAAAATATTTTTTGTTATTTAAAAACATAATAAGAGAAATTTAAATGAAAATGAGTTTTTTTTAAAAGAAAATAAAAAGGGAAGCATAGACCAATAAAGAAAAATCTTAAACAATTAATTGTTTTCCTTTTGAAGAGAACAATAGAAAAAAAAAGTATTTTTTTTCTTCTTTAAAAAAGTAATTATTTTCTCTTTCTTTAATTTAAAAATCAAGGAAAAGTTGTATTTGTTAAAAATTTTATTTTTACTTTTGTTAAAATTATGAGCTTTTTTTTTAAAATAAAAAATAAAAAATAAATTTGAGAGTAGCTTATTATTTGTTTTTAAAAAAAAAAGAGAAAAAATGATTTAAATTATGAATATTTTTTTCAGTTTTAGGAAAAAAAGTAAAATTGAAAATATTTCCTTTGTCTTATTTTCAACAATATATATACACATTATTATGAGACTCACATAATACATGAGTTTATTATATTTATAAAAACTTTTATTTTTATTTTTATTTTATTTAAATTAAAAATAAAAAAGAGATTTAAATTATGAGTATTTTTAAAATTTGTAGGTTTATCATATTTATTAAAATTTGTATTTTAACTTTAATTTGTTTTAAATGAGAAATAATAAAAATAAATTTAAATTATGAGTATTTTGAAAAAAAAATTATGAAAGTAATTTTTTACTTTTAATAAAAAAAAGAGAAAAGTACTTTAATTATAAATATTTTTTATTTTTTATAAAAGAAGGTAGATTTGAAAATATTTTCTTTCTTAAAAAATAAAAAGAAGAATTTATGATTATTTTAATTATTTTATAAACAATTTTTCTTAATTAGAAATTTTTATGTTATGAATAATTTGAAAATATATAAATAATTATTAATATAAATTGAATAAATTGTATTATAGGTTAGACTATAATTGAATAAATTAAATATATGTTACAATTATAATTCTATTAAATTGTTGAAAAATAAAAATATTATTAAGTTAATATTTTAAAATTTAAGAATGTGTTAAAAAAATTAATATTACATGAAATTGTCTAATACTTTTTTGTTATGAAAAGATGTTGCTTATTAACATATATTCATTTTTTGGATTAATGAACAAAAATTTAATATTAAAGGTTTATTTATTTGTTAAAAAATAATTTATTTATATAAAATATTTTCAAAATAAATTTCAAGAAATTTTTTTTTCTGTTGTTTAAAAGAAATATAGAAAAAGAATATTGTGTTTAGTGAATATATTTAAGAAAGTATAATTATTTCTCTATCCTTCTGTCTCTCTTTTTCTCTCTCTCTCTCCCAAAACTATCAGCAAGATAATCTTCCCGAAGTTGTGATGTCCGCAATTTTCACTAGATTGATGTCCACAAAACTATCAGCAAAATAATTTTCACGCTTCAGTGGCGTGGGCGCTCTCTCTCTCTCTCTCTCTCTCTCTCTCTCTACTTTTGCTCTCTTCTCTCCGTCCTTAAACTCTCCTCGCGGAAAGTGACTTCCGATTATATGGAGCGGAAAATGTCTTCCCCAGAAACCACTTAATTTTTCCTTTGACCAACACATTATTTTCCACTTTGTCAAACGCAGAAAAGTAAGGAAAATGTTTTCCACTAAAATATTTTTCCTGAAATAAACGCACCGTAACTTATGCTATTTTTCAATTCCGACATCATCATGGATTTTTATATATATAAAGTTTGCCTCCAACTTGGAAGGATAATCGGACTCAAATATTTCATCAAGGGGTTAATATATTGCATGCCAAGTCTTTTGGTTGGATTCCGAGTCAGTTTAAGAGCGCTGCAGCTCTAATTTTGATGGGTCGCTAGACACAGGCTATATTATCGAGAGCAGGGTTTGTTATACTTGCCGCAGCGATGAGTTGAATGTTCACATAAAACTAGAGATTTTTTTTTTTCGGTTACAGGTTGCAGACATTCTCTCTTTTTCCATGACCATAAATGCTGTTTCTTTTTCTTTCTTCTTCCACAGTCCATTAAAATTCTTACTACTTGTTTTTCTTTCCACCGGCCAGGATACGTTGGATCTGTAGCCCTCTGCTAAAAGCTTGATTGAACAGCAGTCTGGTCTGGAACTCTGAGACAAACGGGAACCAGGCCAAAACAGCCACCGGCAAAAAGATGACCAGGCCCATCATGTATTCATACCCTCTGGCTAGAGCTTTGACTGACCCCCACATTTTAAGACCCTTCACCAGCGGTTTGCATGCTTGTGCAATCTGAACAATCAACAGCATGCTTGTTAACAAACTAGACTTTCACTAAGAAAACTGACCCTATCTATACTGTCAACAAAAGTTCTCAATTAAAAAAATAAATGAAAAGGGACATAGATTTTATTGATTCAGATGTCACTGCAAGTGGAAGTGCTATTATCCCAGGAAATTCAGAAATCTTATACGTCCAAAATACTCATAACAAGAACAATTCCGTGATATGCAGGATCCTAAAAAGATATCAATAATGTCATTCAAAGATATCCTGGGCACATACATCCAAACGCACTTGGAGAATATGCTTTTGGCTTGTTATTCAAGTACCTGCAAAATTGCCCAACCAGTTGGGAGAAATGCCAGCAGGCATTGAAAGATGTCTCCAACAATCAGATGAAGGGTAGTGAACAGAATGACAAGAATGATCACCGTCCCAATAAACAGGACCAACTTTATAAGTCTGAACAAAAGCTGGAAGTCCGCGCTAAACTTCTTTCTACCCATGGAAACAATCTACAGTTTAAATAAATGAAGAACCAGAGAACAAGTCAACAATCTGAAATCTGTTCATTTTTGCTCAGAATAATTATCTAAATTTTGAAAGGTATGTGAACCAGAAAACAAGTTATGATCAGAAATCCCAATCCATTTTTGCCCATAAGAGCTACATGGATTTGAACACTAACCTTTAGGATGATCATTAGGGCAACAATGACAAGCCAGGATAGACCATAAACCTGAAATAACAAATGCAAGTCAGACAGATAGATGTATAAAACGGATGAATGAATCACATGATGCAGGAATTCTCTTCTTTTTTTTGTCCTTGTTTATTCTCTTCATCACTAATAAGTATAAGTGCTGCCATTTCTTAAAAGGATTGGCAATTTCTTGAACATAAGTGCTGTCATACCAAATTTCCCATAGGTCATCATGCTTCAGTTAGCCACTTCATGCTTCAAAACATCAAATTGTAGCAACAATCTCACTCCTTGTTCAGTAAATCTTAAGTTGAGAATTTATTTCACAAAAGGTCTGCAATTTTTTAGGGCTATTGTTGTTAAGACCAAATTTCTGAATTTTTATGACAACAGGAGTTTATACAAAGTATTAAGTACTAAGGTTTGCAGTTTAATGAACAGCTCATGTACTTACAGCAATACTTTGGCCTCTACCAGCTGCACTCTCCTTCGTCACCTCCAGTTGATACACAATTCCATACTGATAGAGGAAGAAGCGCAAAGCAAGAACAATTTCCCAAAACCGTCCTAGTAACCCAGTATATTGCAAATGCTCCTGTTCTTCCTCCCACCATGACTCCCAGCTCTTGGTTGCGGGTACACCAATCCCACCCTTGCTGCTTATCCACTTTGTCCAATCATCCCAATCATCAACAATCTTCTGCCACTCAAATCCTGAAGGGTTGAAAATGAATGGGGCAAACAACCAAGAAGCAACTAAGAACCACATTGAGCCAGTAAGAAGCGCATAAGCGGTTGAATCAGTTACTGCCTTTCCATATATCTGGTAACATATAAGCAAAACCATAAGCTCAAGCCCTTTAACAAAGTGGCTCCTTGAGTACATCCTATAGTTCTCTGCAAACTTCTCATGGCGAACCACAAAACCACGGCCAGTGGCTCTGTATTTTGCCCCACCATGCAGGATGGTACGCCCAAAATAATGAACTTTTGTCCCAAGGGAGAACGTAAAAAACACAGAAGCAAGCTGAAGCTGCATGATTATGATGTCACCTAGTGCAGTTCTAAATCCTCTCTCTAGTCCCATCTCCATGACCATGGGCAAGGTCATCAAAAGACCAATCTGGACAAGGGACTGTGAAGCCATGGCTGCTCTTAGAGGATCATCTCCCTTACTCCTTGCAAACTTCACTATTGAACCCTCCAGTCCACTTAGTGACAGGTAAAGCTTTCCATACAAGTAAACATAGAGTATAATGACAACCATCTGCATGATAACAGGAAATGTTTTGCCTAAGAAAATAATCCACAAGTGAAAGGAGCTTCATGCATTCACATAAAGTGCATGTAAGCATGAATTAGTATATCTGTGACTGTGAAAGCAGAATAATAGTGTTTTCAGCTTAACAATTAAATACTCAATACCCTATCATATTCTGAGAATGTTCTTTAACACACGAAAGAAGCCTATTTTGTTAAAAGGTAGTTACCTAGACAGAGTTAGGACATCTGATAAGAAATATGCTATGACTGACATCAATAAATGTGCTGCAAGTGAGACAAAAAGTTTCCTTGATACTAGTGATCAAAATTGCATTTCTGAATAACTCCTCAAGATGTCATCTTCCCATTAAACAGGGAATGGTTGCTGTACTTGGGACATAAAAATTTGAAGGAAGATGCTTATTGCTTGTTAGCAACCATTAGAGATCATCAAATATTTTATGAAGTCACAAGATGATTATGAGGCAGAAAATATAGACAATCCATTATAATATTGCCAATCTCATGCACAGGATGCATACTCCAAATGCAAGAGATAGAGTGAGAGAGAGAGAGAGATAGATAAGTTACTCATTACTGGCTGAAATGGAATACTTAGCGTTTTTGTTTACAACTCCTCTCCTTCACATGGACAAATGAGTAATTGCATGGATATGTGTTTGGAGTTGGGCCAACAAAGACATGCCCCATCTACATTGGGTAGGCTTATTCTATGTCTCCATTAAGTTCCAGGGGAAAAGGACAACTCCTAGAATTACCAATTTATCTCATCCATGTTACTAGTTAAATTGCTTGAAGAGAATTACCATTGAGCTGACATAAAATCCAACTGTTGTATAATAGCAGGACAACATGCGGAAGAAGTCAAAACGATGGCCTAATCGATAGATGTCTCTGCTGAGTGTCTGCTCGCCATTTCCACATGCTACTTTTGCTTCAAAGAGTGAAATTTGGTTGAGACCTACATCTCGACCTTTCCCAACTTGAATGTACTCATGGTGAGTAACATTCCCTCGCCTTAGCGTTGAGTTAAAACCTACATAGCAATACATCAAGCAGTGAAAAAAACGATGCACTTTCCTGTGATAAATAGATGATTCACCATTTTCCTATGATACATACATGCTTGAACATTTTTATTCACTATTTTTCAATTTTTTGGAAGGGTATACAGTAAAACAGATGCTTATAGATGACTACCCGCGAAGATGTCCTCGCTCAAGTTGATGCCACGAGAAGCCTTGCTGATGCCGCCACGGGATATGTGGAAGATCCGATCGAAGACATCTGGATGCCCATAATGAAACCGAACCCTAAAACAAGCCAATAGAATTTTGAGGCATAACATTAGCATTCACAGCAGCACCATTAACAACATAGACATAGAGCAATCTTATTGGATTTCATCTAACTAGAGCATAACATAACCCCTACATAGTAAGTTATGAGCTAAGCTGATGCCTTGAGAGTCAGCATGGACTAATGAATAGAATCTTTGTGCATGAAATGTGTGAGCATGTGCATGTATGCACTTTGTGAGAGAGGGGAATGTTAAGGTACTCTGTTATACCCAAATTAAACATTTACTTTGGATGTCAATCAAGCATTTGCCTATAATTGCATGACTACGAGGAAGCCAGTTGTTAACTAAAAATCTGCCGTGAACATTCCCTTAAAATCTTATCTCAGTGATGTGCTTGACAAAAGAACACTGATTTTTCATGCAATAATAAATCAAGGAAAGGAAAAAAAAAAAGAAAAAATGAAATCATACTTCAATGGTCGTGCTAGAACTCTTTGACCAATGGTTACGAAACTTGTTTCTTGATTTGACATGAACCAAGCCAAAGAAGATACACTGCAGCATAGATGTAAGACCATGTGAGAAGAAATTTAACATATGTGATTTCACTGCAAAAGAACCTGTACGTCAAAGAAAAATATTTCATCCAACCTTCCTGTAAAGATATGTTCACGAACACCTAATATTGTAGGTGGGCGCACACCATGGTCTTCATGAAACTCTTCAAGTAGATTACGCATTTTGAGTGCTTCTTCTAAGTAATTATCCTATTAGATTTGGCAGAAACAAGTCATCAGAATCTGCCCATTAATTCTTCAAGCAAATTCATTTATTGAAGTTTTATCATGGCTTACCTGATTCATGTCAATGGTCTGAAGAGCTTCCCCTCGTGTAAAAATTATTGCATGATTCTGATTTTCAGGCTTTCCTTCTCCTAATTTTGCAGAACCTGGCAACTTTATGCGGTAGATTTCCTTTGAAGAAGATAGAAAAGAAATCAGTTATTGGATAAAGTTCATTGACAAACAATTTTATGTACAGTTTAGTGGATAATCACCTGATCAAGATTCTCAACAGCTTTGACAAGCACAGAATAATAAACCTTCTGGACCTTTCCACCTTCTCGTTCTTCAACTTCATCGATATATGCAACACGCAGGGATGGATTGCTGAAAAGAAGGAAAGGGAATCAAAAACTGAACATTGAACCTGCAACAAACTAATCAAGATGTTTAGCAACAAGGCTTCATGGTCAGAGAACCTACTTAACCATCAAATTCAGGATGTCTGTTGCACGGCGATCGCCACTCCGCTTCTGATTTCCATACTTCTGACAGGTGGCAACATATGTGAATTTCATATCAGCCATTGCCTCAAGTTGAGCAACAAGAGATCTTTGACTTTTCTTATCTTCCTCAGATAGATCTGTAATGGCTTTGTAGCCTTCTAATATTTCTGGATCCACGAGATCTAAGTAGTCAGAATCATACCTCCAAAATATTATAATTTTACTAGCCTCTCATCTTCATTGGAACACAAGCAATATTTACATTGAAAACAACACATAAGCAAACAGTGCAGGTTTAAGGTAGAAGGCACACTAACTTCATGTCTAAAAAATGTTAATATTCCTGAAAAATTAACTGATTTAAGCCTGAGGCATTTATCTCAGGATTAGTGGTAAAGCGGCAGAAGAACAAAACAATTCATCTATGGCATTTTCAACTGATTCACATTTTTGTTTTCATGATTTTAAATGCAATAGATTTCTGTGTTGCCTAAGTTAAGCAGAAAATGGACAAAATGCCACCTAGAACAAAATTCTAAGGCATTGAGACTTTCTGGTGCTGCGTTAGTTAAATGGGTAAGGCAGTTAATTTATGACTATTACCTGTTTGATCTATTTGTTCTCCTGAATCTATATGCTGATTTAAACATGCCTGAGTTGTTTTTAAGACAAGAAAAGTGGAAACTAGTACTATAATAATTCATAAAGCTGGAGAAGAAGGTTGCTTATATTCTGTAGCAATACATAATAATGTCATATTTTCTTGTATGGTAATTCTAGTTTTCTTCTTGAGAGTTGTAAACAAATTCTAATCTCTGTTTACCAATAGTTTGTCACTCCCCTTGTCTAGAGAAGTAATCACTTTATTGGCTGATGAATCCTTTTGACGCCAGTCATGCAGACCTTTATCAGTAATATTTGACATCATCATCATCTCTAGTAGCCCCAGCCAACAAAAAAGGCGATAAACAGAAGCTAAAAGCTTAACTGAAGGAGCAGGCAATGGATTATTTTCATTTATACAACAAAGATTCTGAGAGTTCAAGAACACAGGAGTCAACCAAAAGCTAAAGGCTTGACTTAAAGAGCAGGCAATTGATTATTTTTATTCATAAAAGAGATTCTGATAATTCAATGATCATTCATTGATTTTGGATGTCTAATAAATTTCATAAAAGGCCTCATTGCAGGAAATGAAGCACCTTTTTCCTGTAAAGTCTATAAATGTTCTTACCCTCTTCATCAGCCATGTCAAGGAAAGCCTGAAGCTTCAAAGCTCGTCTGTAGTACATCATCCCTCGAACTGCAACATGGCTAACTATTAGTGGAAGTAAACATTGATAAGCCATAGAAGAACAGAAAAAATCCAAAAATACCTGTACGACAAAGGGTTTGGCCTCTCAAGGAGGCCCAATGACGAAGCTGCAAGATGTTTTCTTCATTTTCCCAAACTTCATGGTCCTTCTTGCAATTGATTCGCTCCATGAAGTTGGTCCATTCATCTAATAAAGTTCCACAAGGTTGCTATATCAGAGGAATGAATCATATTGAACCTACTTAAAAAACAAGGTTTAACCATAAACATCCCATAGGAGTTGCAGTAACTACTGCACCTGGGAAGATCTTTTGCAAGTAGTATATGATTGACACACCATCTTCATTCTCCATTTCAAGGTCAGACTTAGAATAAACAGTCTCCTCGCTGTAGTATGGGGTCATTACACTGTCCACAACAAGAAAATTATTCTTGATTATGTGATAACCATTGTTCTATATATAGCCCTTGGCTCAAAGAAAGACACAACTTCAATCCCCTTAAACTTTTGTCTTCCACTCAGGACCCAGCCTTTCTAGAAACCTCAAATGGACTCCCACAAAACAAGTAACACAAAGTGATTTCAGGAAAAAGGAAAATGTCAACTAGGCAGGATGATATTCTAACCATCAATGACCACACAAAGAATCCACAAAGAATGAAACAGAAATAACTCATTGTCATGCCTAATTATTGAAAAATGAACTAGAAGTTCATACCTGAATGATAGCATTTTTCGGACTCGAGGAGCACGTGGCATATCCATGAACAGGGAATTTGCAAAGAATGAAATCCTTCTACGTGCTTCAAGGTTTGTTGGTACATCAATGGCAGATTCTTTTACTGTTAGAAGGAGATGAAGGCGCCTTATCTAAAAGAACAAGAAACAAAAATATGACAAGTTCTCAAAGAGAGAAAGGAACTATTGTCTAATCTCCTACAAATGAATGATAGCTCAGCTCACATAAGAGTACCTGTTCTTCCCACTTTGCTGTAATTGGAGCAGGAAACAATATCGCAGGTTTTGTCTCCGTACCAGCAAAGAGTTGCCTTGCAGAGTCTTTGCCACTGTGTCCAAGGTCTACCAGTTCACTGATTGTTATCACAAAAAGAGAAAGGTACATGTCAGTTCTCATAAACAAACCACATGGATTTCATGACTAAGTCTGAAAATAATGTAACAAGCTTCACCGACCGATTCTCATTCACCATCATATCACGTGTAACTACTTCTAACATGTCCTGCAGCAACAAAACCATTGAATCTTTCTTTGAAGGATCCCCATCTTTCTGCAATATGAAACAGGTCCTGAGTTTCAAATTCATACTGAAAAAGATATCAGATCTTAAAGGTGTGAATTGGAGATGCCATTGGTAATCTTTTCTAATGACTCACCAAGATCTCCACAAGTTCCACAAATTTCTCACATAGAGCAGGTAAGCAAACCATTCTGAAATTTGCAAGAAATGTATGCTTTGAAATATTACTCTCAATTTCTTTTATGATAATGCCAATTATCCTGATGCATAAAAATCAACAGTTAGAAAAACTGGCATTCCAACTTATAAACAATAAAATGAATAATTTTCAACCAAAAAAGTCCAGAAACAAACAATAATTCTATTAAAATGATTTCACATTAAAAAAAAAAATGGAAAGGCTTTTGCCAAAATAATTTTCCTTGGTGAACAAGAAAAGATTGGGTAGAACAGGCGAAGAATTAAGTAATTTTCCAGAATAATCAAAATTAGATCTTTAGCCTAATATGGTTTATGCAATAAATAAACCTTAAAGCAGATAATTGAAAAGGGAAAATTCTTCACATATATCATATAAAGAATAGCCATCAAGGTTAGTAGTTTGAATAGTAAGAGAGAACCAAAGCAAGGCTTGGGAATTGGAATATTGTGATCTTAAACTTCAATCACAAGCACTGAAGAAGAGGATGTAAAGGTGATTGAGAGAAAAAATGAAGGATTGCCGAATGAGATCCTTGGCTCATATTGAAACAAAAACTAGAAAGATAACAAAAAAAGGAAGCTATCACCTTCTGACTTTTTAATTAAGTCATCAAGATCAAAGATTTCCCTCGTTTAGGTGCTCATTGACAATTATGGGGGTCTAGTAACACATTCAAGTTGTTTTAATTAACCCAGGTTAAGGTAGAGACATGGAAATGGAGCATCAGAGGCAATAACTGAAGTAAAAAACCTTTTTTCAATTTCGCCAACTACCAACACACTCAAGACTTGTTTGAAGGATTCATAACATTCAATCACTGCACATTTCATGTATTCATCTGCACATATACGCTTCCAAAGGTCAGCGTCTTTTGCTCGGAATTGAGCAGCCATGTCCAGAGCTATTGGGATCTGTGAGTCAGAAAATAAAGACACATAATCATTTATCAAAGATTATGTAACATGAATTTGAAATTTTGGTAAGGGAATATGCAGACCTTGCTTGCAAGCAGAAAGGGTGGCCACTGGATTAACTTGAGGCTAGGATCTGATGAATAAGGAACTAACAACAGGTCCATTTCCCTGGATTACAAGAAACACCAGATTCAATCTTAACAGCTTGTGCAATAGGAAAAGGATGTGGCAGTAAAAATGAACAATATATTTTGCACACGGAGCCTTTCCTGTCACTGATGAGGTCTTCTTCACGGAAACTGCACATCACTTCATTCCATAACTGAGCAAATTTTGCAGCTTCACTTCTTCTGCTTGCTGTAACCTAAAGACACATAAACATAGTATTCAGTAAAGCATGTACACATGGCCATGAATTGCCATAAACTAACTTCAAAGGATGAGCAAAAACCTCAGCAAATCTCTTTGAAAATGAGAATCCCTTCTTCTTCATCTTATCAGTAGGCACCAAATATGTGTTAAAAGAACCAGGTAAGGACTGGAACCTCGACCTTAGCATACCCAGAGTTCGTATCTGTAAGAAGAACAAAATGTAAAATTGCAAGATCAAATTGTCTATGTCACATCCTTTTTACCTAAACACAAGGATGAATGCTACAGTAATTTAGCTGGGAGATCTTTACAAAAAAGTATTAGAGAAGATCAAAAGTTGCTTCCATGTTCCTCCAGAAGCAGTATGCCAGTTATGCATCCAACAGCCAGAAAATATCTTGCGCCGATTGAAAAGTGATAATGTTGAGGAGTATGGCACTCAAATCAGCCATTATTGTCTCTTGTTCCCAATTTTGGTCATGACTAGGATTCATTTTGCAATTCTCTAAATTGGAAAAAGAAAATTCATTCGGTAGACATTTGCTAGACAGCACAGACTGACACCATTCTAGACTATATGATGGGCTTTTGTTAACTTTTCAACTTCCATTTCTAAAAGGAAGTAAAAATTCTCATCTCCCAAATAATAGCATGCATTCAAGCTAGTTCATTAAGGGAAAAGACTTGATAATGAAGGAAGGTATACATATTTAAGAGTTAAGAAATGATATAACACAAAATAAGATAGACAAGCAAAAAATCATACTCACCTCTCCAAGGCGATCAAGGGCTCCAACAAAACCACCATATATAGTTGAAAAAATGGCATACCAAATTTGAGTATCCATGAAATATACCTGCATTTATATTGCAGATATATTATGATGTAAATCAGCAGTCATTTTAATAATTCTTTGCTTAATGAGCAAAATAATCTTCAATAATCCACGATATAAAAAAGATATGAGAGACACACCAATATTACTGGTGCCCAGAGTGACAAGACTGCTCCATAATTGTGTTTAGCTGCAATTTACAATATAACTGTTAACAGATACAGAAAAAAAGTGGTAAAATCCTTAATATTGGAAGTGAGTTCAACTGCATACCGTCTGGGAAAAATTCATGCCACGTATAGTTTATATGCCTTATGCCCATAATATCTTTGGTTGGCTTGACCAGAGGTTTTATCTGAAGAAAGGATAACCAAAGAGGCTGAAGGCAGGGCTTACTGTATATGTTATCCATATTCAATTTATGCTGCAGCTAATGATGATAATATCAGGAAGTAATGCCATGTAAATGAACAATTAAACAGCTAAACATGAGCCAACCTGGACAAAGTAGCTGAATGCGAACTTTGAACACAAAAGCAACACCCAAAAAACAGTGTACCTGGAATCAAAAATATATTTTAAGCAGCGAAATAAATTTGGACCATGCAATGCAAAATTTGTCAAACTTACTTCAGAAGTGCTAACTGACTTTCATGCATTCCTCTTCCAACATAAACTCTTGGCTGCCAAAAAGTAAGTCAACAGGTTAAAACAAATAAGAATCTCTTATGTCCTGAGGATATTTACAAAAAGGAAAAAGCAATGGAAAATGTTTTCATGTAGTTGCATCCAAGATAAGAGTACAATTTCGGGGAAATGTTGTAACTTGTATGAGCAAAAGAAATGTGTACGATGATGTAAAGAAAGCTTAATAACTGAAAAATTGTTCTGTTACTTAGAATTTGGAAAGCAACTAGATACATTAAGATTGCACAATGGAGTTTCATCATTGGACTATCAAGAAATTTGTCTAATTCACATCCTGCCCCTAGCTGTGTACTTTCTTAGCATATCCAAATATATTATTAAGCTCACTGATATTTAGCCTAAAGGGAGTCCCATTTTAAATTCAGAAAATGGGTTCTCATGATTGGGAACCATAAATTAGGAGTTAGAAATTCCACTAAATTAAGATTACTCTAGCTAGTAGTGATTAACTATTGTTAAACACGTAACATTCAAGAGTTGGAAGATACATGGCATGTCTCACACAAGAAATGAGGGAAATGATTGATTTCAGGGGCTTAAAGGCGTCAGAGATGATGAAAAGAACTTTAACATATTGTGAATGGACAAAACTGTTGCTAAGATTCAACTGCAATTAGATTATTCTTCCCCTTTGCTTTCCTTCTGTTTTCTTATGACTCCATTTGATATGGTAGCACTAGCTAATTTATGATTTACCAAGAAATTCAAAGGGTTCCAAGTGGAGTGCAAAGCATTTATCAACTTATGCTACCGAAACATGGCCTGGAAGCCAGACTAGAAGTCTAACAATTGCTTTAAAAAGTGCCTTCATGAACCAATATACTGTACTGATATCTTTATTAGTATATTCACTTGGAATGCAAATTATTTTTTCCATTGTTCAATAAAACATTGACATCTAAAACCTCTATATAATTACAGATGGATAATTTGAGGACTATGAGAACGCAAGGCACATAGTCAGATATTTCGCAGCTATGTTCTATCTTTTGGTCTAAAGCAAATAGTTTTCTTCAGTTCAGTCTCTGAATCCCACAAATATTTTATAACAGCAACAAAGAAAAGCAGATAAAACAAGCAAGATAGAATTATACCTGTGACCACCATAAAAGGAACCTAATGATAAGCCAATCTGAGTTTTCAATCCATCTTCGGAGCATGGGAAAGATGAACAAAGCAGCTGCCAGTATGTTGGGAAGCATATACACAGCCACAGCCATAATATACAAAGGAGGAATCTCATTTACTTCTCCAAGAAAAGAGAGCAAATCTTTCATTTGTTTAGGAACCAACTTGAAGGACTTCAAATAACATAGTGGAAGAAGTACTGCCCATGCTGTACTAACTATTATCTTCAGAATGTTTCGCATCACATCAGTGAATTTCCATCTGTGATATCCTGGGAAATTCAAAACAAAGTCCAGAATACCTGCAAGGGAGAGAGCAAAAGAGAAATGAGACATGGATGAGACTTGACGTGAGTGTTCAACAAAGAAAGTACAGTGACTGAGTGATCCCAAGAAACCAAAAAACCAGCTCAAACTGAATAATATTAACTCCAATCTGCCAAAGTAAAATTCCAAAATAAATAAATAAATAATCAAATTTGACGGAAATGCATATTGGTGAACATATTAATCTCTCAGGCTCAATGAAATAACATGTCTAGAATTGGAAATTCAAGGCCTAAGTTTACCTTGATGTTTTCCATACTTTTTAACAATAAAAGAAAAAGATTAAGTGACTCTTAAGGCCACATGACAGCTTAAATGCTCTGACTTTGATCATGGACAATGTCTAGAACTCTTTGCTGTAGAGACAACACGGTTCAGATTCTCAGATTTTTCATATTCTGTTTAATCTTTACCTTCTGTTCTCCATTAGCTGATAAGTTCCAAAAATAGCTTGATGTGAACTAATCATGTATTACAACCAGTATTGCAACTCTCACTCAAATAATGCCCAAAATATATGTAAAAATTTACTTGGTTTCAGATTTTCCATTTAATTAATCACAAATCACTTTGCCTTTTCCCCCCACATATGGCAAGTTATGTGATTTCACTGATAACTAAATGGAATTTTCAAATGGATCATAATGATCCTCAATGGAAGGGACCGCACAAATGCTGCAAGGCTATGTTCAATAAACTTTCAATTGTTAGTTACAGCAGTGGTCTCAACTGCTCCCTGCAGCACCACCATACTTTCCAATCCTGAGCACTTAAAGCATATCCTGCAAAAAATTCCTAGCTAATGCTGTGAAATAGAATCAAAAGCACATTTTCTGGGAGCCTTACTAGTTCATGTTCCCATTTGGGGACATCCCAAAATGTCTGTCCAGCAAGAATTTTAAAGATCTTAAGGTCGGGAAACCTTCCAAGATTATCTTTGTTGCGATGAAAAAAAGAATGAGGGTAACTTCAAAAGCTTGAAGGTTTACATGGTTAATCACCCACATGAATGCATTTATTTCTTGCCCTCTTAAATATGAGGATACCAGGTGGAGGTAATAAATGCCATACTTTGCAGAACACGGAGAATAGCTGCTGTAATGAAAACACTGGATAGGTGATATAAGACATCCTTTTGGATCATATCTGAAACAGAGACCTCACTCCAAGCAAAGATGATCATTGCCTGCAATAAACAGCTCAGGAATTACCTGGATAGTTAAAATAACTTGCCAGATTGTCAGCAACATAGCAGCAAAAAAAATTTCTACTCCAGCAAATTGAATACCTGAAGAGCCAAAATATAAAAAGTCCACAAGCGATCAAAACTTCGAAATATGTGCCAAAAGGTTCGGGTTTCAATGAAATTTGATTTTCCTGTGCTTCCAGATCGTCTTGGAGAAGCCTTCCTTCCCTGTCATGGAGATCATATTAAGCTTCTAAAACCAATTGCAGTAAGTATTGATAGTCTTGAAAAGCAGAGGATATGATATTACCTGTGCCATGTCACGTGTTGATTTGAAGAAAGTTCCATCATCGCGCATAGGCCAACCAAGAGAGAAGCAATCAGATGACCTAAATGTTTTCCCACAAAATTGTATTATCCAAAATAAGTCAGGAATGAATTCAAATTTTTAATTTAAGCTTTGATTCTTACTTTCTACTCAACATTTGAATTCAGGGCATGGATGTATACTAACCAAAAATATTCATTTAGATCATCATAATTGCACCATTCTGTGTTGGAAGCTTTTCCATTGCGGCTCTTAGCGGCTTCCTGTAACAAAATGAGAATGTCCAAGTTCAGAACAGAGAACCTGAAAGTTTTACTACAATGTGTGCATCCGTGTAACAACATACCTTGTCAATCACACAATAAATTGGTGTTATAACCTTCCTCAAGAATGCCTCGTCATCTCCACCATAAGAAGGCTTAATATTTTCTCCAGTAACTATGCTGACATTTCCAGCCAACAGGCCATGGAGTTCATATGCCATCTGAACATATATGAAAACATCCTCTTTAGAAAGTAAGAAGACAAGGAAAATTCAGTGTGTCTCCTATGTAAATCATTGGCACGTACATTGTGAAAAATATAGCATAGACATTCTGGCATGAATCGAACATTAGCTGCTTCACCCCAGATAAGAAGATATAGGCCCATGTACAGTATCTTTCTCTGCTGGATCTCTTGCTGGCCTTGAGGGAGCCTGCATATGGAGCAAAGCTTGCAAAATTTAACACAAAAAGATGTATATAATGCTTTGTATAATTGGAAACTTGTCAACACATTAAAAATTTAACCGACATGAGTAGCTCTACAAACTTGTTAACTCACCGTAAACTGTGTTTTCGGCCTAAAAATTTACACCAGTTTTTATAATTCTTGAAGAGCTTGTTCATAACTGCATCAACGGCTCGATCATCCAGCTGCACAAGAAGTGGGGATCAAAGGACATGCAGATTAAGCACTACACTAGACACATGGACTCACACCACATACACACTCAAACACTAGAAGCAGTGAATGCATCATTGTCACTGCAACTATCAACAGGTTGGATAACACGGTAAAAATAGGAACATCAGATATGCATGAAATTAAGTACCCAAGCAAAAGGTTAGTGCATGCCTTGTTAAGAGGTTCAGGCTTGGGATTAAGCTTTATATGACTGTTGGCAAGTAATAAAATCAAATGCTCCCTCTGGTTCCTGACATTGTCTCTCTGCATATACAGAATGAAAAAGACATTAATTAGCTAACTGAAAATCATAAATTAATTCCTAGCTGTTAAATTTTGGTCTTTATGCTTCTAATTTATGGGGTCAAAGCCATGCCTGGAACCCAAACATTGCTCGGAGCCAATCAAGAAGGTCTAACTCTCCAGCTTTCTGCCTGTGTTGCTCAAATCCTGTGGGCCAGTTCAATCCCCGAGTGTTCCAGAGTGCAGCTACAGCAGCCTTCACCTGTTGTAAATTGAAAGGAACAGAATGTCAAAGTATGATTAGAGAACAAGATGCAACCATAGCTAACAGAACTAGAAATATGCCTTACCTCCTCCAGCTGCATGATGGACTGTGAAGCACCAGCAGAATCCAAGGGAAGAACATTGTATGGGGCATAAATTTCCTTCTTCTCTTGGACATCTCTTGCTGCAGCAATAATCTGATCACAACAAAACATAGCATTAACCTTCAGTATTCAACATTTCAACCACAACATGACTAATGCATACAAATAGCCAGTCAAAATGCAATTAGAATGAACTGATGAAAATTGGTAATAACCTCAGGAGCAACTTCTTCAACTTTCTCAGACTTGTTAACAGCGCAAAGTACTTCAAAGAGAACACCTGCTGTCTGATAAGCTTTGCCAAGTTGAGCTCTGTGAAGCAAATTGAGTCCGAGGGTTCAATCATACAAAATCAAAGAAAGTTCATCGATGCTCATTCACTATAAACATAATAAATATAAAATTGGACACGAAATGCTAGTAACATATGATAACAAATGTAAGATTACCGGTCTGCTTGCTCTCCTTGATCAAGAGCCTGACAATAGCGTTTATAGTACTGGTCATAAAAGCTCTCAATTTCCCGTGCATCAGTCTTTTTAACTCGAGAGGCAAGACTAGACGCATTGTCCTGATCAAATGGATTTCACGTTAGAATTTCCATTCAATACGAGTTAGGGCGAAAGGCTATATGAACTTGTGACAAACCTTTGGAATATTGTATAAAGAAAGGTTTGGCCTTCAGAAAATGCAAATGAAGCATTTCTACAAAAAAGGAGAAGGCCAAACACACATCTTACAGCTTAATCAAAACAGTCGCATAGACTGCAACAAGATTAATCCGACATTGACTGCCTCCTATTGACGACGTATCTTGATGTGCTCTTCCGAGGTTTTATCAAAAGGGGGAGAAAACGCCGGAAAAAGCACAGTTGGTCGACTATCTATTCAGTGCACTACTTTAAGCCCCCCTGTTCTACAATTTTTACTTACCGTTCTTTTTTGTTAAACATTTCCTTCCAAATTAACCTTTTAATTTGATTAATTATATTATGTCAACAAGGTAATTAAAATTTTCTTCCCAATTAATGTTAAATATTATAAAGTTTTTTATTTTTCACGAGGGCTTTCCTACATTTTTAACCATCTCTTTCCTATCAAAATCATGAGGTCACAATGTGTTGAAAATATATGTACAAAACATAAATTAAGGGAACATGTCGACGGCCAACATTACCAAGTATGACTGTATGAACCAAGATTTTAAGATGTGAAAAATAAATGAAAGCAAGAAATGTTTGATGTTCCTGTATCTTAATTGAAAGCCGTATTTCTTTTTCTTGGGAGTTGCTCATTTGCATACACCAACCCCATCATTATACACATACGCGCACGCACACTCAGGCACCAACCATTGACACTATACCCAATCATACACTCAATTCATATTTTTTTGTGCTTGACTGTGAAAGTCAGATTCCGGTGCAGTCGAAACTTTACTAATAAAATTATATGCTTCCTGTAGTCATTCCCAAATTACCAGGAGAGTAAACGCCGAGAGTCGTACAATTGGTCATGGATGCGGATTTACCCAAACTTTCATGACCTACATCAGTACCTCAGAATTATAAAAATAATTCGAGATATTCCTCGTAAGGTCGCCTAAATTTCGATCAAGAATGGGATGGTATCTACTGTAAATTGGAAAATAATTTCCTGCTAATGACCACACTTTTCTGAATTTGTGTGCAAGTCAATGGATTAATTGAGTGGACATGCAGAGCAGATCCTAATCCGTGTAAAATTTTGAATTATGATCAGGGACTACTAAGAATATGATTTACCAAAAAAAAAAAAGAAGAAGGCGCCATATCTGATGTAGAAGTTGGAAAACAGAATTACCCTTTCTAGTCTTTGGAGCAAACCTGTCTTGAACTGCCTCACGCCGCGACCACTGGAGTTCTGATCCAATCTATGCGCCTTTTCAAACGCATAAAATCGGCCTATTTCCCAATTTCAGCCCGAAATAGAAGAAAAATAAATAAATAAGTAAAACAAGACAAAGACAAAAACAGAGGGAGAATATAAAAATTAGAATCTCTAAGCTCTTTTTTCATAAAATTTTCTTTTAGGGATCGAATCCCAAACGAGAATTGACAAAAATAAAAAAAAAAGAAAAAGAAAATGTGCACGACTCACATAGATAGGCGACACGAGGGCGTTCCTGTTCGATCTCATGAGCAATGCGGAGAATGGGAGCGATAGAGCCGAGAGAGGCAGGGACAACGTCGTTGTCGAAGACCTCGGTGGAGAAGGTGGTGGTGGCGGCACTACGGGACGGCCGCCTCACCAACTGTGGGCCGGTCTCCAGATTCGACATTGTCGATCGAATCTAATCACTCGCTAGGTCGCGAGATAGCACTCTCCCTCTTCGCTAGCTCTGTATGTGCACCTATGCTTCTCTCCCTCGTGTTTAGGTCCAGGTTGCTCTATCTTAACCTCGTTTCCTCTAATCCGTATTTTGACCCCTGTAATGGAAAACAAACGCTTACTATTTTCCAGGTATGTTTGGCAGCCGAGAAAATGAATAACAGATGATAGAAACCGAATGAATATAGCCAAACAAAGCGATGAAATTGCAGCCACTTGAAGAATATTTGCAACCACATGTATATGACTTTCTTTTTCGCTTTTTTTTTTTTCCTTCTTTCTTTGGTTCATTTGAACATAATAGAAGTCTTTTCCTGCGTTTTCGTTTGGTTTCTTGTCAATCCAACGGAGACATTAGAGGTTTTTCTTTTTTTTCTTGGACGATTTAAAAATGAATGCATGCAGTAGAGTTGAGGCTTACTTTTTCGATGAAATCTGGAAAGAGAGCTAGCGACTGAGGATCACCGTCTTCGCCTGTTAACATTAGCAATTTGGAAAAACAAGAACACGCAAAAAAAAAAAATGATAATAATAAAATAAAGAACGAATCACAGTTGGCAACAATGAGACTCGCATTTTGTCCTGTTCTGAAAACAGAATAAGAGACAGAAGAGCGAGTTTATGGTTTCCGAGTATGACCTTCGCAAGGAGAGACGAGAGAGGCAAACAGGATCGAAGGACATGCAGAGAGAAATAAAATAAAGGAAGGAAAGTTTGAGAGGGAGCGAGAAAGTTAGTGATAGTCTGTTGCGAGAGAGAGACAGAGCGAAGAAGCAGGAGAACGAGGAGGAGGAGGAAAGAAATGAGGCGGGAAGGAAAGCAAGAGAGAAATTTCTGGGTAAGAATGATGGAGACAGAGGGAGTGGGTGTCCGTACAGTTTTGAGGAGGACACGTGGATGCTTGCGATGGGAATGTGAGTTGAAAATTTCAGAGGCGGGGAGGGAGAGACAAATGAAGGGAAGGGAGGAAGCGCCGTTTTCGGAAGGGACAGGGATCGTTTTGGAACGGGTCTTGCTTTTACAAATGACCGCAGGTTGGCTTCTTTTCCTTTTTATCCGCTTTCTCTCTCTCTCTCTCTCTCTCTCTCTCTCTCTCTGTGTTTTTTTTTTTTTTAAAATCTTTTGGTCTATAGTCGGCCTTCTCTCTCTAGGTCAGATCGTTTGAGCTGAAGTTTGACTCTTCTCTAACTGAAAAAACGGTATCTTCTTTCATGCATCATGTGTGGGATGCTGGATGGACCGCACCCAATCTCCTCGACGTGTAACTTTGTAGACTTTTTTTTTTTTTTTTATATAATAATGAGTAAACTTTTTTACTTTGGCGAATATATTGCACCATTCTGACTCGTTGACGAAGATTAACATTTTTGGCACGTGGATGGTGAAAATATTGCAACAAAATGATTTCATTTTTTCCTTATATCAAGTGATAAGTTCCATAATCTGCTATATTTTGGGGATTGAATATTGGGCGTGTATATTTGTTTTTTCTTTGTCTTACTAAAAGAAAAGGAAATTTTATAATTTCCAAAATAGTTAATTGACTCCACGTTATATTTGTTTGCCCATGCAAACATTCCATGATCTAATTAAGTGCGAAGAACTAATATGCATGGGACAGACGGACGGGGCGGGGACGGTACAGTACCGGTTCGCTGTGCAGTGAATAAACTAATATATTTTTATATTTAAAAAAATAAAGAAAACAATATATATATATATATATATATATATATATATTATGACCCCCTACATTAAAGTGACACCTGCACGTCCCAAAGCCCGCCCCTGTAGCTGCGCTCAATTAGGTATTACCCAACCAAGCAAGGTAGTCTAATTAAGGTATGCGTGCATTTGATACGGTCCGCTTTAGTTTTCTTCCCAAATGGGTTATTGTGTATGTGTTCGGATACCTCATGATTACTATCAATTGATGGTTGTCCTATGCTTAATTATAACATCAAGTCTAATTCTTAGTGACTCTACATATTATATACACTGAATTTTCGTCGGTGATGATAACTTGGCATAAAATATGTTTAGCTTGACATGTGCAACTACAATTTCGAAGAACATCTGAATGCTTGTGGAGAACTTCATCAAAAGAAAAAACTGATAACAATTTTGCCAATTTGTTAAAAGAATATTTTATAATTATCTATATTAGGCTAAAATTGGAAATATTCTTAGTAGGACCAAACGCCTCAGTATCTTACGGCCAGCTTATAATCTTAAAAAAAAAAAAAAAAAAAAAGAAGCTTGCCAATAGACCCGAATTGAGCAAAACGATGGTGATTATAATCAGTCAGCTTGAGTTCCTACAAAGAAATGTCCATAGATTCAAATTGGTAATGTCACCACTTGGAAAGGCGGTGTCAAACTACTTCTCTTACTGTCCCTGGGGAGTTACCAAGCTGTTAAAACTCGAAAACCAAACCGAAGGTGTTAAATTCACATTTGCTATGGTTGGCTGAGAGATCATTTTACGTTATGGAGGCAAGTCATTCTCATTGCTTAACCTGGACTTTGTTTCCCAGTGTGCAAGGACCATCACGTACGTTTAGAGATGAGCTCGGGCCAGGCGATTCCAGCTCCCAGTTTGAACTGGCGGTACAGGGTCGCGGGAATGAAGGGACGTCAGAGTGCCCGGCCTTAGGCATGCCGATCCCAGTTTCAATTGACTGGTGGTTTACGGTTCTAGTCTTAGTTCTGGTTCGGCCGTTACGGTTTAAGTTCCAATATAGAGTATGTTTCTTGCTTCAAAAGCATCTATAAGTTAAGCGACGTAGCTTGGCGCCCTTGCAAAATGGACTATGGCCTCGTGAATTTGTTTTCTGTGCTTTTGTTTTGCCTTCATTTTAACCACCGGATGTCTCATTCCGAGAAATGTCAATATTTATTAAAATTGCGGTTAATCACCATTATCAGCACTCTAATTGATCTCAGCTAAACCGTGATTATTGTAATAACAAGATTCTCACTAATCCATAAGTGTACAATTACATGGACTGAGCCTGTAGACAAAAATGAAATGGCGTCTACTAATGCCATCTCTGTTATATATATATATTAAAATTAAATTTTTTATGTGCAACAAAACTACTAATTAAATATATACAATAGTTATGATGTAATGTGCAATAAGACATTATTAAAATTTTTAATAATTTATTGCACATTTAATTATTTTCGTTACACATTTAATCAGCAGTTTTTTTTTTCAGGAATTTCAATTTTCTTTTTTTTTTTTTTAAAAAAACATAACATATATGTATCTTTTTCCATCCGTATATTGCCCACCAAATTCTTGCAGTTCACATTTGAACAATTTTATCGATACAAAGAATTTATTGCAGTTCTTCCAATTACACAACAATTAAAAGCAATTTATTTCATTGATCTGAAATTATGTCAGCAGCCGGATCCTGCAGGTCTACGTGTTTCTTGTCCAAGTCCCTTTCATTGGACTGCAAGTATATAACATGTACATGTTTTATTTATTTTTCCCTTTTTTATGTTTGGGTATGCAATCTAAAAACCACTTGTTCTCGTAACCCATTTAGAATTAATTCAGCAAGAAAGCTTGAGATTTCCTCTCATAGTAATAGTTATCCTTGGAAGAAGTATCAGCCGAGGAGACCATCACCCCATTAACGGCAAAGTCACTTTTCTGTATCAGAGTCAAAGCATAAAAAATCCATCTCCTTGAATATCGCTCCCATCGACTTCATTGCTTAGCAGCAACTTGCTTTTGTCGAACTCGGTGCCTCGAAGCTGAAACGCTTTTAAATACGCTGCCGGGCTTGCCATCTTGTGGCTGTAGACTTGGCAGTTAACATAATAAATAACGTTTCCATACTTCTGGAACAGCTTCATTTAGGGTCTGACGGAAGTGTAAAATGGGACAATGGTTTCGACAGAAATAACTGTTTCGTTTTTCAGGAGAGCAATAAGCAAAAGTGCTGCTGGCATTGCATCATAAAATACTTACAGTGGTAATACTACGGTTTAAATTCATATTTAAAATAATATAATATAATAATTATAACCGTTTTATAAATAAAATTTTAAAATACTTAGTAATAATAATCTTTATATCGCAGTTTCTTAATAGCAATTAAACAATAATTGATAGTTGCTTAAAAATAATAATTTGTGTTGGGTGTATTGGTTTTTTTTATGTGAATATATAACCTAAATATTATGATTTATAATCTAAATAAAATTATTAAAGTGTGTATAAATACTCCGTTGGCTGAAAAATAAAAATAAAAGAAAAGGTGAGAGCTCTTAATCGAGTGAAAAAAAAAAACTGCTAAAAGGGAGAAAAAAAGGGCTGTAGAAAGAGAAAAATCGAATATAGTGTTCTTTGGTTTTACATTTTGAAAAAATATTGGTATCGGATCAGTTTAAAACTTAGATAGTTAATAAAAGGAGTTTGGTTCTAATTTCTGAATGGTAAAAATTGGGTTTTAAGCATGTAAGTCATGTTTTTGTTCACTAGTTAACCGTGTAATTGAAAGATTGTTTGTGGTTTGATCAAGTTGATTTTTGGTCAATAGTTAAAGGACACATAGATCTTTTTTGTGGACAGTTGGATTAGGTTTCTGTGAACTGCAAGGATAAGTTTTCCATTTGAATTGAAGTTTCTCAATTTTGGTAACTCTCTGCTCTCTCATCTGTGATAGAATTGGTAAATCGTATGAATGATTATTGACCCATGATCTGATTAAGTTGAAATTTGGACAGCTGGTAGGGGACATTCGGGGGTTCATCTTGAACGGTTGGATTATTGCCTTGAGGTCTACTTGTTGAGTTGTAGTTAATAGGGCATAGTTGGTCTGTCTTGCTTAACTCATTAGTCTTTAATTCAATCCAAATTGAATTTTGTTCAATTTGTTTGATGTAATTGAGGTTATGCACCTCTATTGTACTCACTTAATTATAATGGAGTTGACCTTTGGTTCAGAGTGTCTGTGGTTTTTTCCCTTTTTTTGTTTTGAATGGGTTTTCCACATAAAATTGGTGTGTTCTATTATGTGGTTTATTTGCATTGTCATTCTTATTATTCAATCATCTCCTCATAGGTTTAAGCAAATATGAGAAGTTTCTTGGGCTCTTTATACTCCGCTGCGCCTCTTCTCCCATCAGAATGGTATCAGAGCCAGGTTGGTGTATCTGGCTTGTTTGAATGATGAAGTTGAATGTGAATAAATTGGTCTATTTGAATGACACAAATTATCATATATGGAGGAGTTAAATGAAGGATCTCTTATTTGTGAAGAAATTGCATCTACCAGTATTTTTTACTACGAAACCTGAGTTTAAAAATGATGAAGAATGAGAATTTGAGCACAAACAAGTTTGTGGTTTTATACGATAATTTGTTGATGATAATATTTATAATCACATTTGCAATGAGACATAAGCACAAACTTTGTGGAGCAAACTTGAGACTTTGTATGCTTCAAAGTTTGGTAATAATAAGTTGTTCTTATTAAAGAAAATGATGCAGTTGAGATATAATGAAGGGAGCTCAGTTGCTGACCACTTAAATGAGTTTCAGGGTCTCATTGATCAACTATCAGGCATGGACATTAAGTTTGATAACAAAGTTCTCGGGTTATGGTTACTTGCTACCTTACCTGATTCTTGGGAGACTTTTCGAATGTCTCTTGCTAATTCTGCCTCCGGTGGTGTTTTATTAGTGGAACTTGTAAAGGGTGGTGTGTTAAATGAGGAGATGAGAAGGAAATCTTAGGGTTTATCATTATCCAAATCAGAGATTTTAATTACTGAAATAGGGGGAGAATTCAAGAAAAAAGAAATGGTAAAAATGGTGAAAGTAAGAGCTGAAGTAAGTCATAATCTAAGTACAAGAATGTCTAGTGTCATTATTAAAGTGTTACAAGTGGAAGAGAGAAAATAATGATGGTAGTAATAGACACGAGAAAAAAAAATGTGTGTAATGATCGTATTGCTTCTGCATCCACTTCTGGTACTGGTGACCTCATTATTGTTTGTGATGAGGATATGATTAATTTGACATCTCATGAGATTGATTGAGTCATAGATAGTGGTGCTTCTTTTCATGCTACTTCAAGAATGGAATTCTTCACAACATATAATCCTATTGATTTTGGAGTTTTGAAGATGGGTAATAACGACTTAGCAAAGGTCATTGGCATTGGTGATATTTTCTTAAAGACTAGCAATGGAGCACAACTGACATTAAGGGATGTTAGACATGTCCCTGATATCCATTTGAATTTGATTTCAACGGGAAAACTAGATGATGAAGGTTTTTGCAGTACCTTTAATGATGGCCAGTGGAAGTTTACCAAAGGCTCCTTAATTGTGGCACGAGGTGGGAAATGCTTCAGTTTATATTTCATGCAAACTTATATCTTCAAAGATGTTGTAAATGCAACAGAGAACGATAATTCTATTAAATTATGGCATAAGCGGCTCAGTCACATGAGTGAAAAGGGGATGGATTGTTTGGCAAGAAAAAACCAACTTCCAGACATAAAGAGTGTAGTTATAAATGTCCTTATTGTTTTGCTGGCAAATAAAATAGAGTTACATTTAAGAGTCACTCGCCTTCAAGGAAATCAGAATTACTTGAATTGGTGCATTTTGATATATGTGGTCCTTTGAAAGTACGCTCACTTGGTGGTACTCTTTATTTTGTAAATTTTATTGATGATCACTTAAGAAACTTTTAGGTTTATGCGTTGAAGACCAAAGATCAAGTCTTTGATGTATTTATACAATTTCATGCCTTTATTGAGAGATAAACTGGTAAGAAGTTGAAATGTGTCTGCATTGATAATGATGGTGAGTATAGTGGTCCATTCGATGAATACTGCAGAAAGTATGAGATCAGACATCAGAGGGCACCTCCTAAGACACCATAGTTAAATGTTTTAGTAGAAAGGATGAACAAAACGTTGATTGAGAGGGTCAAATATCTTCTCTTAGATGCATAATTACCTAAATCCTTTTGGAGTGAAGCCTTGAATATAGTGACACATGTAATTAATCTGTCTCCTAGTGCTCCACTACAAGGTGATGTTCCAGACAAAGTTTGGTTTGGTAAGGAAGTCTCTTATAACCATTTACGAGTCTTTGGTTGTAAGGCTTTTGTTCATGTCCCTAAAGATGAAAGAGGGAAGTTAGATGTGAATACTTGACAGTGTATCTTTCTTGGTTATGTTGAAGATGACTTCGGGTATCGTTTATATGTTCTAGTTGAGAAAAAGTTTGTAAGGAGTAGAGATGTTGTATTCGTTGAGGATTAAAACATTGAACACATCGAGAAGTCAACTTCTCAGGTTAATGATAATCTTGCTGATACTGTTCCATTTCCTCAGACTTCTCTAAGTGATCCTGATGTTCATGGTGATATTCAAGAATGTGATGAGAATGTTTAACAGGATCATAATATGCAGGGTGCAAATAATATTGATGCTTCAATAGAAGATCATCTGCATATACCTTTACCTCTATTTCAGCCATAAAGGTCCAATAGAATTCCAATGCCTTCTAGTCAGTACTCTCCTAATGAGTTTATGATGTTAATTGATGGGGGAGAACTTCAGTGCTATATAGAAGCAGTTGAAAGTGAGCACGGGCAACACTTGATCGATGCTGTGACAGATGAGATGAAATCCTTATATAATAACTTTGCTTATGAGTTAGTAAAGTTACCTAAAGGTAAGAGGGTTTTGAAGAATTGGTGGATTTACAAAATAAAGCAAGAAGAAAATACTTCGCGTCCACGATATAAAATCAGATTGGTTGTTAAAGGATTCAGTTAGAAACAAGGCATCGACTTTGAAGAGATCTTCTCATCGGTGGTGAAAATGTCTTCCATTCGAATTATGTTGAGTTTAGCTGCTAGCCATGACTTAGAGATTGAGCAAATAGATGTGAAAACAGCTTTTCTCTATGGTGACTTGGAAGAAGAAATTTATATGGAACAACCACAGGGATTTGAGGTAGAAGGAAAAGAGGATCATATGTGTAAGTTGAAGAAAAGCTTGTATGGCTTGAAACAAGCTCCGGGACAATGGTATAAGAATTTTGAGTTTGTTATGGGGGAGTAAGGTTATAAAAAGACTACTTCTAATTATTGTGTTTTTGTTCAAAGATTTACTGCTGATAATTTTATCATTTTACTACTTTATGTTGATGATATGCTTATTATTGGTCGTAATGCTTCTAGAATTAACAAGTTGAAGTAAGAGTTGAGCAAGTCCTTTGCCATGAAGGACTTTGGACCAGCAAAGAAGATCCTTAGCATGTTAATCACTTGGGATAGGAAAAAGAAAAGGTTGTACCTATCCCAGAAGTAGTACATTGAAAAGGTACTTTAGAGGTTTAACATGGATAAAGCTAAAGTGGTAGGTACTCCTCTTGTTACTCACTTTAAATTATCCATTAACCAATGTCCTTCCACAGAGAAAAAGAAGGAAGAGATGCAAAGAGTTCCATTTGCATCAACCGTGGGCAGTTTGATGTATGCAACGGTATGTACAAGACCTATTATAGTTCATGCAGTTGGCACAGTTAGTTGGTTCCTTTCAAATCTCGGTAAAAAGCATTGGGATGCAGTAAAGTGGATAATGAGATATTTACAAGGTTCCACTGATTTGAGACTTTGTTTTGGGAGTAATAAGTCTATCCTTACTAAATTCACAGATTCAGATATGATAGGTAACATTAACTCCAGAAAATCTACTTTAGGTTATATGATTACTCTTGCAGGGGGGAGCAGTGAGTTGGCAATCTCGATTGCAGAAGTGTGTTGCATTGTCCACTACAAAGGCAGAGTTTATTGTAATAACTGAAGCGTCTAAAGAGTTACTTTGGATGAAAAGGTTTATGAAGGAACTTGGTTTTCAACAATTAAATTATGTGTTGTATTGTGATAGCCAAAGTGTTATCCATCTTGGTAAGAATCCAACTTTTCATGCTAAGTCTAAATATATTGACATGTGGTATCATTAGATACGGGATATTCTTGATTGTAAATAGTTGGCACTTGAAAAGATTCATACAGATAATAATGTTACTGATATGATGACAGAGACATTATCAAGATGGAAATTTAAGCTATGTTGTACATTGGCTAGGATGACCAATATTCTACATAATCGGGAGGGGGAGAATTGTTGGGTCTATTGGTCTCTTCCTATGTGGATATATAACCTAAATGTTATGGGCCATAACCTAAAAAAAAATAAAAATTATTAAAGTGGATATAAATACCTCTTTGGCCGAAAAACAAAAATGGAAGACAAGAAACCTAAAAAACAGGTAAGAGTTGTCGATAGGTGAAAAAAAAAAATAAGGCTGTCGAAAGGGAGAGAAAAAGAAAGAGGCCACAGAAAGAGAAAATTCAAAGGCAGTGTTCTTTGATTTTACATTTTGAAAGAATATTGGTGTTCGATTAGCTTAAAACTTGGATGGTTGATAGAGAGAGTTTGGTTCTTATTTCTGAACGGTGGAAATTGGGTTTTAAGTACTATAAGTCCTACTTCTTTTCAGTTTTTATAGGTCTTTTCTCTGGGCAATTTTCTGTGTGCAAAATTGATCAACCGTGTAATTGGAAGATTGTTTGTGGTTCGATTAAATTGATATTTGGTCAATAGTTGAAGGACACATAGATCTTCTTTGTGGACAGTTAGATTGAGTTTCTGTGAACTACAAGAGCAGGTTTTCTATTCGAACTAAAACTTCTCAATTCTAGTAATTCTCCACTCTCTCATTTGTGATAAAATTGGTAAACTGTATGAATGATTATTGACACATGGTTCGATTGAGCTGAAATTTGGACAGCTGGTAGGAGACATCTGGGGGTTCATCTTGAACGATTAGATTACTGTCTTGAGAGATATTTGTTGAGTTGTAGTTGATAGGACGTAGTTGACTTGTTTTTCTTAACTCATTAGTTTCTAGTTCAATTTAAATTAAATTTTACTCAATTTGTTTGATATAATTAAGGTTGTATATATTTATTGTACTCATTTAATTATAGTAGAGTTGATCTCTAATTTTGAGTGTCTGTAATTTTTCTTCTTTTTTTGTTTTAAAAAAATTTTTTCACATAAAATTAATATATTTTTTTGTATGATTTATTTGTATTGTAATTCTTGTTATTCAATCATCTACTAATAAATTCAAACAAATGAAAAAAGTTTTTTTTTAGTTGTTTATACTCCACTTCGCCTATTATCCCGTCAATTTGAAATGATCGTAGCAGTAGTTTCAAATTCACACTACTTTTAAAATAGCAGTTTTAAAACCACAGTCACAAACCAATGTCATATATATTTAAACGCAATCATTTCAAATAGTTCCAGCAGCGATGTTAAGCTCATGTTATTTTAAGGTAAATATTTTGAGACAATAAACTAAAACTGACGATATTTGTTTTTTTATACAGAGGTATTGAATAAATTAAGTAGGGATATTTAATTTACGTTACATTGAGATAGAGGTTTTGATGCAACGGTACAAAATTGTTGTCTTAGGTGTTTAAACGCAGTGGTATTATAAGTTTTTACTAACAATTAGCATCCCAAGATTTGTTAATGCGGCGAATGTTTTTTTTTTTTAACATCCAAACTATATTGTTTAATCACTTATATTGAGTAATAAAGGTATTGATGAATTTTCATTTTCCTTTGAAACTCTATGTCCCCTCGACTTGAGCTCATAAAAAAATGAACCTCTCGATTTGAGCTCCTTACAAAATGATCTCTTTGAATTGAACCTCAATTTTGATCCTCTTCACTTGCTTCCTCAGTTTGAGACCTTTAAATGATCCTCTCTAGCATTTGTTATTGTGCTTCCCGTCCATTTGCTTCCTCGGTCTAAAACCTTAATTGCTCACAATTCGTCTTGTAGTGTCAAATTGCCAACTCAATCTCTTGACATCCTACTCCAATTATTTCTTGTAAGTTTGTATTTCTCAGTTCTTTTTTTTTTTTAATTTTCTTAAATTTTGTTAATAATTACGTTTCCATGTATGTTAATAAAAGCGAAAAAGTAATTTTAAAGACTTGGAGTGACTCAAATTGTGAAATACACTTCCTTGTCTCTCTTCATTAATTGATTTTCTGCTTCTCTCACTTGCTCCATATTTAGATAATTTTTTAAAATTTTTTTTCCTTTCGTTATTTATTTTTAACTATATAATTAGGTTTCCTAATTTTTGAGCAAAAATTACAATCTTTTTGAGTTTTTTATTTGTTTAATATTATTCTCAATTATGGTCGCTTTAATAATGCAATAGTTTTTGATTTTTTTAAGGCTAAATTTGATTGATGTTGTGCATCTACTTAATTTATCAACTGTGTTTTTGTATTTCTCCTATTTTTATTCTTCTTAATAGTATGGTTGGTTTTTAGGACAAAGGAACATTCAAACTTGGCTTTTGCAACCCATTAGAGGTGCAAGTCGTGCTTCCTATCAACTTGCTTTCTCATTTTTAAATCTTTTTATCTATTTTGATTTCGGTTCTCTGTTTTTTATTTACATTGAAAATATTTCAATCTATTAGAATACCTTGTACTCTTAGATTTTTTTATACAAATATATATATATATATATAAAAGTACTCGCATACTTTTTATGCACTTGTATATTTTTTTATTTTGTCACTATATCTTTTTTTTTTAATAGTTGGTTTGTCCATGTCTTCATAATCAATAAAGAAATCATCAATCTTCATATCTTTATGTTTCACATCCATTGTCTTTGGCTTTTAAAGCTACTAATTTTATTATTCAAAAACAATGCATTTCTATTTTAAAAGTGCTGCCTTTGGATATAAAAAATACTGCCCTTTTGTCTTGAAAATGCTACTTCTAGTACTAGTGCCGCTACTTTCACCAATTAAAACCGATACAATAGAAAATTTAAAATGTGCTCATTAGCTAAGCCATCACTGCTTATACACCTATAAAGTGTTGTATAAAATTTTGTAAGATTGATGCCATTGATTGTAAAAGCCACTAGATAAAACTTTTATCGCTGCAGTTTCATTTTCATTACAATAACCATTAAAATTATTGTATAAAAGATATTGTAGCATTCGTATAATGGTGCGATTAGCAAACCACTACCTTAAATATCAGACAACAGTTTTAGGTATTTAAACAATGGTTTCTAACTATTGTTATAAGTGTTTTTATAGTATAGTGTGATATTTTTTCTAGGAGAACTCTCTTAGTCAATGTTGATGCCATCTAGATTGTATTTTTGAGCCATGGATTTCAAGGACACGAAAGCATTGGATATCTAGAATTAAGGGTCTTTTGGATTGTACCAATGAAGTATTTTCTCACCCACTGCTCCAGCCTGCGAGACTGGCCATGACTTCAACATTGAGGTGGCTTTTTTTATGGCCGCGTCGAATTCTGTGGCCAATGTGTTGGCCCAGTATGGCACAAATTTGCTATTTTGAGGGTTACCTGATGATTCCAAATCAATGGCAAAGCCAAGGATGAAATTAAAGTCGATCTTATCTTCAATTAGAATAGCATCAAACATCACTGGAGGGCCTATGAGGCCAATCTGCTCCATCATCACCTTCCCATCTGAGTGGGTAGGTATATGGCAGCAACAAGAGCTAAGTATAAATAAACCACTCAGAAAATACAAACAATATGTTATGTTCGCTACAAAATCGCCATGGATTTCCTTTCCCATGAATCCCCCCCCCCCAAACAAAAAAAAAGAAAAAGAAATAGAAAAAAATATTGTGTTTTTTTTTTTTTAAGCCGCTTGTTATTGTTCTCTTTTCTAAGGTCAAATCCACATATATGACAGCAGAGAAAAGCAAAGAAGGTAATGTATGATGTCATGTGATGAAACCAAAGCACTCTTAAGACTCAAACTCCATAGAACAAGACAAGCAATTTTTTCATTCAATTTCGGTAAAATTAGCCTAAAAGAAAGCCTTAATTTATTTATTAATAATAAAATTTTCCAGGACTAGCTTTTTCATTTATTGAAGCATTTAATTGTAATATGATCTTATATAAGATGATCGTATTAAAAAGAATGACTTAATTGTAAATAATCTAAAAGGCAGTTTTTATAGAAGAAAAAAAAAATCTATAGATAGTTTGGTGGATCATTAACTTAGTTTGGGTCAGTAAGACTGCTTATATATATATATATATATATATATATATATAGCTTTTAATTTGTTTTGTTCTATTGCAACATTCATTAAACTTCTCCTTTAAATCCAAGATCTTAGGGCTAAAAAAAAAAATCAAAGAATTTAACACAAATCTCCAAATAGAAATTGTTGTCATTATGTGAGATCGATGAAGATGATGTAGGATGCAACAAGTCACCCAGCTAGTCAATAGCCATCAATATCATTATCAACTACTAAACATATATACACCAATACAATAAGAGACACTCATTTGAAAAGATAGTGCTAACTTACCATTACTAAGAGGACTTTCATATATCAAGAACGTTATAAAAAGAATGCAACTCTAGCAACACAGAGGAGAAACTGATCAAGGCCCAGCATCCTCATTTTTTTTTCCTTTGTTTCTTTTGTTTTTCTTTTTCGATTACCTTTTTTGGGGGGCAAGGATGTCATTACAACAAAATAAACTTCTTGTGATGTTTGACATATATTATAATAGATAACATAAATTAAACAAAAAAATTACTTTAGCTTACACTAATAGTTTTTATAAGTGTTAACTAAAAGTTATTTGTGTCGACATCGTTAAATATTAAAGTGACATTTCTTTGAAATGTTACGGTGATAGATCTCTTATAACATGTATAATTGACATTGCAAGAATATGTAATTTTTATTATAAATCATAATTAATTTTAATTATAAACATGATTTGACATTTATTAACGTAATAAACAATAATTAATATAACCTTTTAGAAGCATTATTTTACTATAATTATTGTAAAATTTATATATATGTTGCTTAAAAATATTAATAGAAAAATTTATAAATTATAAAGATATTTCTAAAACATTAAAATTAAATATATTTCAACATTTGTTATTATATTATAAGAATTAATAATATTTTTTAATTAAAGAAATTTTATATTGGTACTTTAAAGAACAAATATAATATCAAATATCATTATTAATGATAAATTTATACATTCATGTCTAGAATAGAAATTCTTTTCTTGGAATATCATCAAAATCACTTAAAACTTATTCTATTGTATATTTAAGACATGCTAATAAGATCCAAATCTTTTTGAGAAAATATGCCCAAATTCTTAATTTCTTTTATAGTTTTCCTTATTTGTTACACACTAAAAAAGAATTCTAAAGTTGATACAACTCCATGCTTATAACTAGTAAGTCCTTTAGGACATGTAGATTGAAAAAAAATCATTGCCTTAGTTGAGCCACCTACACAAAACATTGACTTAGGTTACAAGTAAGTAGCATTACTTATCAAAAAGATTGATTAATTCTAACACAATGCCATAAAGCCTTTACTAATACAAGGTATATGAATCACTTGTAAGGACTTTATTATAATGACTTTTAGAATTTTAACCAAGAAAGATGATCATTGTAACACTTAAAACTTGATAAAGTGCTCATTTTAGCATAAGAGTTTCTTGCTCTTTAAAATAATATTCTTTTTCTTCATAGCTAAATAAAGTAATGACTTCTACCTTTATGTCAATGATGCAAATGAAAGCCAAAATTCATGGTGATTTAAGGAGAAAGAAGCATTTCAAAGAAAATAAGGAATTTAAAAAAATTAGGTAGCATATCTTGTATGGAAACAAAAATCTATGTTACCCTATTGATTTATCTTTCACACCATTTTTTAGAGCTAAGTTGTAATGTAAGGACCAAGCCAAAAAAAAAAAAGGCTTAAATATATTTCATCTTTTCATACAATTTGTATATTAGACATAATATGCCTAAAGTAACTTTACAAAGATCTCATTCCAATAGAAAAAAAATTTAATCAGAGCTAAGATTAATCAAATCAATCAAGCATCTAAAATCACAATGTAGGACTAGCAAAGCCACATGTTTATTAATACAATACTAGTAATTGCCAAAGTAAATAATGCATTCTATTTCTTGAATGCAATGTTATCTTGGAAAAATAATTCTTAATATCTAACTAATATGAAAAAGAAATGAAATCATAGGTAGATATAACTTATCAAGTTAAAAAACTTACAATTCCTAACATGCCATTAAAATCATTTGATTTAGAGCTAAGATTATCATTTGAATAATCACATGTTTTCAAATTGTGATGACATCTAAGTTGAATATACTAATGAGTATATAGTTCATAATTTGATAGGATATTCTAATATGAAAAACATGAAAATTAATGGATTCCTTAAAAGACAACTAGTGGTAGTACTAGTTGACTCAAATAATACTAGTAATTTTATAAATAAGAAAATTGCAAAAAAAAACACTCCTATTGCAAGCTTAGATCATTTATGTTGATTTTTTTATTACTTTTGAAAGATTATGATATTATTCGTAACCTTAATTGGTTGCAAATTTTGGGAGATATTATTTGAAATTTTTTCAAGTTAATAATGAATTTTTTATTGAATGTACATGAAATAGAGTTATAAGGACAATGTAGTGGTAAAATTACTATTGTTATAAACCAACTGATGGAGGGAGTCTTACTAAAAGTGGGATAAGGGTTTTTTTTTTGTGCATAAACAATGTAGAAATGACAAAATCTCATTCTATGAAAGAGAAAGAGGTTATCCTTATTGCTATTTGTATTTCCAAAAGAAAGAAATTGAGAAATTTGTGAAGGAGATGTTGGAAGTTGGCATTATTAGGCTCAATGTTAGTCCCTTCTCCTTTTTTTGTTTTCATAATAAAGAAGAAAGATCAATACTAGAGGATGTGCATAAATTATTGAGCAGTTAATTGTGTTATTGTGAAGGATAAATATCCTATTCATGTTAAATCCTTTTAAAGTGGCTTTGTCAAAAGGTAGATTCACTTAAAGAGATCATTAAATGAGCAAAAAGATTTTAGATGGCTAATATTACGAGAAAAAGGCCTAGATGTGAGCAAAAGAACAATTAGGGAAAATCATACTTACAAAAAGAGGAAAAGCACAGATGAAGGAAAAGTTAAAAAAGGGTACAATTGAAAGTAATGAGAAGCTTGAATTTGTATTGGTCAAAGATTTATTACATAATGTCATGTGGGTATATAGGTCTAATGCCAGTTAAAATGACAATTATGGGAAACATGCTTTGTGCACACCTTTTAAGGTGAAATTAAATCCTATATGAAATACTAGTTATGAATCCCAAATAACATCATGATTCTAATGTTTGATAAAGTTAGAGAGGTCCATAACTTGGAACGTTAGAATGATAAATCTAAGAAGGGCAATGTCACCCATGTGGTAGTGAAAATAGAGCCTATGTCACCTTAATGCAAATGGGTTCCTCACTTAAACTCATCTAGCTATTGAAAAATCTTAAGTGAAACAATGTACATATGCAAATAAGTTAAACATAGAAAGGGTGTAATAGCTAATAAAAGGAAAGTTTTATTAATATGAAACACTTTACATGTATGGTTGAAGAATTTACAATGAGAAACAAAAAATGTTAACTAAAAACCCTAAAAAAGTGGTTGAAGTAGAAAAGGACTTTAGTTTAGTACTGATAATAAGATGATGAGGTCAAGCACAAATCTCACTTCTAAGTGAAGCTCCTTTTTATCTTTTCTTGAAAGCCATTGACCAAAACTATATTGGAATGAAAGAAGGCATAATCATCTTGAACTTAAATAGTCTAATTTGTAATTTGATGACCTTGCTTCATCTCGAGAGCAATAAGTTGAACAAATATACCTAATAAGAGGCAATGGTGGATTGTCATACCTTCACACATGATAAAAGGTAAACCTTTTAAATTTGATGTTGACAGAAGCTATACATCCCTATGAATAAGCTTAGGCATTAGTGCTTGGCGCAAGGTTTAGGGTGGACCATCGTTGATGGAATAAGACTATCAAAGCTCACTTGCCTTGGAACCACCTTTTATTCCAACAAAAGGGAGCTTTTCTCACAAAAACTTTAAATCTAACTTAAATCTAAGTGACTTGCGCTTAGCCTTGAACACCTTGGCACATTTACAAAGTTATAATTTATAAACAATATCATTTTCTTTATAGAACTCTTCTTTCTAATTTTCAATTGCACCTTGCCTCATTAAAGCATGTCCTTTTGCTAAATGACTTTCTTCTTTAAGGCATACAAATCTATTGCTCTTTAGTAAAGTGTCACTTGAGTGCTTCATATTGCAAATGCAAAGAATCAAACTTAACTTGCTTCTTTCCCAAATTTATAACAACTTGTTGAGGAGATGAACATTTCTCACTTTTCTTTCTCTAATTCCTTTTAAAGTCATCGTTTGGCATCCTTGAACTATTGGTTAACCTCAATTATGAAGGCCATAACTAAGGTTTCCTTCTCTACTATGCCTAACACCTCTATGAGTTGCTTGAAAACCTTATGGAACTCTTAAGAATGAAAATAGGAATAAGATTGCCACTCTTTAAAATTGAATAATAGGAAAAATTAGTTTGATATAATATAGGAGGTTATCAGCATTCCACTTGTTGAGCCATGTAAGAAGACCATCGATAAAACTACCCTTTTCCTAAAGTCTCTTATGAGATAGAGGTTGTTGGCGAAAATAGGACACTTAAAGGGTTTTACAAAGTCAAATCAGTAAAAAGACCCCCTTTTTAGACTTTTCATTAAAAAGAACACTTGCGAAGTTAGTGTAAGGGGTATCATCCTCATTAATTGAGGAAGTAGATAGTTGAAAAATTATTGTCATAAGGAGTATAAAGGATCATCATCATGAGGAGGCAAGTCATTATCCTTATAAAGAGGAAAGCTACCTTAATCACCTTTACCTAGGTTAGAGCTCTCATTCTCCTTGGTACAACAAGTCTTTTAAGTGTCAACCATAATGATGACATCTTGTTACTCAACTAAAAGTTGAATTTATGATGCTTAGTATGAGGATCCTTAATAAAACTACACTACTTATAATATTTATGGGTTTCTCACTTACTAGCTTGATATCTTTGTTGGATATAAGGTATATTATGCTTATATTTTGTTTACCATATTATAAGACTTTATAGTCTCTCATTTTGTCTTGCTCTACCTCTGTCTCCGTCTTTGTGCTTAAGATGAAAGTGATAGTGATTTAGGACAAACAAAAAAGACTATAAAAAGGAAAAGTAAAAAAGGACAAAAAGGAACGGTAGAACATAAATAAAGAAAAAAGAAAAGAATATTTACAATTTTTCTTATAAACTAATGACAGTCCAAAATTATAGTAAAAAATAAAAAAAAAAACGATAATATAGTCCATCTTAAGCTAAGAGGAGAGAACCATCAACATCATCAGTTCCTTAAATTAGCCTTATGGGTATCTACATAAAAGCCTCTAGTCAATAGGCATTGACCTGAACCTAGGATTTTGCTCTTTGGGTTCCCTGACAAGCCCAGTTCATCGTGTGGCATCATTAAACCCTTAGGAAAACTCTCACCTTTTTTAAACTTGTGACCAATTAAGTTAACATGAGTGAAAGAATTACAAATAAGGGACTAAGGCTACACCTAACCAAAAAGACCAAAATCATCATTACAATCCATAAGCTCAATCATCTTAAAAAGCAAAAAGACAAGCATATATTGCGGTGAAATGAAGATTAACTAAATTCACCACCACCAATCAACTTTTGACAAGTAAACAAAAAGCAAGTACAAGGTTATGATGACAAGGAAGTCACCAAAGCATATGGTCATTAATCACATAAAGCCAAGATGACTATATAAAGAAGGGAGGTTCCTTTATGAATAAGAGAGCCTTAAAGTGAGCTTTTGGTGGAAAGTACATATTGCCAAACTAAAAAGTGACATTGCCACATTCCAAAAAGAGAGAAACCTTTAAAGGGAATAAAATGTAAAAGAAAATATCAATATATTGAAACATCAACATTAAACAACCACTTTGTACAAAGAAACATCCTCAAAATGTACACAAAGACAATTTATAAAGAGTGAAATCATAACTAAGTACATTTCTCTTCCTTTTTGTTAAAAACTTTTCAATATTCAAAAAGACCATAAATGGGCAAATAAACACTTATTCACTTTAAGAAATATTGAGTATGATTTGAAGGATGATGACTAGTAAGCCACTTGAAGTATGGATGTGGTATATACATACCATTAGTACATCAAAACTATAACATTATTTAAATGTATGTTTCAGCGACTCTCTTTTAAATTTATACCACACACTTAATGGTGTGGAATTAGACTCTTTTTACCCTTTTGTTCTTTCCCATAAGATGTGAAAATTTAGACATATTGATTATAATGCCTTTTAAATGTATGTTTTAGCGACTCATTCATTAAACACAATATTTTATGCATATCAAGCATTATTTACATAGCATCTATCTTAATACATTTCAAGCATATCACAAAAATAGCTACAAATGAGATAACATGAAATCTTGTATTTGATGAGAGATACAATCAAAACTTGATCTCATACTTAAAAGATGAAGGATAGAGTCAAGGAATTGGCTAGTTGCATAAGGAGAATCTAAAATCCATACTTTTATGGATGAGCTAAAGAAGAAAAGGTAGTAGATAGTTCAATCCCTCATTAATGGAAAAACATTTTATGAGGAATCAACTCTTCGATATGGCCTACCTATATTACTGGGAGAATTTTTTTAGTCTAATTTAATGCTTGGGGCATTTCCCTAGTCTAGAACATAGCTTTTTTCACCCTTGTACTCTATTGTAAGGTAAGTAACAATGACATAATCATTTTAGTACCTTTTTCACCCTTGTACTCTATTGTAAGGTAAGTAACAATGACATAATCATTTAGTACCAAGTCCTATGCACCACACATTACTTTGCCAAATCCTTTGGTAGGTGTCACTTTAGACAAAGTCAAAACCTCCCTTAAAGTGAAGGCCAAGGCTTTAGGAATTAATTAAGAATCCATGAAACAAAGAATTAATTTCCTAGAAGAAAATATCTATGTCATTAAAGGAGAAGACATCTGTGGTCTCTTGGGAGTATCAAATCTATGTTTAGTCCAAGACATAGTCTTTCCCCCCAAAGTCAAGTTGCCTAACTTAACAAAAAAACAATAAAAAAAAGACAATGGTACAAGTTCATTAGCAAATCACTTGACCATCTACATTTGTAAGATGGTCACATGTTCTTATGATGAGAAGCTTGTGACACATTATTTCTAAGATAATATAATAAGTGGCTTCAATTGATAAATTAAACAAGATAGAAAGAACATTAAGTCTTGAAAGGATATGACAACTATTTTTATAATCAATTTAAGTATATCTCCAAACTATGAAAAAGAAATAAGTAGAAATTTCAAGCAAGATGCATAGCATTGGCATGCCATGGTAGTTAAAGTCAACCATCATTGTTGGAAAAGAGCTAATCTCCACCTTTCTTAATACTCTCAAAGCTTCATAGTATGATAGGATGGTTAAAAGAACTTTATACAATTTTGTTGATTTGGTCATTACAACCAAAAGAATTGGCAAGGTCATTTGCAAAGTTAATGATGCCTTTACCATGTTTATAACTTTTAAGAAAGTTAGTTCCAACAAAAAGAAGAAGGTAAGGTCTAGGTTATGAAGTAGGAAAATTAATCTAAGCCCCACCCTTATTGTTAGTCTTATGGCAACCCGCGAGACCAGTTTAATCTATAGTTGTCATATTAATCCATAATCCTTTTGGCAACATTAACATATTAAACTGCTCAACCATGACCATCTCAATCAAATGTTAGAGCACCAACACTTTTGAACAATGTTGAACCAAAGAGACAAAAAATGAGAAGATTTAACCTTAAAAGAGAGCAACTACATTTATCTTATCTCCAATGGTATAATGCCAATACCAAATGCGAGTACCATGGTGTTAAACTTAAGCATTCTACTAACAACTATTGTATACTTAAGCGTAGAGCCTAAGAATCAAGAGATAATAGTTGAATTTACTTCTAAAATGTAGAAAAGAGACATAATGATGCAAATATTAATTCTTTTCCCAACCACAGGCTATCAAATGGTCGTGATCTTGTTTGATGATTATTAAGGACTAAAATTTACAATTCATATAAAAATTGGCACACTAAAAGTTGGAGTGTTTGTTCAAAAAGGCCTACTTATAAAATATCTAAAGAACTTGGTTGCACCAAAGATATTTTGGTTAACTATTCCATAAGAGGCAATTTCATGAAACTATAATTGGTAGGTAGATTCCTAAAATTTAGTAGTAGCCTTAACATTAACCTAAAATACCTATAACCATATCTAACATTTCAAGAATAGGCACTTCACTTGAAATAGAAGATATTACACACCATAATACAAGAAAAAACTTTGGTGAAAAAAAGTCAAAATGCATTATAATCTCTAAAAATCTCAAAGAGATTCTTCCCAAGAATACATAGGAGGTAGAATCATCAAGTAAGTAGAAATCTTAGCCTAGAAATAGTCATTAATAAGGATGACCAACCAATTTGACTAATTGAAGTTGGAGTGTATTTAACTTGGAAGCCTCAAAAGAAGCTATGCATGTGCTTTTTAGTCTTTTAAAATAGCAAATGCAACCTTGTTGGTTAAGTGACACATTTCTTAGGATTTTTCCCTAGCCATTTGAAGCACCACTAAAGGCAATAAAAATAATAATGAAAAATTACAGTTGTCCTGATAAAGGAATCAACAAACACCTTTAATATGGTAGATCATCCTATAAACAAATTTATACTTCCCTTGACTCACAACTTTAAGAGTTCAGGATTTATGAATCAAACTAATGATAAAGACAACATAATAGCCAAAATCACCATAAAGTTCAACACAAAAAAAATTCACATGATTTGTGAAGAAAATGGTGGATATCTTTTCTCAACCTTTATTGTCCCAATCCTAATACTTCTATTAGAAACTTATGGGTTAGAGAGATTCCTTAGTCTTTTGAGCCTATTACTAAGTAATGTAAATAACTCCCTTAGTTTGTTTATACCAATGACATTTAAGGAATAATTATATAAATAAAATGGGTAGCTTTTGTCATACGTCATCTAATAACCTATGCTGAATTCAATTGTGCTAATAATAATAACTACTATTTTCTTTCAAGCATTAATTACCTTTTCTTTTTCACATATATCAATTTAGTAATGCTTGTTCATTTTGAGCCCTTTTTTTAGTCCAAATCTTTTGAAAATGGAATTGATAGCATGATTAATGCTTGCCTGGAAGCAATGCCCAAACTTGCTATTGATAAGTAAACTTTAGTAGACTCTAAATGTGAAAAGATCTCTTTAAGCCTTTAATGCCTTATTGAGCTAAATGAAAAACAATCCATATCTGACAAGGAGTTAGTTTAACTAAAGTAGCATCAAAATTAATCCCAATAAAATCAAAAGTTATAAAAAAAAATGTCCACACCTTCTATAAGGAAAAGGTACAAGGAATCTCTATAAAGGATTAATTATATTGACAAGTTCATATCACAATTGATAGCTATATATGAGCCAATATTTAATTTATTCTAGAAAACCAATCCAAATCAATGGGACAGTATATGCCAAAAGGCTTTTGATAAGAACAAACATTATCTCCTAAATCCTTTAATTTTGGTGCCATTAGTCATAAAGAAACCACTCATATTGTATCACATAGTTTGGGAACAATATATAGATTATGTCCTAGATTAGCATGACAAATCTAGTAAGAAAGACAAAGAAACCTTTATTCTTTGCAAGAAAGTTACTAGTCATAAATCTGATACTTAAACTTGAAAAGAATTTATTATGCCTTTACATGGATTACAAATGAACTTCAATAATACATGTAGCATACAACTTGGCTTATCACCAAAAAAGATCCTCTTAAGTACATTTTTTTGAGATATTAGCATTGTAAGGATGAATCACAAATTGGCAAGTTCTTTTGTTTGGAAATGATAACAAGTATAATAGTTGCAAAGCAATTAAAGCTATTGCCATCATTAACTTCTTAGCAAATCAAGCTATCCTAGACTATGAGTTAATAGAATTTGATTTCCAAACAAAAAAAAAATCCTATCCTTAGATCATAATTAAAATAACAAAGACAATAAATGAATGGAAAATATGTTTTGGTAGGTCATTGAATCCATTGGGACATAAAATAAGAGTAGCCCTAATATCTTCTAAAGGTAACAATGTCTAATCACAATAAAGATATAATTCGATGGACTAATGATATAGAAAAATACGAAGCATCCACCATTGATTTACTATAAGTCTTAAAAATAAAAGATCAAAGTCTTAAGGTGTATTAAGACTCAACCTTATTTATTTACCAACTAGTGGATGAATGAGAGATGTAAGATCATAAGTTTATCCTTTATCATTTCTACATCAAAGAATTGAAAGAGCAATTTGATCAAATTATCTTTAGTTACATGTCTCCGGAGAATAATCAATTCTTTAGTATCATAAAAGCATGGGTAGCAATGCATAAAATTGACTTAAAAGTCAATGCTCAAGCAATCTAGGTTAATGTTCATCACATTTTTATCCATTATATGCACATATAAAGGGAGAAAAAATATAAGTCATGGTACCATGACATTTAGCACTACTTAAAGACTAAAAAGTATCCTTTAAGAGTAGTTGAAAATGATAAATATAACTCTATGAACAATGACAATGAATTTCATCTTTAGTAGAGATGTTCTCAATCTTACTATGATGTGTACATGAAATTGAGGCATCAACCATAATGAGACAAGTACATAGGAGCTATGCAAATCACATGTTAATGGTCTTTCCATTGTTCATAAGAATTTTAAGAACTAAATACTATCAATCAACCATGGAATTAAATTATTTTTGGCTTGTGAGAAGATTCCATGAATATAAGACACATGTAACACCTATTCCATTATATGGCATGATATCCCCATGACCATTGGCCATGTAAAGCAAGAATATATAAGAGTAGCAGTAAGGCAGGGGTAGGTATTGCCTTCCTAATCCCACTCCCTAATTGACCATTGTCCCTACTTAGATGCTTAATGAGGATGAACTTTAATTGACCATCCCTATTCTCGTCACGGATTAAGACTCTCATCCTATTATGTCCTTGAATCTCAAAAATTGTGTTATCCATTCTTTTCAAGATCTAATCTTGAAAGTGGATAATGATAAAGAGGATATGTTGTACTTAACATATATAATTTAGATTTCATTAATAATTATTAAGGACCAATAAATTGAAATACACATTCACAATTCCTAAATAATTTTATGAACATGTGATGAGTAAGTAAACTCTATCATTAACAAGTTTATTAGTGTTGATATCTTCTTGTAATCTACCATTATTGTTAATTGTGCCATTATTACCTCAAGCTACGTGCAACACAACATTTCAAACAAAAATTCAAACCATTTCAAAACTATAAAAATCAAGACTTAAACAAAATCAAATCACAAAAGGGAATAAAGAAAAAAATAGCGAAAGAGAGACTAACCTTGATAATGGTATTCTTACACTTCTAAATAGAGCTTGTTAAAGGATAGAGTTCATAATCATGAAAAGATCATCAACTATGACTCATATAGTCATATAACAATCAATACAATACACATAAACACTTAGCACACAGAAAAGGTAAACACTAGTCCTTTCTTTTATCTTGATTTTCATTGCTAAAAGAGATTGAGATTTCTAACTAGAATAAAAATTAAAATTTAATTTTTTTGGGAAATTAATTAATAAATTTAAATTAGCTAAAATGACTCCTTCAAAATATTAATTATTGTTATATATAAAAGATAAAATAGTATTTGATATTCAAAGTAGGATTAGAGAGAGATTTTCTGTACCATCCTTACCCTTATCCCTATCCCTAAGGATTCCCATCCGTAATCCTTATGTAGGTCCTCATAAGGGTAGGAATTATTGTTATCCCTATGGATATAAGTAGTCTTATTACACCACAAGAAATTTTGAAGTCCAAAATTACAATCCATGGAAAAGAAAAAATGATAATACAATCCATCTTAAGCTAAGAGCAAAGAGCCTCAGACCATAGCCCTCAAACTAGCCCTATTTGTATTTGTATAAGAACCTCCAATTACTAAGGCTTGTCCTAGGTCCAAGAAGTTTCTTTTTAAGGCCTCTTATAAGCCCAATCCAAAATATAGCATCATTGCACCTTTTGGAAAGGTCTATTCTTCTCTAGCCTATGACTAATCAAGGCGACATCAACATAAGAATTACAAAAAGAGGACTAATGAGAATATAAAATATCATATTTTTTCTCCCTTAATTTTGAGTCTTTTATACTTATTTGATCTTAATTACACTCATTATTCTTAAATTTTGATTTAGAATGCAATTAGAGGTGTTAAGTACAAAACGAAGTTAATTGGGCATTTTAGACAGTTTTGATATTACTTAATAATTTGAGCATAACTCTCTTGTTTAAGCTCTAATTGAGATGATTTAAGATTCCATGGAAAGAACAATAAGAGATCTATAACTTTTATGTTTTGGGTTTTGAGAGATACAAGCTGCATTAAGGTTGAATTTGGGCTTGAATTTGCTGCATCTGTAATGCCATGATTCTGGAACGTTCCTTAAATTGCAATTTTAATGTATGGATTTAAACACTTTTATTTCAAACCTTTTGGTGGATGAAGTTCTAGAAGAAATTTTTTTTAACTTTATTAGGGTTTTATTTTATTTTCAATGTTTGTTCTTCATTAAGTAAACTAGAATTGTTATATTTAAGAAATGTTTTTAGGGTATTTAGGAGGGTCATTAGCCTATAAAAAGGGGAGACTAGCAGATAAAGGGGACGACACACCATACCACAAAATACAATACACACCAGCCACCTCTCTTTCTTTTGCCTTATTCCCTCTATTTCATGTTAACATCCATAACCTTGCATGGCTAAATTTTTACGTTTGGTTGAAGGAAACGAAAGTTTATGAATGAATAACTATGAGATATAAGTTGTATTTATTGTTTGATTTATACTTCAAGTATCAAATGTTCTTCTATGCATATATTTCATGATTTTCTTGAACTAATTGCTAGGAGGATTATTAGTTGGTTAATCGTTACAATCTACTGCTATGTTAGATATCAAATTTGTAATTGTTTAATCCCTCTAATTTGTGAAGTAACCAGGCTTGATGATTTGTTGTTTTAGAGATTATTAGGTCTAAGGAAGGACTACAAATAGATTGAATATAACCACGTGTGCTTTTGGTATGTTGTCGTAAACAGCCAAAAGTAAAACTTGTACTTCTGAAAATATATGCAGTAAAGCCAGTATGGATCATTCTCATGAAGAGTGTTTAATGATATCTTGTGTTGTAATGAACAAAGAGGGTGGTGTTTTGAATACAGCAAAATTAATCTAAGAAAACCAAAACAACTAAGAAAACAATGTAAAACAAAATGACAAGTTCAATAACAAAAAAAACCTTGGTCTAGGTCAACATTTACCACAGGAAATCCATAACTGATCATTGATGCAAACATATCAATGCATACTTTGAATACTTACCGTGGAACCAATTTCCTATCTATACATATTTGTAATTAATCAAAACACAAGTGGTTTAATTAACTCTAACCACTGAATAACCAAAAGATAAGTGTTGAAGGTTTCATTTTGTGGTAGCCTTAGGAATTATAAAGATCGATGAGGCTAGATAGCACAAACACACGCAGTTGTATTTAATCTATTTATAATCCTTCTCATGACCTAATAATCTTTGACGTAGCAAATCATCAAGCTTAGTTATTTTACAGATTAGAGGGATCAAAACAATTATGAATTTGATATCTAACATAATAGTAGATTGTAACGATTAATCAACTAGTAGACCTTCTAGCAATTAATTCAAGACAACCATAAAATATATGTATAGAAGAACATTTGATACTTAAAGTATAAATCAAACAATAAACATAAATTATATCTCATAGTTATTCATTCCTATGCTTTAATTCCCTTTAACCAAATGTAAACATTTAGGCACGTAAGGTTATGGATGTTAACATGAAAGAGAGGGAATAAGGTAAAGGGAAGAGAAGTGGCTACTGTGTGTTGCATTTTGTAGTATAGTGTGTCCTCACCTCTACCCACTAGCCTCCTTTTTTATAAGCTAATGACCCTTCTAGAAATCCTACAAAAACTTCCTAAATAAGAAAATTAAAGTATACCTAATTAAGGGAAAATATTGAAAATAAAATAAAACCTTAAGGCAATTAAAAAAAAAAATCTTCTTTTGGAACTTTATCCACTAAAATTTCTTAAATAAGAGTTTTTAGATCCACACATTAAAACTAAGGAACATTCCATAATCATGGCAGTGTAGGCACAATAAATTAAAGCCCAAATTTGGCATTGATATGACCCGTATTTCTTAAACTCCAGAACATAAAAGTTATAGAGCTCTTCCTAGGCTTTCAATAACATCTTGAATTATCTTAATCAAAGCTCAGATAAAAGAGTTATGCTCAAATTATAAAGTAGTATCAAAACTATCTACAATTGTCCAGTTAACTTTGTTTTGCACTTAACCTCTAATAATATCCTAAATCAAAATATAAAAATAATGAGTGCAATTAACCTTAAATAAGTATAAATGACTTAACATTAAGGGAGAAAAAAATTGACATTTAATATTCTCATTAAATTCCTTCACACTTAACTTTTTCTTATCCTCGGGAAAAAATTAAAGTTGATATGATCAAATCATTCCACTAACTATTTAATGTACCTATGATAAGGAATGAGCTTATGGTTATATGTCTTCCGTTGACCTAGTAAATAGTAAATGACCAACATTGAATTACCAAATGCCTTGAGACTTTTAGCTGTTAGTTTTAAGGCATACAATAAGCCCATAAAGCATGCTTTATGCTCTATTATTATTAATACATTTAAATGGTAGTTTTATTGCAATTGGATATTGATTGCCCTCAAAGAAATCAAGATCGCTTTGATTCTATACCCTAAAGCATTATATGCCCTATTAGACCACATTTGTCATTCATTTGTTGCTTCTTTTTCATCATCACTTAGATCAATGGCTAAGATGTCTTCATTTGAGAAATCAAATTGCATAGACTTGTAATTATGGTTTTTCAATAATGTACTTGAGATGGTCTTCTTTAGCAATAAGCCAAGTTATATGGTATAACATATATTGTCGAAGTTGATGTGTTGTCTATGCTAAGTCATAATAGATTCTTTCCAAATCTAAATATCGATTCCCATGGTTTGTGAATGTTTTGTTAAGATAGTAAATTTCCTTTTCCTTTCTACCATTATCATCACGTAGTCCTAGGACATAATTCATGCATTGCTTCCATATGGTGAGATACAATATGAGTGTTTTATTGCGAACTAGTGGCACTAGAACTGGGGGATTAGATAAGTAATGTTTAATCATATTTGAGGCTTCTTAAAATTTTTCATCCCATTGCCTTGGATTATTTTTTCACAACGTACCAAATATAGGCTTACATGTTGCCTTTATTAGGATATAAACCTAGCAATATAATTAACCTTTCCCAGGAATTCTCGCACCTCTTTTAGTGTAGAAGGTGTAGGCATTTCTTATATCACTTTAATTTTATCATAATCAACTTTGATCCCCCTCTTACTTATGATAAATCCCAATAATTTTCCCAAAGTTACCCCAAAAATGCACTTAACTAGGTTGAGTTCAAGTTGAAACTTTCTTAATTGATCAAATAACTTTTTAAGGACTAGTAAGTGATCTTCACACACTCGAGATTTGGCAATCATAACGTTAATGTAGATTTCAATCTCTTTATGTATAATTTCATGGAACAAAGCAACCATCAGTTGTTGATAAGTGGTGCCTGTATTCTTAAGACCAAATTGCATGGCCCTATATCAAAAGGTTCCTCAAGTGGTGACAAATATTGTTTTCTCCATGTCCTTGGGTGCCATTTTGATTTGATTGTATCCTGAGACCCATCCATAAATGAGAATATTGAGTAACTAGTGGTGTTGTCCACAAGAACGTCAATATATGGCAAAGAGAAGTTATCTTTCAGGCTTGCTTTGTTCAAGTTTCTATAGTTAATGCACATACATACTTTGCCATCTTTTTTTGGTATAGGCATAATATTGGCTACCTACTTTGAATAATTTGCTACTTAAAGGAAGCCTATAATTAACTTTTTTTTTGACTTCTTTAATTTGTAATAAGATTTCAAGTTTCATCCTTCTAAACTTTTATTATATAAACTTGCATTTTAATTTTAGTGCTAGTTTATATCCCACTATATTGGTATTTAAGCCTAGCATATCTTGGTATGACCAAGCAAATACATTTATAGCACTTTTAGACAAGGTGTCTTATCAAAGATAAGGTATGTAGTATGATTATTGATGGTGGGATTTGCACTAATTTTACTAGCACAACTCTGGTTGAAAAGCTAAATTTACCTATTATGAAGCATTCTAGGTCATATAAGTTTTAGTGGTTGAATGAGAGTGGTGAAGTCAAGATAAATAAGCAAGTGCTTATATTATTTTTCTATTGGAAGGTACCATGACGAAATTTTATGTGATATTGTACCTATGCATACAGGTCATATTCTACTAGGAGACCATGACAATTTGACAAGTGAGTTATGCATGATGACTTCAAGAATCAATATTCCTTTATAATGAATGAAAAACCCATCACTCTTGTACCATTATCACCTCAACAAGCTTATGAGGATCAATTAAGGATTAAAAATGAGAGTAAATAGAAAAGAGAAAAGAGAGGAGAAAATGTAGGGACACAAGAAAAAGAGAAGAAAAAAGAGAAAGTTCTACGCAAAAGAAAGTGATGTCAAAAGAGCATTCTATACTAATCAGTTTATGATCATATTTTTTGTACAAGGAAGTTTATTTTAACACTAACAAGTTTGACTCATCTTTGTCTAGTGTTGTACTATTGTAGGAATTTGAAGATGTATTCCCTAACGATGTTCCAAGTGGATTGCCACCTAATAGAGGAATTGAACATCAAATTGATTTCATCCCCGGTGCATCCATCCCTAATCGACCAGCATATAAGAGTAATCCTGAGGAGACAAAAGAGCTTTAAAGGCAGGTTAAGGAACTTATTTCCAAAGGATATGTGAGGAAAAACATGAGTCCATGTGTTGTTCTTGTCCTACTTGTACCCAAAAAAGATGGGACTTGGAGGATGTGCGTTGATTGTCGAGCAATCAACAAAGTCACTATAAAGTATTGTCACCCCATACCTAGATTAGATGACATGTTGGATGAATTGCATGGTTCGTATGTCTTTTCTAAGATTAAATTGAAAAGTGGATATCATCAAATTAGGATAAGGGAGGGAGATGAGTGGAAAATAACTTTCAAAACTAAGTACAGTTTGTATGAATGGCTTGTTATGCCATTTGGTCTCACCAATACACTAAGTACTTTTATGCGACTAATGAATCATGTTTTGCATCCATTCTTTAGTAAATTTATAGTTGTGTATTTTGATGATATTTTGGTCTATAGTAAAACCCTAGAAGAGCATCTTGATCATTTACGTTCCATTGTAAGTGTTTTACGTTCTGAAAAATTATATACTAACTTATAGAAATATTTCATTTGTACTAATCAAATCACATTTCTTGGCTATATTGTTAGTGCTAAAGTTGTTGAACTTGACAAGGAAAAAGTTAAGGCAATTCGTGATTGGCCTATACCTAAGTCAGTTAGTGATGTGCGTAGCTTTCATGGTCTAGCTAGTTTATATAGATGCTTTGTTAAGGACTTTAGCACCATTGCTGCACCACTCATGAAGCTTATAAAAAAGAACATGATTTTTAGGTGGGGTATTAACCAAGACAAGACTTTTAATTGCATCAAGGAAAAATTAAGTTCTACACCCTTACTTGCTTTACCTAACTTTGCAAATGCTTTTGAGATTAAGTGTGATGCTTTAAGTATTGACATTAGAGCTGTTTTGATGCAGGAAAAGCGCCTAATTGCTTACTTTAGTGAAAAGTTAAGTGGAGCAAGCATTAATTATCCTACCTATGATAAAAAGTTGTATGCATTGGTACGAACTTTGGAGACATGGCAACATTACCTTTGGCCTAAGGAGTTTGTTATCCATACTGACCATGAATCTTTGAAGAACTTGAAGGGACAAAGAAAGTTGAACAAAAGACATGCCAAGTGGATTAAATTCATTGAGACCTTTCCCTACATCATCAAATATAAACAAGGTGATGATTCAAGGATGAATCTTTTTGAGGAGAGGGGGAATGATGAGAACCATAGAGATGATGGCTGGAAGGCTCCAATGGATGCAAGAGGTCCAATAATACAAGCTAGAGCTTTAGTGGATGCGAGAGGTCCATTGCACATTCTAGAAGGCCCAATAACACAAGCTAGAGCCAAAAAGATTAAAAAAGCACTAAATGAGCTGATTAAGGACATTCAGGCCAACCAAACTTTAAATGGTGAGAATTCAAATTTGACAAAGAGTATAGACCTAATTAATATATTTGAAATACTTGATGACTCATACTAAGTAATAGCATTCACTCCTAAATAGAAGTTTATTGTTTGTTTTGAAATTTGTTTATTGTTAGAAATTTCTTCAAATAAGGATTTGTCCTAAGTAGGAATTTGTGCCTCTTTAGGATTGCTATCTTTGCTTATAAATAGGTACCCCTTGTAAGTAAGGGTTTTCTCCCTCGATTCTTTTGAAGACTAAAGAACTTATCAAGAGGTACCTTTTCTTATGGCATTCCAATCGCCTCATCACTCCCAATTCCTTTCTTTTATGGAGTGTGACATCCATATCCTTCTTAAATACCCTAAGTTCATGTTCCTTCGAATGTTGGTTCTAGAGGTTTGTGTTATTTAACTCTGATTTAGCTTTCTCAGTTGTTCTTTGATTCCTTGTGTGCATTAGGTCTCTAAGTCACGTTTTTTTTGGGTTTTTCACATCAAGTTCCATACTTAATCAATATCATATTTACTTAGTAATAGTTCCTAATTTATGATTTGGAACTAAATTCAAGTAGTGAAATGAAACAACAAAGGACTCAAATAAGAAATGTCCTTTGAAATCAACTAAGTTCTTTTTGTTAATAGAAGCCTATGGAAGAGGGAATACAACAAATAGGATTTATGTGCAGTTGTTCTCAATGGGGAGATAGTGATCACATTCAACTGATGTTTTCAACATTATTATTCAACATAATACATTTCATGTCTTTTACTCCTTGAATATTTTATCTTATATTCCTTCTTACTGATTTTTATCAATTGTCACTAATAAAACTTATGATGAGAGAGTGATTATATTGAAGCAAAAGTAGTTAAATGCTTTACCATGATACATGCTAAAAATCAAAGACATCAAAAGGTAACAAACCAATGTACATAGCTCTTGCAACTTTGCCTAAGTCTTCCCCTTATAAAACAATTCAATCATAATGCCTATGCAGTACCTTAACCTACTTAGGAAAGCAAACCAAAAAAATATAACATTTATTTATTATGAAATGGGTCGCACTGACATAAAAATATAAGACAACAAAATAAAGAAAGTTGGAAGGAAAGAATAAATACATTCATAATGTTATATGGTTTGACTTATAATTGACATCCACAAGTAATGACAGATTGAAAATATTTATTACCAAGCTAATCATAGATATTACAACATCACTCAAAAAATGTTCACAAACACCAAAAGGCACAATGCACCTGAGTTGACACATACTTTTTATGGACAAATTCACAAATCCCACAACATATCGAAAATACAAGAATATAAAACTTGAAACAAATAACTATTTTTTTTAGTCCTTACTACACTTCTTGGCATTCATTTGTTGAAGAATGTCAATTACAAATTATATATATTGGCTAACACAAACAAAAGGACAAAATAAAAGCATACAATGACAAAATACAAAACACAATTATCAAAATAAATGATTTAGCCAAATCCTAAAAAAATAAGCTTTCCATAACATGGCCCCACATTATCTTTGTTCATATCAAGATAAGAAAACAAACTTTGGTTCCTTTTTTATTCATCTTGGAACCTTAGCCAATGTGCCTTAAATGTGAATAATTTTCCAAATCATTTATGTATAGTTAGATACTCCAAAATTTCATGGCATAATACTCCCACATGTGTTTCAACAAACTTTCACCTTAGCTTGAATTGCATTAAGTAGCAATAAAACAAAATTTCTTTCATATGTCTTTTTCAAGGGTTATTTGGTACCTCTTAATCATCACTTGATCTAAAAACAAGCTTGAATCTTACCATTTAAGTATGATCATAATCCATTATTTAGTACCTCACTTATAATGTTTGCATCTTGTAGCAAGTAAAGTCCTTTAATTTTATTGACCTTCATAAAAACTAGAGTGCACTTTGTAACATTTAAAACACCATCTAGTGCAGTATTTTCACACCCAATATCTTTAAGGGTACTTGAAGAGAAGATTCTTTTTTAATTCCAAAACATTCTATACATTTTGTAGTGTTTTTAATGTTCCATCAAACATCTTGATATGAATGATACCTTTCCCAACAATAAACAAGTTGTATTGTTTTTCATAAATATAACTCCCCTTTCGACTAATTTATTAGTGAGGAACCACTCAATATTGGGAGTCATATAATAAGAATAGCTAGTCTAAGATCCATTAAAATTTGAATCTTTTCTTGTCACCACTGATAATAAAGAGAACAACAATACTAGACTCATCTTTTACAAAACTAGCTTCTTTAAATTTTTTTCTATTTTTTTACTTGTTTATAAGTTTATTATAATTAGACTTAATGTGTCCCTTCCTTGACAATAATTAAAGGTCAAATTTTTATATTTAGATTTTGACCTAGACCTGTAAATGTCACTGTTAGATTTTACATCTTTAAACTTCCCTTTTGTGACTAATAAATCTAGTAGATTGTTAGATTTCTCACTATATAACTTATGATCAAGAAACGTCTTAGACACACATATTGCTTTGACATCCACAGGAGAAATGATTATTTACCATAAAGTAAAGTTTTTGAGAAATTTTGATACGAGGGACACAATTAACATAAAAGTCTTATCTTCACCTTTGATCTTGATATCTATATATTTGAGTTCTATGATAATGGACTTGAACTCATTGAGATGAGACTTGATTAGTATGCCTTTTATCATATGAAGCATATATAAGCGATACTTTAGGTGTTGTCTATTAATGAGAAATTTAGTTTTATACAAGGATTCTACTTCTTCCATAATCCCAAAGTCATATTTTCTCAATGACACTGTGTAAAAGTTCATTAGGGCATAGTTGAATTATAGAGAGGGCTTTTGCATTCATTTCATTTTTCTAATCTTTGATCATAGTCTCTAATATTTTTTTTTCTTTTTTGAGTAAAGAATTTTGTAAACCAACTTGAATTAAGATAATAAACGTCTTGACTTGTTATAAAAGAAAATTGATTTGATGATTGAACTTTTTAATTTCAAATTTTATTGTCATAATATTTGGATCCCACAAAAAAAGTCAAATAGCTCTAATAGAAGTTTGTTATGAAATAGGTCACACTAATGCAAATATATAAGACAATAAAATAAAGAAGACTAGATGAAAAGAATAAATGGATGCAGAAAGTTGTATGGTTCGTCGCGTCTACAGGTAAACACAAATTGAGAATATTTATTACCAAATTAATTAGAGATATTATCATGTCACTTTAAAAGGGTTACAAGTATTAGAAAGTCTAATTCACCCAAATTGACACTCGCTCTTTTTACACATTCACAAACCTCAAACATGTTAAAGAAAAAATTCAACCAAATCTTAAAAGGAATAAGTTTGCATCTCATGGCCTTACATTATCTTTATAGATATCAAGATAAGATAACAAACTTTAGTTCTTTTTTTTTTCTTCCTAAAACCTTAGCTAGATTCCTTAAGTGTTATGCATGCATGAATAACTTTTTAGATCATGCATACATATTTATATAATCCAACAATTCAACACATAATACTCTTACATGTATTTTAACACTAGTAAATATATTAATAGGAAAGAACTGAATCAATGGTGTAAATATATTACTACAACCATAAAAAACAATAACTAAGATGATTGTAGGCCCAGTAAAAGATATGCTTCAATTTTGCTTTGCCTAAAAGAAATGTTTGTTATCCCAAATGATAAAGCATTATGCTTCATTGAGATTTCTACAATAACCATAGACTTGCCTCAAAACCCAAATTTTAAAACCTTCCTAATTTTTCCATTGGGATTTTGCTTGAAAGAAATTATTTTTCAATAAGAAAAGCATCCATTGGCTAATCTGTTGATGTAATGGAAATATTCTTTATATGCTTATAACATGAAATAAGAGGGAACACTTACCAAGATATCTTCTTGAATTGTTTTTAATGGACTAAGGATGTCACTAATTTGAACATAAAGTATGCCACCAGCTTGAGTGTGCCCTTTAATATTAGATAGCCTAAAATAATCTCTTGTTTTAGTAACTAATTGAAACACACATAACATGATATAAAGAAAGTAGTCTCTCGTTAGGACTAAGAGATAACTACAACGTTTAATGGATATAATTGCAAGAAAAAGAAAATTGGTTTAACTCTACCTTTAAGAAGAGTAATATGTACAAACATAAGTGTAACACAAGGCAAAAAATTTTGTAGAAATTATTTTTTACTGATAATACAAATCTATCCAACAATTTAGAAAAAAGGAGTGTCTACAAAAAATGAAATGAAAGACATGATTATTGAAGGTGTTATTAACAGTAGCAACTAATTTACATTACATTTACAGTAGCTAATGTTGTGACTATTACAATTAGTCTATTAGGCAAGTAGCAATAGTATACAATGAATAACAATAATAGGGTAATTTACATAACTCATCACTGAACATATAACTTAGTTTCATTTTCATCAACCAATTTTAATTTGTTACAATTAATTATTGAACTTCAATTTTGTTTTAATTCAGTCATGTTGTCACTATATTAAATTAAAAATTATAAAATTAATCAAAGAAAAAAAATAATTTTTTTATGTAATTCATTCAATTACATTTAATTTTATTCAATTAAAATGTTTATATACTATAAAATTGTTTAAATCATTCTTAATTACTTAATACAATGGTGATAAAGACAATTAAAAAATACAAAATTTATAAGTTCACTCAAATCTTAATAAATATTACACCCTTTTAATACTTTAGGATTCTAAAAATTAAAAAATAAATATAAGGAAATTTTTTTCTATTTTTCTAAATTATTGTTATTATTGTTACGTTGTATGATTTTGAATGATCTAATAATTTTAGTATATGAAAATGTTGATTAAACAAATTTAAATGTAATTGATCCAATTGCATGTAAATGTATTCTTTAGTCAATTAATTTAAAATTTTTAAGCTCATAGAGCGACAAAATGATCATATTGAAACAAAATTGAAGTCAAATATTTTAAATGTAACAAATTAAAGTTTAATGATAAATTATGTAATTTACCTTGATAGAAAAAGGTGAGTGATTTACGAATTCGGAATAACATAGATGAGATTGATTGAATTATGTTTTATTTAGGGGAATTTATACCTCGTACCACCTGAAAAGGGTGTGATAACAAGTTGTGTCTCCTATTTTAAATTATAACATTATACACCCATTACTAATTGGAGTTAGTTAAAATAGATTAAAATAAAGAAAATACATTTTTTCCTTTTTTATATATTAATCTATTGGGTTGCAAAAAATTAGAAATCCTTCTCTTTGGCACACATGAAGGTAAACAAGAACATGAAACTCCTCTAGAACATTTAATCTATCCCTCTTGTTCACAACGAAGTGATTAGAACTAGTTGTTGTCTTTATATTTGAAGCAAAAAACCTAAGTTCTTGTTAAAAGGTTGTTGAAAGTCTCAATAAGTATGAAATTTCATTTGAAAATCAAATAATGCCTACTAATTTTGCTTTTTATTTAAAGTTGGGTTTAGAGATTCATTATAGTTCTTCGTAATTTGACTTCCCTTTATCTTTCTATTTTTCTCTTAAAGATACTTATTATTTGTTTATTCATATGAATTTTTTCTTAATTTTTGATTGTCTATATGCATTTCTTACCTATTTTCACTTGTTTATTCTACTTTGTTCTAATGATTTGAAAAAGGGTCTAACAAATTCAATAAAAGTGATTTCCCATCTCTAAATGGGCTTTGTGTTTCAATATTCTTGGAAAAAAAACATTAAAACGTCATATCCCTTATTACATTAGTGCTAGACACAAAATTGTGGTAATAAATGTCCTATAAAAGATGAATTTGCTTTTATGTTGTGTACACAAGAATGGTTATCTTGAAAAATTCTTAGATTTATGTTTTAGACATTTTTTTCAACTAGCATGGTCAAAGATCAATGTTGGCTTTCATTTTTTTGTCTCTTTAGTCATTAAAACACTTATTTCTTGCACTTATGTTCCAATCTTATGGATCAAACATAATGAATGTAACCTTTTAAACTTTGTCTCTTGATTGACACTAAGGTAAACATAGTCATTGAAGCATTTCTAATAATATGCTTAAACTTTCTACAACGTATTTAAATACCTTTGTCAAATTAGTGATTTCAATTTATTGGTGTCTACTTGTACTTTTTTTTTTTTGACATAGAAAAAACAAAATAAAAGGAGAAAAAAGGAATTACCACAAATATGAAGTTATTGACATATTTTAGATCATAATTCTTGTAATTTAGTCCATTATTTTTGTCTTTTTTTTTTTCAAACTTTAACATTGGAGGTAATTATGATCCATTATAAAGGGAATGAGGAATATTAATGTAAACAACCATGATAAAGTGTTATACTTTGACCTTATGCATGCACACAAGAAGTTGTTTGATGTGGAGATGAAGGGTTTCAAGCTAACTACTACAAATTATGTGAAAATCTATAGGGAGGGAGATTACTGTAGAAACATATGTAAAGTGAAAATAGTAAAACTTTGTACTTAGGTACTTACTCTCACAACTTACGACTACTTTACAAGCTAACTGTTATGGCTAAAAATTCAAATATTTTCTGCATGTTGATAAGGGTTTCATGGTCCTATAAGTGATTTGTGTAGTTATGATATGCTTATAATTGAAATCCTTGTAAGTTATTTGTCTAGTTGTGATATGCCTATGACTAATATCCCTACAAGTTATTTGCTTAATAGTGATGTGCATGTGACTAATATGTTTGACACATAATAAAGTCAACTTAATGTAACCTAAAGCGAACACATACCTTGTTTAAACAAATGGAAAAGATGAGTGCATAATAACCTACTAAGCATATTAGTAACCCCCTTGTTTTGCACTCGAGCATGTTACAATCGGAGCCAAGTAAGTGGAGCATTAGCTAAGGAAGTTTCCAAATAATAAAACTTTCATTATAAGGAAATTTACAAAGCATACATGTGTTAGAATAGACCAAGTAAGTGGAGCATTAGCTAAATGGATAGCTAATGTCCTCCTTTGGGGAAAAAGAATTGATTTTGACATAAGTAATGAGCTTAGCTTGAAGCTATTGAAGGTTTTTTTTATGGAAATGAACCTATTGAATGAAGTTAAGGAGGGCTACAAAGGCTTGTTAAGAATTGGATTGAAGGTAATCATATTGATTCATCACAAAAACTACAGAAATATAAAGACATCCTAAAAGAAACTAACCTAAGGACAATAGTGGAGTTTGATTATGCAGAAAGTGATGGTCTGAATCCAATTTCCAAAAGAATATTAATCTGTTTGAATACTTGTAAAGGAGATTTGTCAATAATTGTAGGCCCCTTTATTATACTTGATACATGTCATCTTAAAGTGCCAGTTGTGGAGCTTCTTTTTTTTGTTTATTGTTGCTCTTAATGGACGTGAAAGCTTTTTCCAAACAATGTATGCCATTTTTGAAGAGGAAAACATAAAGTCCTAAAAGTTAAGTTCAAAGATATTGCATAGTTGCATAGGCTCAAAAATGGAAGGCATGTCATTGGCTTTCATGTTTAACAAAATTAAAGTAAGTAATATTAAAATTCTTTCCCTTTTCACTCATGATAAATTTAATATTTTTTTATTTTTATAGTTTTTGATTTTTTATGCATGGAATTATGGTTATTGTTTCTAGTATTTTCCCAAATGTAGCATATAGAAAATGTGCAAGGCATATTTATGTCAACGTTAGATCTTATTAGTTAGACATTGAGTTGAAAGATCTTTTTTAAAGGGTATGTAAGGCTTATTCCTTTATTAAGTATACCAAGGCATTAATAGAGATGGATAAAGCTGCCAAAACTAATGAGGAAAGCATGTGATTGAAAGAAATTCTATTTAACCAAAGGTGTAGTTGGATGTATGATATAACTATCAAAAGTGATCATATAACCAATAACATGATAGGATCCTTTAACCATTAGATTAAGAAATTTAGGGGTAAGCCAATTCTAATTCTTTTAAAGAGAAATAGGGTGATGTTAATGGCAAGATTGAATAAGAGATAACAAAAGCTACCAACTGGAATGGAAAAATGACACTAAAGGTTTATAAAAAGTTAGAGAATGTCTCATTTAATGGAATTTTTTACAAGTACATCCCTATAAGCAATGATAAGTTTAAAGTGTAGGATCAAATAAAGATATTTTGTGTAAATTTGACTAAGACTTATAGTTGTATAAAGTATATGATATTTGGAATTCTATACAAACATGTTACATGTTTTATGGGATATACATAAAATAAGCTAAAAGACTATTGCGATGAATACTTCAATTTGGACAAGTATTTAGCAACTTATAGTGTTGTTCCCATAGCCTTGTATGGGTTGTAATTGTTGTCAACTATGTTTAAGTGTGCAAGAAAGTAAAGCCACATGGAAGGGCAAGAAGGTAAAAGCCATACAGAGGGGTAAGAATGTAAAAGTCACATGGAAGGGCAAAACAGTAAATTTACTGCAAGTAAACGCTATAAAGGTGTCATGAAGGAGTATATAAAGGCCATTGGAAGACAACAAAAGTGTCCGAAAATTGAAAAAAAAAGGAAAAACCTAGACAACCAGCTGACCAAAGAGAGAATCCATTGCAAGAGAGAGAAACCAATGACAAACAACACACCACTGGCAAGAGAGAGAGAAACCTGTGAGAAACAGACACCACCGGCACACCATTGGACGACGAGGAGACCTGAACGTGTGACAGCTTGATCTGACTAGAGGGTGAGAGAGATCCAGCTGGATGGTTAGACAGATCCAACTGAACGGTGAGAGAGACCAGAACATGCGTCGATGTGAGACCAGAAACGTGTGTGAGGCGTGAGACCAACAAAGGGTGCAAACCAAAAACGTGCATGAGATGTGGAACAACAAACCAGAAACGTGAGGTGAGTCATGAGACAAGTAGACAGATGAGACCATGAGACAGTGAAAGCAGAAGTTGTGTGAAACAGCCTAGAGAAGAAATTCGGCGAAGCATCGAAAAAAACTCAATGTATTTCCAGATTTCTTCAAGAGAGGTTAGAGAACATTACGGTGAACTTCTAAGTGACAATGGAGCAGCCTTTCAATTCAATAGAGGCAAGACAAGCTAGAAGAAGGGTAGACACAGTAAGTGACACTCTTTGTATTGTACTTGCTTAGTATTTGCAATAGTGAAAGGAGTAGAGGATTAAGACATCCATTGTAACTGGAATTTTCAAGTATAGTGAATAGTCTCGGTAAGGGAGAGTCCTCACCACCGTGGATGTACGTCACATTGATGGAACCACATAAATCTCGTGTATCCTTAATTTGCTTTACTTTCTGAGTTTTGAATTGAGTTGTGAACGCAGCTAAAATATCAGCCAAGCCATAACTTAACAAAGGCCTAAACAAGAACATATGAATTGTCTATTAGGCAAGGTGTCTGAAAGGTGACTTTGGGGACTATTGTGATTAGTAGGTAGCAATAGATCTACCTTAGTCGAGTCTGAGAAAGAGTTCGCTTTTAAGAAGAGGTTAAAGTTGTTCACTTACTTGCGAATTGCGAATTGTGGTGATTCTCAGTATCACAAACTAGTAGATTCTAGGGAGAAGTCAGGAACTTTAATTGGTATCAGAGCTTGGTTCACCAGTTTGAAGCTTAACAACTTGGTGTACTAGTTTAAAGGGATCCAAGTGATTGACTTGTTCAGCATACTTAGAAATGGAAGCTGGTACCAGCACTAGCACCACTTACAGCAAGAAGGTTCCAATTTTCAACGAAACCAACTATCATATGTGGAGAGATAGAATGCAAGTGGTATTTGCAACCATGGGCATGAACGCGGTGAAATGTGTACAAGAGGGTTTTGTGGCTCCGGAAGAAGGTAAAGACCTAACCCCAGAGGAGTTAAGGCAGTTTAAGATAAATGCGAAGGCCTAAAATGTCATCATTTCAGCCTTGACAGATGCTGAGTATGCTAAAGTTATGGATTGCAAATCTGCCAAGGAGATATGAGACAAATTGCAGAAAGTCTATAAAGGTGATGATAGAATGAATGAGGCTAAGCTTCAAGTGTTCAATGAGAGGTATGAATCTCTCATAATGCAGAAGAATGAGACAGTTTAAGAGTTTTTCACCAGGGTTATTGATGTTGTAAATGACTTGAGAAGTCATGGGAAGAACAAGGACTCATCGATTGTGAAGAAAATTCTGAGAATTCTGCCTAAGAGGTTTGCCTCAAAGGTGGCAGCCATAGAGGAGAGTAGAGATCTCAATTTTATGTCTTTGCATGATCTTCAGTGCAATCTCATTGCATATGAGATGAGAATAAAGTCAACTAAGAGCTCCTCAACATCAAAGGTAGAGGCAGCTTTCAAGGCTATGAAACACTTAAAGATAAAAAAAAAAGAGGAAGAATCATCTAGTGAAGATGATGTTGATGATGAGGAAGAAAATGAAGGTGAAGTATTGGCTTACTTCACAAGGAAATTCAAAAAGGGGTCTAAGAAGGGAAAAGGACAATTGTCCTTGAGATGCTATCGTTGTGGGCAAATTGGACACTTTGCTTCTCAATGCAAAGTGAAACTTGATGATGAAGATGAGGATGGTGATGATGAGTAGAATTTAAGATGGAGAATATCATCATTCAAATCAAAGAAGTCCAGTAAGAAGATTACCAACCCACAGAGGAAGACGAAAGGCTCATTCAAGAGTTATGTGAGTCAGACAAAAGAAGCTGATAAGGAGGAAGATGAAGACTTATTATATGAGTATGTCTTTATGGCATCAGCACAAGGTGGTAGCTCAACCTCTGAAAAGGAAGAGGAAGTTGATGAAGAAGAGCCAGATCTTGAAGCTGAGTTGGAAGCAGCTTCAAAGGAGAGAATCAGAAGGGGTAGAACCATAAAAAGGTTGGAGGCCCATATAAAACAAGTTGAAGCAAAGTTTGAGGAAACTGAAAGTTAAAAGGATGAAATAAGGGTTGAGCATATTGACTTGAAAAGAAGATTTGAGGAACAAATCAAAATATGTGAAGACCTTACAGTAGAGCTTGGCTCAAGGGCTTCAAAAATCGAAGAGAGGGGGAAAAAGTGGCTGAGACTTCAGCAACAACTCAAAAGTAGCAAAAGGAACTTTTAGAAGTTTGAAATGATAGGAGAAACAAGTTCTGAAAGAGGAGAAAAGAATGTAGAGAAAGTGCAACAATCTGAGGCTACATTGGCTAAAGAAAATAAGAATGTGCCATAGCTGTCTCTTATACACATCTAGATGTGTATAAGAGACAGGTTCTGAAAAAGGAGAAAAGAATGTAGAGAAAGTGCAACAATCTGAGGCTACATTGGCTAAAGAAAATAAGAATGTGCCATAGAAGTTGAAAGAGAAGGTTGTGACTCAGAAGAAGATAGTTGAGAATGAAGAAGATTGGAAGAAGCAACCTAAGGTGGCAAACAAGAAGGAAGAAAAGAAAGTCAACCAACAGAGGGCTACGACTAAACAGAAGAAGGAGAAGAAGGTGACTGAAATGAAAGTCACGCAAACAAAGAAGCTAGCTACTTTGCCTACGCAGCAAGTGATGAACAGGAGAAGACAAGCTGTGATAAGACCCAAGAAAAGGCAGTTTCAAGGTCATTGCCTTTATTATGGAGTTTGGGGTCATAAGGTGAGTAACTACTAATGGAGAAGGCTAGTATATGTCTCCAACTTGAGAAGATACAATGCTACATACAAGGGGAGACAATACAGAATTCAGAAGAGAACACCTGCTGTGAGTTCTTGCACATACTGTAAAAGGTAAGGACACGTTGACAAGGATTGTTGGTGGAAGTCCAAACCAGTGGTTTCAAAGAACAAGTTTGCTATATTGGCAGACTTGGAACAGTGTGAGAGGTATGGGCGGGATGATCGTAATGTCAAGAGATGCATGACACTTCTCCCTGAGCAAGAGAAGGCACTCAATGGCATAGTGGAAACAAGCGGTGCAGTCAAAGCTGAGAAAAAGGAGAAAGCTATCTTCCAGCCAGTTCAAAAGAAGGAATATAAAGCTAAAAGGGAGATGACTAATATAGCTGAAATTACACTCAAAGCTGACTGCAAGGATAAGTAATGGATCCTTGATAATGGATGCACTTTGCACATGACGGGAGACAAGAGTAAATTATCAAAGATAAACAAATCAAGGGAAGACAAAGTCAAGTTTGGCAATGATGATTCACTTAACATCAATGGTCAGGGGTTAGTAAAGATTGGAAGAGGAAAGCTGAAAGATGTTTTGCACGTTGAAGGACTCAGATATAATTTAGCATATGTTAGTCAGTTATGCAATGAAAACCATAAGGTAATATTCACAAAAACAGGTTGCCAGGTAAAGAGTAAAGAAGGCAATACTGTTGCAACCAGGAAGTGAACAACTGAAAATTTATATGTGATTGATAAGGACAAGACAAGCAGCTGTTTATTTACAAAGGAAAAAGAAAATCAACTCTGGCATAGGAGGTTGGGACACTTAACACAGAAGAACATGAGGAAGCTGACTATTACTCATGCAATCAGAGACATTCCAAACCTCAAGAGAGAGAGGGAGTTTGTCTGCTCAGCATGCTTTAAAGGAAAACATGTCAAAAAATAGTATAAGACCAAAGAGTTTAGTTTTGAAGCAGTGCTTGATATTGTGCATACTAATTTGTGTGGGCTGATGAGAACAAAAGGGTTGAATGGTAATAGGAACTTCATCTTGTTTGTTGATGATTATTCCAAAATGACCTGCATCATGCACCTCAAACACAAGTCAGAAGTTTTGAAATGCTTCAAGAGATACAGAAGATTGGCTGAAAATGAGAGTGGAAAGAAGATCAAAGTATTGAGGTCAAATCAAGGCACTGAATTCACAAATGGAGCTCTTAAAGATTACCTTGAGAAGCATGGAATTCACCATCAGATGGCAGCAGCAAGAACACCTCAAAAAAATGGGGTGGTAGAGAGGAAGAATAGAGCTGTGGTTGAAATGGCAAGAACTCTACTGTTGGAATCCAAGCTTCACACAAGATTTTGGACAGAAGCAACATTTACAGTCGTGCACCTACTGAATAGAGTTCTACTAAGGCCTAATACTGATAAGACTCCATATGAGCTATGAAGTGGGAAGAAGACAACAGCCAAGTATCTCAGAGTCTTTGGCAGTCCATGTTTTGTGAAGAACAAGGAGCAAAACTTGAGAAAATTCAACACTAGGTCTGATGAAGGCATCTTTGTGGGATACTCAGCAAAGACAAAAGGTTACAGAGTTTTCCTGCATAAGCTGGGAAAAGTGATCACTTCCAATGATGTGAGAATAGTTGAGAACTAGAAAACAATGCAGAATGTAGAAGCTGAGGACAATGAAGAAGATGACTTCAATGTAGATGAAGAATCAGACCAACCTGAAGAAAAGGAACAAGAAATAAGTTCAAACTCGGAGAAGAGTGAGTTTAAAGATGAAGAAAGAGATCCTCTTACAACTAAGACGGTGCAAGAAAGAAGGACAAAGAAAACATAGACTAGTGTTTATCAAGGAGATCAGATCATAGGTGACCCATCAAAAGGAGTTACAACAAGAAGAAAAATTGTGGGAGCTACTACTCTACTCTCACAAGTTGAACCTAAATCTGTTAAAGAGGCTATTCAAGACAAAGCCTAGGTCAAAGCTATCAATGAAGAGCTGGATCAAATTGAGAAGAATGATACATGGGAGCTAGTTCCAAGACCCACTAATAAGAATGTCATAGGAACAAAGTGGGTGTTTAGGAGTAAACACAATGAAGATGGCAAGGTGGTGAAGAACAAGGCCAGGCTGGTTTGCAAAGGCTACACATAGATAGAAGGAATAGATGTTGATGAAACTTTTGCACCAGTAGCAAGGTTAAAAACTATCATAATGTTCTTAGCTTTGGCAGCACACAAGAGGTATAAAGTCTATTAGATGGATGTGAAATTTGCCTTTCTGAATGGACTCCTGAAAAAATAAGTGTATATTGAACAACCCGATGAAGTGCAAATCAGTGAGGATGTGACACATGTGTGCAAGCTGAAGAAAGCCTTGTATGGTCTTAAGCAAGCTCAAAGAGCATGGTACAGTAGGCTGGATGCATACTTGAGAAGGTTGAAATTCAGAAGAGGAATGGTTGATAATAATCTGTATGTGTTCAACTCAGAGAAAAGCCAACTGATAACCATAGTATATGTAGATGACATCATCTTTGGAGGGGATCACTCTGAGTTATGTCAAGATTTTGTACAGAAGATGAGTGAGGAATTTAAGATGTCATTGATTGGAGAAATGACGTACTTTCTTGGATTACAGATAAAGTAGTATGAAGAAGGTATCTTTATTTCTCAGACGAAATATGCCAAAGAGATGTTGAAAAGGTTTGACATATAGGATAACAGATCTATTAGTACCCCTATGACAGTGGGCTATAAGTTAACAAAAGATCAAGAGGGAAGAAGTACAAGCCCTATAGAGTACAGGAAAATGATAGGGAGCCTTCTGTACCTTACAACATCAAGGCCTGATCTTATACAAGCTGTGTGCACTACCAGTAGATTCCAAGCTGATCCTAAGGAGTCTTATGTGCTGGCAGTGAAGAGAATATTAAGGTACCTCAAAGGAGCACTGGAAATGGGCTTGTGGTATCCAACCATGGATTCTGTTAAACTACAAGCATACACTGATGCAGACTGGGCAGGAAGTATAGATGATAGAAAATCAACCAGTGGTTATAGCTTCTACTTGGGTTCAAAGTGTGTTGCATGGTTAAGTAGAAAGCAAAATAGTGTTGCTTTGAGTACAGCTAAGGCTGAGTATATGGCTGCTTGTGTAGCATGTACACAGATGATATGGATGCTAAAACAATTGGTAGACTTGGGTGTTGAAGTGAAGTTACCAATGAGTGTACTTTGTGATAATCAAAGTGTTATTAATCTCAGCAAGAATCCAGTTCAACATTCGAGGAGCAAGCATATTGACATTCGGTATCACTTCATCAAAGATCAAGTGGAACGGGGTACAATTCAGTTGGAGTATGTTGGCACTAAAGATCAAATTTCAGATATTCTAACTAAACCTTTGTCCACAGAGCTGTTTGAAAAGCACAGATTAAGTCTATCTGTGTAAATGCCTCCTTAAGCCTGAAGTTCAGGTGAATCCTCCATCTCCACTTTGCGAGTTTTTTTTTCAAATTTGTAATTGGTTGGAAAAGGGGGAGAGAAGCAACAGTGCAGGGGGAGCTGTTAAGAAAGGGGGAGTTGAAATTGTTGCATAATGGCTTTTGTTATGAGTGTTGCCAACAATTACAAAGGGGAAGATTGTTGTTCCCATAGCCTTGTATGGGTTGTAATTGTTGTCAACTATGTTTAAGTGTGCAAGAAAGTAAAGCCATATGGAAGGACAAGAAGGTAAAAGCCATATAGAGGGGTAAGAACGTAAAAGTCACATGGAAGGGCAAGACAATAAATTCACCACAAGTAAACCCTATCAGGGTGTCATGAAGGAGTATATAAAGGCCATTGGAAGACAATAAAAGTGTTGGGCAATTGAAAAAAAAAAGAAGGAAAAACTTAGACAACTAGCCGACCAAAGAGAGAATCCATTGCAGGAGAGAGAAATCGGTGAGGAACAACATGCCATTGGCAAGAGAGAGAGAAACCTGTGAGAAACAAACACCACCGGCACACCACTCGACGACGAGGAGACCTGAATGTGCGATAGCTTGATCTGGCTAAAGGGTAAGACAGATCCGACTGGATGGTGAGAGAGATCTGGCTGGACGGTGGGATAGATCTGGTTGGATGGTGAGAGAGACCAGAACGTGCATTGACGTGAGACAAAAAATGTGTGTGAGACGTGAGACCAACAAAGGGTGCAAACCAGAAACGTGCATAAGATGTGGAACAACAAACCAGAAACGTGAGGTGAGTCGTGAGATAAGGAGATAGGTGAGACCGTGAGACGATGAAAGTAGGAGCTGTGTGAGACAACCTAGAGAAGGAATTCGGCGAAGCATCAAAAAGAACTAAAACGTATTTCCAGATTTCTTCAAGAGAGGTTAGAGAGCATTGTGGTGAACTTTTAAGCGATAGTGGAGTAGCCTTTTAATTCAACAGGGGCAAGACAAGCTAGAAGAAGGGTAGACACAATAAGTGACACTCTTTGTATTGTACTTGCTTAGTATTTGCAATAGTGAAAGAAGTAGAGAATTAAGACATCCATTGTAACTGGAATTTTTAAGTATAGTGGATAGTCTCAGTAAGGGAGAGTCCTTACCACCATGGATTTATGTCACATTGACAGAACCACGTAAATCTCGTATGTCCTTAATTTGCTTTACAACTAAAATATCAGCCAACCCATAACCTAACAAAGGCCTAAACAAGAACATCTGAATTGTCTATTAGGCAAGGTGTCTAAAAGGTGACTTTGGGGATTATTGTGATTAGTAGGTAGCAATAGATCTACCTTAGTTGAGTCTGAGAAAAAGTTCGCACTTAAGAAAAGGTTGAAGTTGTTCACTTACCTGCGAATTGCGAATTGTGGTGATACTAATTCACCCCCCTCTCAGTATCACAAACTAGTAAATCCTAGGGAGAAGTCGGGAACTTCACATAGTTATGTCATTCACCACTTGTATAAGGCTAATTTAGATCTAGTTGAAGGACATCTTGACTTATAGAAACTAAAGTTAAAGATCTTATTTGGGAGACCAAAAAAGCATAAGATAATGGAAAGAGGAGAGGAAGTACACAAAACAATTAGGAAAAGGTTTAGTATTGTCAAGTGTAAGAAGTGCTTGAAGTTTGGGAACAATTCAAAAGCTTGTCATATGGTAACGTTTCATTAAAATGCATTGTATGACTTTACATTGTTATCAATGTTATTATTAATGATTTTAATTTGACTTATTTTTTGTTATGTCATAGAAAAATTCTATGGATAGAACAACTAGTTGTAGTGGTGAAGGCACTAGCTAAACACCAAAAACCATAAAAAGGAAGACCTTATCCACATTTTCTAGTAAAGGGGCATGATTCCAAGCAACAAGAAAGAAGGTATATTACCTTAAACCTTGTTTTACATAGTTTAAGTTTGAATTTTACATGTAATTCACAATTTAACTTTATTGGAATCCCAAAAGAGAGAAGTAGAAAAAGCATGATATTGATCAATCTCAAGTTGGATCCTCTCAAGTTCAAGTATAACTTATGATATCACTACAACCTTTTGCTTGTATGTTTTAGTCACTTTTGAACTTATGATATGATTATTTTGTGTAAATCAAATGGTCAAACCTATTTCACTTACTAAATGGAAGTATAATTATTAGGATATATAGTAATATAAAGAATTATATTAATATGACAATAAAACTATATTCACATATTCTTTAATGACAATAAGAATATAACCATTTCTTGTTACAATTATATTCTAAAATTTTCATTAATACTATTTTGTTGTTAATTTGAAACAAAATATTCAAAAAGAATAAAAGTAAAATAAACACAAAAAATTTACATAGTTTGAAACTCAAATGTTTTTACGTCCATAGTTACACTAGAGTTTCATTAATTTAAGAGTTCTAAAATTATGTAATAAGCATACCTTTTTATATAAGGAGATGAAACAATTGTTATATAAAAATAAATTATATGTTTACCCCCCATATAATATTAATCATACTCTAATCCTACACCAATCTCTTACTTAAAGACTGGTTATCAAATCATAATGTAATTAAACTCATTTTGTAATTGATAACCTTAGTGTAACACTTCCTCAACAATTAACCATAAAAGTTAATTGAGGTTGCACACAGCCTCAATGACTTTGTAACTATCAGCTTAGTTAACAAGTCAATAGGATTATTTGTACTGCATAACTTTTCTAAAGTCAACATCCCATCATCTAATAAATCATGAATAAAGTGATGCTTCAATTTGATATGTTTTGTTCTTGTATGAAATATTAGGTTCTTAGCAAAATAAATTGCACTTTGACTATCACAGAAAAGAATACTTCTTCCCTGGGGCTTGCCCAGTTCTTCTAAGAAGTTCTTTAACCAAATTAAGTCCTTGTTAGTTTTAATGATGACAACATATTCAACTTTAATAGTTTAGAAAGTTATGCTCTTTCTATTATTAATATATTCACCAAAATTTAGAACAACAAAATCTTGCAAGTTCATACTACTTTTCTTAAAACACAATACTACATCCATACTACCTTTTAGATTGTGAAAAATCCACTTGACTACCTCCTAAGGTTGTTTACCATGATTAACCATACACCTACTTATTGCTCTCACTATATGTGTTATATTAGGTCTAGTACAAACCATAGTGTAAATAAGACTACCAACTGATAAGGCATAAGGAACCTTTGACATGTACTTGCACTCCTCATTTGTTTTTGGTGATTGTTCCTTTGAAAGCTTGAATTGTTTTTCCAAAGGAGTGCTAATTGACTTTACTTTTAGCATCTTGAATAAATTCAAAAAACTTTCAATATAAGCAGCTTGTAATAGTTTCAACGTACTAACCTTTTTTATTCCTCATAATACTCATTTTGAGAATTTGCTTCACACCTTTAAGATATTCCATTACAAATTTATTTGACAATGCCTACTTCATGTTATTGATTTTTTAAATACTAGAACCTATAATGAGCATATCATTTACATATAAGGGAAAAATAACACAACAATTGTCAAAATATTTAAAGTAATAATAGTGATCTATGTCACTTTTGTTAAAATTATGATTAAATATAAAAACATCAAATTTCTTATACCATTACTTGAGAGTTTATTTCAAACTATACAAGTTTTTATTAATCTTGTACAAAATTTTCCTTTATAGGAACTAAAAATCCTTCCAGATGCATCATGTAAATATCTTCCTATAAATCACCATGAAGGAAAATTATTTTCAAATCAAGCTATTCTATATGCAAACTTTTAGACGTAACACATTAACCAAATTGTTGATTTCTTCATAATTGGATAAAAGAAATTTTAGTTTAGCCAATACATTCTTTCTACTAAAATTCCTTTATAATTAACCTTGCCTTGTATCTCTTACTGTCATCATGTTTTTTCTTTCACTAGGTAAATTCACTTGCTATTGATGTCTTTTTTCCTTTTGGTAATTAAATTAGTTTCCATGTATGATTTTTCTACACTGAATTTATTTCTTCTTCCATGACTAACTTTTAATTGGCAAAATCTTTAATTTGTATTGCTTTAACAAAACATTCTAAGTTACCTCCATTAGTCAATAGTAAATAATATAAGGAAAAAGAGAATCATCGTAAAGGTTTAGATATTATACTAAATTTTGTTGTTAGTATTACTGATGTAGAAAACTTTGATTGTAGTAAGATGTTTTAAAGATTTTTTAATACTTTTCAACCCACATTATTATCTAAAATTTCTTCCAAGTCAATAAGTTTTGCTTTTCTAACATGCTTTCTTACAATATCAGGTTCTATAACATGTTTATTTTTATGAATAACATTTTTATTGAATATAACATCTTTACTTTTAATGATTTTTTTATTTCAACCATCCCAAAAATGATATCCAAATTCATTAATTTATACCTAATGAAAAATAGTTACAAGATTTAGAATCTAACTTATTTCTCTCATTGGAATCCATATGCACATAAGTGACACAATTAAAAACTTTTAGGTGTGAAAGATTTACTTCTTCACTTGCCTAAGTCTCATCTGGTAGTTTTCCATCCAAAGGAACAAATGATTCTTAATTAATCAAATAAGTTGTAGTGTTAACAACATTAGTCTATAATGTATTTGGTAATCTAGTATGGATTTTTACTTTTCTAGCATGCTTATTCAAGGTTTTATGTATACATTTAATGATATACTTATGTTATGGCATCTTCGAAAATGTTTTCTCTATCTAAAATCCATTAATTGCACAGAAATCCTTAAATTCTTTTTAATCGTACTCATTACCATTATCATATCTTAAACATTTTATTTTTTAGCCATATTTATTTTTTATTTGATTTTTCCACTTTTTGAAAATCATAAACACATTAGACTTATTTTTTAAAAAAATAAACTCATACCTTCTAAGTATAGTTATCAATAAAGGTGACACAATAGAATGAGCCACCAAAGAATACTAATAGGGAGGTATTACAAATATCGGTGTGCACAAGTTTTAGCTTTTATGTCTTGAGTGTCTTTTTAACTTTGGAGAAATTGAATATTTTCTACTTCCTAAAAATATAATCCTCACCAATATTAACATCAACAATTTTTATTCTAGATAACTTGCTTTTTGTTGCAACTACCTTTATTACTTTCCCACTCATATATACAAGCCTATAATGCCAAATTCTAAAATTAATCCTTAACTCTACAACTCCCATTAAATCCTTTATTGTGTCCCAGTCTTATTTCCTTTTACTATCACTAGTGCTAATTTAATCATTTTTCATGACCCACCAACAAAGGTTGTAGAATGTCTTTTTCATCAAACTTCCTTACATAGATTAAATTCTTTTTCAATCCTCATATATGTTTGACATTCTTTAGCTTCCACACGTATCTATTTAATGGTTTGACATTAACATCACTCTTCCTTACTATATCCAATAGTTCATTATCAAGAAAAAGAACTATTTTGAAATTACTAGCAATATAGTTTTTCATGCAATTTCTATATGTGATTAAGTGAAAAGATGCCTTAAAGTCTAAAATCTAAGATTTTATTGGATTATCAATGCTTAAAATCAAACTATTGAGGATATCTTTAATTGTTGCATTCATAAAATCTTCATTCTAATTTTTTCTTTTTTGGTTACTTACAGTCTCTTTTAAAGTGGTCCCTATAACCATAATTCCAACACGTAGCACTAGGTTTTGATTTACTCATTTTCCTTATATTAAGTTATTCATTCTCTACCTTTAATACTTAAGGTAGAACTAAAGTTAGTTTATATACTCAATTCTTTCATGTCAATATCTTCACTCAGAATTAAACCCCGAACTGCGTAGAATTATAATTGTTGCCCACCAAACGAATTATTTATTGTAATTACAGTGATGTTCCAAACTTTTGGCAATGATAACAACAAAATAAAAACCTTAACCTCATCATCAAAATTTATATTTACATTTACGAACCTTAATTAACTATAAATGAAATTGAACTTGTTTATATCATTTGTAACCAAGGTATCATGTTTCATCTTTAAAATAAATAGTTTTATTATTAGATATACCTTGTTGGAAGCATATAGTTTCTCGTATGTATGAGTCAGTGTCTTATCAATCTCATAGTTGTTTTCTTCATTTGGAGATTGAAAGTAATATTTTACGCTAAAGTTAATCAGATGACTCTTAAGGCTTGTTTATTAAGCAACTTTTAATCTTTCTTATTTATCAATTATGGTTTCTTTCGCAAAAGAGACTGATACAATTTCTTTTAACACAAATAATCTTTCATATATACATTTTAAAAATTGAAATAGGTGTCATTGAATTTTTCAATTTTGTCTTTTCCTTCTTCAAGCATCATTATTCTTATTATCTTTTTAGCCCTCTTAAAATTAAATTTTTAATATTAGTTTTTTATAAACAAAACATTTTAAAAGAACAAAAATAAAATAAAAATAAGAAATTTACATAATTTAGGACTTGAATATTCCTAAATCCATAATCATAATAGAGATTCACTATTTTAAGAACTTTAAAATTACATAATATATGATAACTCTTATATAAAAATAAAGCATATATTTATTTTTATATAATATTAAATAGATTTCACTCTTAGGACCACTTGCGTGAGTTGCATTTTTTGTTTTTGAACCTTAATTTATCATGATTGACACTTAGAGTAGACTTTTTTTTTTTGTTTCTTATTAGTTTTTTATTTTGAATTTTATTTTAAAATTTCTAGTTTAATTTTTGTATTGGTTAAGTAAAATATTTAAATTTTATAATTTGACAATAACACTCATAGCTAAGAGATTGGCAATACTAATTTATTGACATTTGATTAAATAACAATTAATGAGAAGAGAAGATTATAAATATTTAGGTTTTATTTTTAATTTATTTTTTTTTTCTTTCATAAAATATAGTGAAGTTTCTAACAATTATTTTTACTTTTTAATATTTAGATAATTGGTGCATGAAATAATAATTTACAATTAGTGATGAGACTGGTCGCTGTGTTTTTTTTTAAAAAAATTATTTATTTATTTATTTTTATATATAATTTTTAAAATATTTTATAAGTTACCGTGACTTAACTACTTCCAAAAAGGCTTTAATAGTTAAGTTTCAATTCCTCTTAGAGATGTTTCGCACGGCATTATTTTGTGTGTTGGGCCTTTCTTCCTTTTCTGCCTTCCCCCGTTCTCTCCGTTCTTTTCCCTGTATTTTTCTTTTCCTTTCCTTTTGTTTTCAATTTATCAGAAAAAAAGAAAAAAGAAAAGAATTTCTACGGTTGCCTTTTTCTTTGAACCCTAAGATATTCCTCCTCGCTCGTTCATCGACCTGTCAGAAGTTAGAACATTGGGTAGACGATGAATGTGGATGCTACAAGTACACTGCTTGACTGACTAAAAGTAGAAGAAAGATTTGCTTGCTTTCTTACTGGTCTATTCTGGTATCAAGCAGACAACTATTTTTGCCCTTCTTTTTTTCGGTACCTTTCCCTTTTAAGAACGTTTCCATTTTCCATATGCCTTTTGTTCCCCCCCCTTTTTTTTCTAATACTTTCGTTTCAAGTCGGTTACTTAATTAGGCCTTTTAACTGAAATCGGCTGTCGCTGTGTTTTGTTTTTATTTTTTAGCTTGTTGCAGAGGCATTTGATCCACCCAGACTCGATGGACCAGGCAAGCAATTGGGTGTTTAACAAATTGATTTTACTTTGGGTTAATTGATTGCTTTTTTCTTTTTCTAGTGTTTGACTGAGATTGCAATGCTGAAATGTTGGTTTTGCAGTACGAGAAAGTGGAAAAGATTGGTGAAGGAACATATGGAGTGGTCTACAAGGCTCGTGATCGTGCGACCAATGAAACCATAGCTTTGAAGAAGATCCGGTTGGAGCAGGAGGATGAGGGTGTCCCCAGCACTGCTATCAGAGAGATTTCCCTCTTGAAGGAGATGCAGCATGGTAATATTGTTAGGTAGGTATGCTTTTATTTGGAATCCTGTTCGAAATTTTGCTTTCCATCATATAAGCAAAAGCATTCAATTCCACTCACCTACTCTTTGTTTGATGTCAGTCGTCATCTTTCCAGACTGGAGAATAAACTTTTACTATGACTTAAAAGGGGGTTAATCTTCTTCAGTGTGATGGGAATTTGATCCAATTATTGGGATTTTTTATCATTAGTCTTGAGTCTTAGAGTTGAGATGTTGATTACCTAATCCGGGGTCTGTTTGGAAACGTTTCAGAGGTTTTTTTTATTGCTGTCAAAATGGTCACCTATTCTGCCTATCCTTTGGTGTCAAAATGATGACCCTAGAATTCATTCTTTACATATAGTCTGCTGTGCTTTATGCCATCTTTAAAGGACTAAAAGTTTTCCAAACTGTCTATATTGGTTCTTTTGTTACTTGTTTGTTATATATTTTTTTCCCTCACTTGTTTACTATTCATAGACTTTGTGGTTATCTAGAATCATTTGAGATCATAGCTTCTTCTTGTAATGATACCTAGTGTATCATTCATTTAATGGTATCCTGGAAGTTTACTCTTGATTGAGTGGCTTGTCTACCATCTGCTTCCCTTCCCAAATAATATATCTGGTTTGCTGAACTGGACCCTTTAAGTTGTTTGAAAACTGCAACTACTTTATAGGCTTTGTTATTTAGCCTTTCTTGCCAGTGCATATGTTATTTTTCTTGTTCTGTAGCTGATTATCTGATTGACATCTGGGCAAAAGGTTGCAGGATGTAGTGCACAGCGAAAAACACTTATATTTGGTTTTTGAGTATCTTGATTTGGATTTGAAGAAGCATATGGATTCTTGTCCTGAATTTTCCAAGGATCCACGTCTGGTAAAGGTGAGCGAGATCTTTAATCCTGTGGCGTTCAAACATGTGTTTCTTGTTTTATAATGATTCTGTTATATGTAAACAGTCAGCATTCAGTTTAACATACTCTAGCTAGAAACTTATTGCCATCATGATGCCTGAAAGTATAGGCCATTTAATTCTTCAAGCATTAAGAAAAGCCAATGTTATTTCATCTCTGGTGGACGGATATCCATATTCTACTAAATTGACAGGGTGCATTGTTCATTGTAACTTACAAATGTGGCTGACAATTGCATTGGTGATGATTAGTTTATTATTTCATTTCATTTGCAGACTTTCCTCTATCAAATTCTGCGTGGCATTGCTTATTGTCATTCTCATAGAGTTCTTCATCGAGATTTGAAGCCACAGAATTTGCTTATAGATCGTCGCACCAATGCACTGAAGCTTGCAGATTTTGGACTGGCTAGAGCGTTTGGTATACCCGTCAGGACATTTACACATGAGGTATCAATATGTGATGATTTTGTTTTCTTTATTGTATGCCTGCGTCTTTTTCACTGTTACATGGTGGAAGCTCAACTCCTATTCAATTCAAACTAGTAAGTTGATGAAAAACATGCTGTTGAAAGGATTCACTTGTTGATGCCAAAACCACATGCCTTTTTTTTTTCTAGGATCACTGTCATTTCTTTAGTGACAACCACACAATCTTAACATGCTTGAAAAGTTTGAAAGATTCAAACCTCAAAGGTCCCAACAGAAATTAGAGCGCTTTTCTCTAATCTATATGTTCTAAGACAGCTACTTAAATGTGTGCCTTAGGGCTGTTTGGACTTCAGGCAAAGTACTTTGGAACTTTGCATTCTGATTTTGTCAAATCATCACCTGTGTATCGTAGTTTTGTTGATTCATTGTGGTATGGAACAATTACTACAATAATGATTAAATCTGTTCCTTCCTCTCACACTCTTTGTCCTCATGTGTTTGTGCTTTTTTTTTTTGGCCTTTTTGAACATTGATAATGCCATGTAATTTAACATAATATCCATGCAGTGAATCAAGAAATCACCTTCAAAAATAATTATGAATCAATATATCATGGCTATCTTCTCTAGCCTTACAAAATAATGAAATAACAGTCACAATCACCAATAAATGAATATGCATGACATATTGCAATTTTAGCTACTAACATTCTCCATTATTTCATGGTTACTTTGTCTGAGAAAAACTGGTTTTTTCTCCTCAGGTGGTGACCCTGTGGTATAGGGCACCAGAAATTCTTCTCGGATCTCGCCATTACTCCACTCCGGTTGATGTGTGGTCAGTGGGATGTATATTTGCTGAAATGGTGAACCAGCGGCCATTGTTCCCTGGGGACTCTGAAATTGATGAACTTTTCAAGATTTTCAGGTGTTACAGCTTCTAAATTATAATTTTATTATTATTATTTTTAATAATATTGGAAACTCATTCATCATCTTTTTTCTGCATTCTTTTACAGCTATTTTCATATTATTGCTAATGAGGATTCATGAGAGATCAGAAAAATGAATTTATGTTAGTATAAGATAAAGGATTAACCTTGTAATCTGCTGCACATAAAGTTCATCTGGGTTAACCAATGAATCAACTAATTTTGATTTTTGGGTGGCTTTTAATAAGTTTTTCTTGGTTTGAATTCTATTCAAAAGTAGAGAACTTGATTGAAGAAACTGTTTCTATGTTAGACTGTTGGTAATCAAACCTCATGAAGGGACCTATATACACATCTATAACACAACTTCATCCTTATGGAAGGTCAGGTTTATATCAGTGTGCATGACATCATGATTTAAGATTTATGATTTTGTTTTACTTAGTTCCAATTGTAATTTTCTTGTAACACCAATTGTAATGTTTTCAGTTTTGTTGTATAAAACTTTTTATCAAATATGAAGTGTTAGGATCTGAATTTTCATTTTATAGTTGTCTAACACCCCTTGAATTACCATAATACATTGTTGTGAGACCAAAGTGGGCTGGCTGGTCAAAGTGGAAAAATTGAGAGCCGGTTGGACCTCTGTTTCCATTGAGCCATAAAAATTGGAAAAAGTCAAAACCAGTAAGAAACCAATCAAAACTGAGTTGAACCAAAAAAAAAAAAAACCGTGAAAAGTGGCTCGATTGCTGGTCTGATTGGTTTTGACACAAAAATATCAAAAATTATAATTTGACCCTTGAGCTTTGTATAACTTATATTTGAGTTTTAAATTTTATTCTAACTTAAATTATAATTTGACGAAATTTGAGTCTTAAATTTGGTCTTAAATTTTATTCTAATTTTATATAGCTTTGTATAACTTATATTTAACTTAGTAAATATCAGTTCAACTCCCAGTTGTATTAGTTGAACCAATTAATCCTTGACTTTTTGACTTTTCTGGTTCGGTTCTTATAATATTGCTATAATAGTGTTGACAGGGAAAATAAAGGGGAAGGTAACTTGAAGACAGTTATGCTACTTTAAACCATGATGATTGGTTCAGCCTAAGGCCAATAAGAGCCATTCAGAACCAAGTCCCAACCCCTGACATTCATAGAGTTGCTCTTGGAATTGCTAAAATTTAATGCTTTGTGTCCTTCACATTTCTGTATGTATGTGAGCTGACTTTTCTTTCACACTTCTCACTAGTATATTGTTCTTGGTTCAACTCCATTAACCGCATGTAGAATTGGCTGCTTTAGTTCAATCCAAGCAGGGGATTGGCTGCTTTGGAAACATAAATTTGTTTTTTAATGTTTTTGTTTGGCCTTCTTTTTTCCTGATAAATAAAAGAAAACAATGTTTATTTTGTAAGAATTGAAGCAAAAAGAGAAATAGAACCTTTTTTTTGGTTTTATAAAATAAAATCAATTTGTTGTCATAATAACACCACACCACTCTAAACTCATCAAAACCAATATTTAGTTTCTCAAATCTTTATTTCTGTTGTTATCACGAATAGAAGAAAGGTGAAAAAGAGAAGCAAAAAGTTGATCTAAATGCTGCCTTAGGCTAATTATTTTGTTGTTTTATTTTCATTTTTCGAAGTTAATGATTATCCTACTCGTAGAAAGCTTTGGCCAAGTATATTTGCACAGTTGTACCAGAGCATTTCATATTTGATGATGTCATTTTGCAAAATTCTGCTGTCATTTTTTTTTCTTTTTTGTTGCATTAGTGAATTCATCTGATACAAATTTTTTTTAAAAAAGAAAGAGTTATCTTTTTATATTATCAAAGGTCAAAAAGCTAGGAACTATTTTTCTACTTAAATGGCATCTAAATTGTACTTGTGATGCAAGCTACTTATAAGTTATAAGGTGTTGAGTCCATGCTGTATGTGAAAATTAATGTTGGTATGGTCTTGTGTTTGTTAATGGTGCATGTAAAAGATTTGGAGCAGTTATTTGCAACCTTTTAGCTGTGAGTTGTGTTATCTCCGTACAAAAGTCATGAAGGAATATGCCATGCATGTAGTTGGTCTGTCACGGTGCTTCTCAATATATTCATCACATTTGCTGGTTCCACAATTTTTTTTTTCTTGTCGTGTAGAATCATGGGTACTCCAAATGAAGATACATGGCCAGGAGTGACTTCTTTGCCTGACTTCAAGTCTGCCTTCCCAAAGTGGCCTCCTAAGGTCACATTTCTTTATCAAGTTATGCATTACTTATTATACTCAATTAATTCCAGAAAACTGAGGCTTATTTTATACTTGGCAGGACTTGGCAACTGTTGTTCCCACTCTTGAACAAGCTGGTGTTGACCTTCTTTCTGTAAGCTCCAAATGTGATAGTTTTACCAGCCTGATCTGTCTCTCTTACACACACACAATGTTGTTTGGTTATATGCAGAAAATGCTCAGCTTGGATCCCAGCAAAAGAATTACAGCCAGGAATGCTCTTGAACATGAGTACTTCAAGGATTTCGGTTTTGTGCCTTGAATTCATTTCTCATCTTCCAGTCTAAGCAAAACCCTATTTGACCATATAGAAATTATGTTGATTGCATCAGAAACTTGAAAGCTGCTTTCCTTGCCATTTGCTACCCATTCACTTTGTTGGTTTGAACAGCGAAAATCATCTCTGGATTTGTCGAACATTTCTTTATGGTTCGTCTCTTTCCTTGTTCCCCTGTTTTTCACTTGTGCTTGTTCACTTGTTGTCTTCCTTATTGTGTGGAATGGGAGCCAGCAAAAATAACCATGAAACATCTGTTTATGGGACCAAGATATATTGCACTAGAGGTTGCGCATGACTGCACCGATCAGATGCGTCAAAATTATGCTCATTGTGAACGGTCAATGGCTCAAGGGAATTTTTTAAATTTTTGGCGTCTTATTGAATACTTTCGGAGGCAGCTTATCATATTCTGGGCACATGAGTGAGTTTTTTGTTTCTCCCTTCCTCTTTAATAGAAAGATAAAATTGTCATTAATCAACTTGAATTCTTTACATCCCCATTGGCAAGTTGCCTACATGAATTCAGAATCGGATGCCAATGCCGACAGTCCTAGGAAAGCTCGAGGCAGGGAGTTAGCAGCCGCTGGAGTGCCTAAGCAGTAGCCACCGTTCCAAGAATGTCACAGATATAATACCATGATTGCCATAACAACTGCTTGCGTACAGAAAAATTGGGTACTAATTGGATTTTTGATTTGACTCGGTAAAAAACCTGGCATTCGTTGTAACTAAAAATGATCAAATTCAGCTCGAATGGGTAAAAATCGAAAAAATTGATTGGTCAAACCGATTTTGCCTTAAATTTACAATCTAAAATTCGGTACCCAAAATTTATCTAAAAGTGTAATTGACTCGAAAATTATGTCTAAATTTCTATTCTTGCCATTAAAATTAAAACTTAAAATATTTGTTTTTGTCAACTATCATTATATTTAACCATCAATAATGATATTCAGTCAAAATATTATATTTATGATAGATAGGTAATATAACGATCAATAAAAATATATTTTTTAATTAAATTTTCATTAAGGTTAAAGATTAATATAAAAAATAATATTAACTTTACTTCTTTTTTCTTTTTAACAAATTTATCATAAGCCTTCTCAAATTTATAATTTTAAAATTGTAGAATTTTGTTTTTCACAATTATAGCACGACATTAATTTTGATTAATAAAAACCATCAAGAGTAATAGCATAACCTTTTAAAGTGTAAAAAATATCACATAAACAAAAAATAAAACGCTGACTTTAATCCACATAGACTCAATGTTGTAATTATTTAAATTTTAAAAATCAATTTATTTGATTTTAGAAATTTTATAATTACTAATAATTGCTGGTTTCTAGAACGAAATTATGTTCAAAAAAAAAAAAAAACAGACCCCTTATTCTTCCCCAAAATAAAAACTATAGAATCATAAACTAAGCACAGTGAAATAAACATAAATCGTTTTTCCTGTGCTTAGAGGAGAGTAGTGACGAGGGTTGGCGGCACAGAAAAATAAACACAAATTGTTTTATTTTATTTTATTTAAGCTATTATTTGGAAAAGTCTCCAACAGAGGTTTGGTTGGTTCTTGAGAAAAAAGGGGGTATCTACAAAGAAGTGCAGAAAATAAAACAATCTTGGTTCACGGGCAGCAATAGCGACGATCAACAGTGAAAATCCACATCATCTCTACTGGTAGCTTGGAATTCCTACGCTGAGTCCAAAGATAATAGCGATAGCACCGGATTGGGCCGCAGTAATACCGATTGTATGCGACTTCTGGTCCTCCTCTCTCAACTCAGGTCTTTGCTTGATCTTTTAGTTTGTGAAATATGCACTTGACATATGTCTTCGAGTGACTTATAGAGATATCTATAATTCGAGTTCTGTATTGCTTGCACAGCTATAAATAGAATTGGGAATTGGTGAAATGCCTGAATTCTGTGGTTCAAGCATGCTACTTGCTCTTCCTGATGATGTGTTTGCCATTGTATCCCGATTCCTTTCACCGAGGGACCTTTGTAATCTCAGTCTTAGCTGCCAGAGTTTATGTGTTCTTGTGGCGTCTGAGAAAGTTTGGCTTGCCCAATCTGACATGGTGGGAATTTTGCCTCTTCGGGACCTCATTGAGTGGCGAAAAGGGGTGTCATCATATAAGGCACTTTGCCGCTTTCTTGTTAGCATGAAGCCATTAATTGGAATATGGGTTCACCAAAACCCTGAGCTTGGTAATGTAGTATATGTCATGCCTGGTTTTGTATCTGTTGTTGGCTGCCGGATAATACCACAAGAACTCGGCCCTTTAGGAATTGAAGGTGGTCCCATTCTATGGGCGCCTGTGTTTGAGATAATAGGTGATCTTGATGGTTCTACATTATTTTTCCTGCATGGAAGAGAGAAAGGAGTTGACTTGATATATCCTGGTTTAGTTAAATCGGTTGAGAGGAATTGCAATGTGCTATTGCTGGAGGTTGACCCTAGCCAAGTCAAAAGTGGGAATAAATTATCACATAGTAAAAGCTTTGCTTATGTCTCAGACATAACGGTATCAGGAAAACCTTGTATGACAAATAGTGGATTGTTGATGTCACAAGGGTTGTCTGGACAATGTGAGGCTAAGCTACCTTTTAGCCGCTTAGCTTTTGGTGACAGAAGAAGATTGATTGAGGCAGTAACTAGCCAAGTTCGTCAAAAGGTACCCGAGTCAGCAAATGGACCTCTATTTCCTCGGTTGAGGAATGACGAAGAGAACTTTCAGAAAGATATGGCACTCTTAATTGAACGGAGATTGCTGCTTCTGAAAATGTGTGTGATCAGTGGAGGATGCATTGATTGGAAGGCAGCTGCTGAACTTCCATTTCATCCTACCCAATTGCAATTGTGTGAGAACAGAAATATGGGTAGTTCAAGTGGGTTTCAGGTTTCTCTGGATCTGGGTGCTGGTAGCATGCAATCCGTTGTGAAGAAGACCCTTGGTGGGTACTTTAGGGCCAGCCTTAGACAGATTTGGGGAAAGTCTCCCGCCTTTAATGGTAGCCGTGCACTTTCAAAGAACAGTTCTTCTAGCAGTGAAAATAAGTATGCACAGCTTCATGATTTTTTAAAGTTGGGTGATACAATAGGATTGTCGATACGTGCCTCCTTGGTGAGGTTATCTTCCTATCGAGCATGGCCAAATATGCACGACAGTAGGTTTGCTCTATACAAGTTACCCATGCAGGTTCCAACTGCTGAGCAAGAGTATGCTGGTTTGTGGGGAGGGACTTTTGGATGGCCTCCTGGGAGGCCTGCAGAAGACAAGCCTGGAAAAGCTTTGTTCTTTTTTTTGATCTCTTATGAGGAGTCCGAGGGACAGAGACATCTCATTGCTACCAAGATATTAGAAGGCACGCATTATGTTCTCCATCCAAATGGCTCAGCAATGTTTATTGTAAATATTGACGAGCCTTCCCAGGATCTGTTTCCCTGGGGTGCTGATGGAGCTTCAACTCCTGTAATTGTTAAGCATGCTTTTGCAGGACAGGGTATTGCAAATGGGTATGGCTTTAGATATCCTAATTCAAAGCCAGGTTCCCTCTTTGTACTTCAAACTGGTGTTCTTGCATTTATTTGGAAGGAGTCTAGAGCTGTCTTGACCATGCAGAGACTAAACCTAGAAGAGCTTTTGAAGAAAGGGGAACGGGTTCCTGCTCTGCCTCCAATTGCCAATTTTTCATACTTGACCAAGTCATACTCAAATGTCTTTGCTGGTTTCTCAAATGCCTCCCCCTGTTTGTCTTCACCAAGGTTTGCTCTCCATTTTTTTTTCTATATTTCTTAATTTTATGATGTTATTTTATTAGAGGGTGAGTCATGGCACAAGGATGTGTGATAGATGTTTATCCTGCATCTCTGGAAAATTGGGAACCTCGTGTGGAGATGCCCTTAGACTATTTTACTTGGGCAGTGAACAAATGTGCTAGTCAAGCCTTATCTCAGGCTGGTTTGTTTGTTGAATTTAGATGACTAAGCAGCATTGCTTCTTTGGCTTCAACTTTCATAGATTTTTTATTTTATTTTAATCATATGAAGTGATTAGTGATCAGTGTAGGGTTGTAAGTGAGCCAATGTGTTTGCTACAAGTTAGGTGATTTAGTTCAATGAGAGTTCACTTAAAGTCTCATATTAAAACTTGTTTAATGAACAAACTAAGCTAAAGGCTTAACTTGTTTAAGTTCATGAACAAGTCATTTAAAAATCATCTAAAACTTGTTTTATAGATTTATTAAAAAACTTTAGTATGTCATTGAAATATGTGTGGAATATGTGGGGTAGGCACTAGGATGCCCCCCTGTATTTGTAATTATAAACTAAAATTTAATGCTTATTCTTATAATTAGTTAGTTTTATTAAAATAATTTCTTTTATTTCAATTATTTCTGATAACGCTATCAAGTTAAACAAACTGTTCATGAAAAGAGGCTTGACTCAGCTTGGCTCATTAGCTAAATAAGCCAAACTTGAATGTGCCAAAACTAGTCTTGGTTCTGCTTGTTTGCAGCCTAGTGATCAGGTGTGCATAGGCCATTGTGCAGATGTCTCTTTCCAAATTCTTGTAAGTGGGATTCTTGGTATCTTGGGGCAAAACTTGATTCAATGTGGGTCTGCCTCAAATTTTTTGTGAGAAAGCTGGAGCTAAATTATCTAAGCCAGTATATTTGGCCAAGATACAAACTTTTCCCCTTAGGTGGAAATAGAAACTGAGAGTTTTTGGTGTGTTATTTACAATTTCATGCATTATTCAGCTGACTGTTTTAAACTTTTTGTTTAGAGATATATCTATCATCATGAGGAGCGCTCTATGTTTCTGTTTGACAGGCAAAGACACCTATAGGAGATTCAAGTTCAAACTTGGAACTCAAACACATAGTACAACAATTGATGTTGCTCGTATGAGCTTTGTTGTTATGTTCATTGATGACTGGCTTCCTTCCTCTCAGCTCACGTCATGATCAAGTGTGCTTTGGTACCAGTTACTTTTACAATAAATATTTCTACTGGATGATAACGTGGAGTATGTCTTCTTTTGGCCTACTGTGCAAGATTAAGTTTTATATTATGTGGATAACAAACAAGCATCCAAGTTAAAATTTTGGGTGTAGTATTCTACAAATGAGAGCATAATGTAAGGTGTATATGGATAAGTGCTTTGGATTATAGAAAGTTCGAGATGCAATGGTCCTCTGCGTTTTGTTTTGTGTTCACTTTGTGTTATAGCATTTGAGTTGAGATTATGCCATCTCTCTCATCTTTGCATCCCCATCCATCTGAACGGCTCCTTCTTGCATAAATTTTATCGCAATTCGGCTGCACACAAGGCTTAGGAGTGTTATTTTATGATTGGTTTACCTTTTTCATAAAAATACAGAAAAAAAAAGAAGTAAAGGAATATATGGACCAGGCTGGGCTGAGTCTAATAAAAACAAAATCCCCAACTGGACTCAATCAATAAATGGGCCAGGTCGGCCTCTAGACCCATAAACAGCTTTATTGATGATGTGAGCAATATGATAGCGAAAAAGCAACTGTTTTATCCCCAAATACAGAAGGATTTAAAGTCCGCGGCAAGGGAAGCGACGTTTTTTAATGGTGGGAAGCAGAATGGCATGCGGAAAAATGGAGGAAAAGGGGAAGAACGAGAAACTTGTGCCAAAAGAAAAGAAAACGAATTTCAAAGAGAAGGGAAAGCAAAAGCAATCGGGAAAGAGAAGACCTGAAAAACAAATAGCAATGACAAAAGAGGAAGAGAGAGAAAATAAGTTCATATCACTCTACAATTAAAAAAAGAAAGTTAGCAACAAATATGGTTTGCGTTGTTGGATAAATAAAAATAACCAACTCTTATTGTTATTGATTTAAAATTAACAACTACAGTTTTAAAAGTCAACCCCCCAGTTAACCCAAAAAAAAGGACATTTTTTTTTTCCGGGGAGAATAGTTGACGATAGAAATAAAACTAAGCATTCAATAGACTACGAATACAAACGTAAAGTGTGCCCTAAAACTAACTATAGTCATTGAGTTTCCGGTTTAACTGCAGATTGACGTTAAACCGTCAAATCAGTATTTATTAATTTAATATTATATATGAAAATTTTATTAAACGTATTTAGGGACTTCAATTATAATAATGAAATTCACCTGCAAACTAATAGACAACCTTGGGGATGGGTTAGGTTATATCTTACAAGCTCAGTGGCGCAAAAGAGCTGATGCCTAAGAGAGAGGGGGCTTGCAAATTTTATGGAAAAGACCTTTTTCCCCACCCCGCCCTTACCCCCCTCGTTTGGGAACGATGTGGAACTTTTGGTACATAAGGAAAAGGCAGAAAGAGATTCTCTATAAAATTCTAGTCCCTCCCTTTCCATCAATTTTATTCGGAACTCAAGATGATCTTGAGTGGGCTGGGAACTAAATTTTTTTACTATTCATTCAAAAGAACTTAAAAGACAATAAAAAAAGTGTTTGTCTCATGTTGAGTATGCTTATAATGGTTATTTTCATTCTACTACCTCTTTGCTACATTTTGAAGTTGTTTATGGTTTTAATATTTTAATTCTTTTAAATATTTTATCTTTTCCTACTAATAAACATACTAATATTGATGGTAAGTAAAAGACAAAATTTGTAAAGAATTTACATACTAAGGTACTAAGGATTGGGCTAATATTGAAAGGAAGAATTATTTGTATACTAAGCAAGCTAATAAGGGGTGTTTAAAGGTTGCCTTTGAACTTAACTATTTGATGTGGCTATATATGAGGATGCAATGGTTTCCTCCATAAAGAAAGTTCAAATTGCAGTTCCGAGGAGGTGCACCTTTTCGAGTCTTGGAGAGGATCAATGATAATGCCTACAAGCTACATTTACCAAGCAATTATGGCAATGTTAGTGCTACTTTTAATGTTGCTAACTTATCTTTGTTTGTTGTAGGCTATTCAAGGACGAATCCTTTCAAGGAGTGGGGGAATGATGGAGATCAAGGTGTTGGTCGAATGAACAAAGCTTCCACGAAAGGAGCACAAGGTGCTGATCAAGTGTAACAAAGTAAGTATTTCCAAGATCCTTTGCAAGAAATTGGTGGTCTAATGACTAGGGCAAAGAAAAAGAGGATGAAAGAAGCTCTACAAGGCTTAATCCTGAAGATGCATGACAAAAGGGCTATTGTAAAAGATTCTAAGGTTGTTATAGAAGTTTCCAATGTTACGCTAAGGATAATCACTTATCTTTATGTTCAAGATGATGGTCAAAGCTTGGAGCCCATGATATAAGTTCAAGTCGCATGACCAAGCTAAGAAAAGGCCCAACGTCTTGGGTATATTTGGGTTTGCAGGTTCAGTCGAGTCTTGATACATAAGCTTGGGTTTTTACCTTACGTTTATGCCTAATTGTCATTAGTTCTAGTTTTTTAAGAATTCCTATATCAATGTAGATTTGTATTCCTTGATTAAGAGGATCTCCTATAATTAAAGTCTTTCCTATACAGGTATGATAAGAAACACCTTTTCCTTACAAGATTATGATATTTACATACCTATATAATGTAAGACAAGAATTAATAATATTGAGGTTTTTTTTTTTTTTTCAGCAAGCTTTGCTTTGCTTTCTTGTATTCTTGAAAGAACACATTATCTTGACTTATCAAAAGGGTGATCAAACTTTTTAGCTTCGTAAGATTGGGGTTTTTATGACTTAGTTTCATTAAGGTTCTAATATGATCAATCCAACTTGTTACCTAATCTTCTAGGGTGGGCATAACAATTTGATTCAAGGGTTCCTTGGGCAGATTACCTAGTGGGTTCTTTATCATAACAAGAGTAAGGTCAACTATAATTGTTTAATCAATGTTTGTGGAAGTTGGTAGATTTAAAGAATTGACTTGCTTGGTGAAGGATTGTTCTAATTGTATAGATAAATACAAGAGACTACAACTGCAGGATGGGGATCCAAAAGCGATGTAGGACATGTTCCAAAATATGCAACAAAAGACTAGAGATTTTATTAACCTCATTTATCATATGATGATGGTCGGTTAAGAAATGTGCCATTTGCACACCTAAAGCTTTGATGAAACTTTTTAAATGCCTTGCTTGCCAAGTAGTGAGTGAACCCCCACCATCAGTCACATCAATTTTGTTAGTACTTATAACTTTTTACCAATGTCTTGATTGTTGTTTTTAAGCTTATCTTCGATGGCTAATATTGGATTTGTTGTCAACGTAACCTCACACGGTTATATGTGTTGATTTAAGGTTATGAATGTTGTTGAAATGTAGAGAGGTCATTGGGAAAAAATGGTGATGACAGGTCAACCATGATATTAAGAGTCAATGTTGACCGTGACTCTAAATTTTATAGGTCAAGATTGATTGTTGACCATTAACCCTAAATTTTAGGACTCAAATATGACTGTTGATTGTAAGGCAACCTTTGGGAATCAATGATGATTATGTAGCCTTAATCTCAAGGCTCTATAAATACTTTATGCATCTTGCAAGAAAAAGGTAAGCTACAGAAATTTGAGTAAACGATAAAGACAAGATAGTCGACCAATGAGAGAAAGAAAGAAGGCAAGATAGCCGACTAAAGAGAGTGCAGTAGCCAATAAGGAGAGGCAGTAAGGTAGTTGGCCAAGAAGAGTGCAGCTGTCACAAAGGAGAAGTAGCAAAGTGCAGCTGGACAAGGAGGAAAGAAAGAAAGAGAGCAAGGTAGCTATCCACCCACACTAGCAAACCCTTACCAAGGCAGCGACTGCACCAACAAGCTCTCACAAAGGTGATAGCAGCAGTCGACCACCACACCAGCACATCCAAGAGACTTTCTAAGAGACAAGCAGCACGTCCCAACATATCAAAAAGGCTTTCCAACATACTAGTAGCACGTCCTAGCACATCTAGGATGCTTTCCAGTTGACCAATAACACGTCCCTACAAGTCTTAAAGGGTATACTAGTAGCAATAAATGTCTAAGAGGGTATACCAACACCAACAGCATGTCCAGGAGGCTTCCTTGCACCAACAACATGTCCAGGATGATATACCTGCACCAGCAAACATCACCAAGGCAGCAGCTACACCAGCAAATATTACCAATGTAGTAGTAGGTGGTGCATCAGCAGACAATGACAATGTGTAAGGATAACAGCAGTGGCATAAGCAAACAATAACAGTGTGGACGAATAGCAGTAGGAGCATGGGCAGACAGTAGTAGCACACTCAAATAGTAGGAACAATGCATATGGACAACAACCACAGTGTGTACAAAGAGAAGGCATAGCTTGTGTAGACAGCAAGCACAACGAGTGCAGACAACAAGTACAACGGGTGCGGAAAGTAGGCATAGCGTGTCCGGACAGTAGGCAGCAGTGACAATGTGTCTAGACAACATGACAACATGTACAAACAACATTAGCAAACAATACATATAGATAACAGTAGATAGATATGACAACATGTACAAACAACATTAATAGAGCATATAAAAAACATTAATAGTGTGTGCGGATAGCAACATACAACATTAGTAGTGTGCACAAATAATAGTAGTAGTGTATGCAGACAACATTAGCAACACACATGGATAACAGCAGTAGAGCATGTGGATAACATTAACAACGTGTATGGATAGCAACGATAACATACACAGATAATATTAACATCATGTGCAGGCAGCACCGATAACAAGTGAAACAACAACGACAACAAAGGAAGGAGAAGATCCATATTCTACTCTAGCAGTTTGTACACATTGAGTGATTGTTCTCCAGGAAAGGTTTTACCATAAACTCTTGATAAATTTATTGAAAAACAAGGTGAGATACCCTTGGAATGATTGGGAGATCATTGTATGTGGTTAAGGAGTAATCGTTCCATAAGTGGTCGAGAAGTTATCATGTGTTCTTTGGTACTTGCATGTGATTGATATCAGTATGACCACTCTTACATAAAGAAGAGATAAAAAATTGGACTGTTGGTTTTAATAAGTCACAGAGGTTAAATCCAGATCAATTTGTAAAAAGGGCATAGCTCACACTAATTTGTCCCCTTTTCAGTGTGAGACCTATAATAGTCCTTATCAAGTATTATCAGAGTCTGGTTCCTCTATCGATCCAATTTTTTTGCTTTGAAGTGAAATTGTGCATTGTTGTGTGAGTTTTTTATTTCTACTGTTGCTTGAGATCATGGATAGCATGAATAGTGTAAACAACAAGGGCATCCCTACATTTGATGGATAAAATTATCAGTTATGGAAGAATATAATGCTTTTATATCTAATGTCCCTTGCTCTTGATGTGTTTGAGTATGCTCTTAGTGGCTTCATCCTTGTTGCTGAAGGTGATCCTATGACGCCAATTGATAAGAAGAACTTGGAGTGTGATGGAAAGGTGAGAAATGCCTTATATGCCTCCTTGTTTGATAAAGAATTCACCAAGGTGATGGGGTGCAACACAACCAAGCAAATTTGGGACAAATTGAAAAATATCTATGAAGGAGACAAGGTTGTGAAGGAAGCCAAGCTATAAATCTGAAGGAGCATATTTGAAGACATAAAGATATAGAATGATGAGACTATGGATGTGTTCTTCAGAAGAGTCAATGAAATTATGTGCTTTATTAGAGGCTATGGAGAGGATATCTATAATGCTATTGTGGTAAGGAAAATACATAAAACCTTGCCAGAAGTTTACAACGCCAAAGTCTCTTCCATAGAAGATAGAGATTTGGATAGGTTGCTCTTAGATGACCTACACAACTTATTTGTGGCTTATGAAATGTGAATAGGCCTAATGAAAAAGAAAAGAATTCTAAAGTGGAGAAAGAGCTAGCTTTAAGGCAATAAGGAAATTAAAGATTAAAGACCAAGAAAAGGAGTGGAGCAATTGGGCTGTTGAGCTAATCTCTGATGGCTAATGTTAGATTTGTTGTCAACATCGTCTCACACAGTTATATATGTTGATTTAAGGTTATGAATGCTGTTAAAATGCAAAGAGGTCATTAGGAAAAATTGATGTTGGCTAATGTTGGAGTTAATATTGATTGTGACCCTAAATTTTAGGAGTCAAGATTAACTGTTGACCATTGACCATTGACTTTAAATTTTAAGAAGTCAATGTTGACCATTGACGTTAAATTTTAGAAGTTAAATTTTGTCATTGATTGTAGGGCAACCTTTGGGAATCAACGATGACCATTGATGATCATGTAGCCCTAATCTCAAGATTTTATAAATATTTTATGCATCTTGCAAGAAGAAGGTGAGTTGCAGAAAATTGAGTAAAAGACAAAGGCAAGGCAATCGATCAAGGAGAGAGAAAAAAAGAGGGCAAGCCAACTGACCAAGGAGAGTGCAGCAACCACTAAGGAGAGACAGCTAGCCAACAATAGTGCAACAAGGCAACCGACCAAGGAGAGTGTAGCAATCACCAAGGAGAAGTAGCAAGGTGTAACCAGACAAGGAGGAAATAAAGAAAAATAATAAGGTAGTTGTCCACCCACACCAACAAACCCTTACTAAGACAACCATCACATTAGCAAGCCCTCATAAAGGTAATAGCAACAGCCACACACCATACTAGCACATCTAAGAGGCTTTCCAGTAGACTAGTAGTATGTCTTAGCACATTAGGAGGTTATCCAGTAGCACATCCCAGCACATCCAATAGGCTTTCCAGCAAACCAACAACACTTTTCTGCATATCTTGAAAGATATACCAGTAGTAGTAGATGCCCTTGCAAATCTAGGAGGGTATACCAGTATCAGCAGCATGTCTAAGAGACTTCCTTGCACTAGCAAACACCACCATGGTAGTAGCTACACTAGCAAATATCACCAAAGCAGCAGTAGGTAGTGCACCAACAGATGGTGGCAGTGCATAGGGATAGTAGAAGTAGCATGAGCAAACAAGAGTAGTTTGGACAAATAATAGTAGTGATATGAGCAGATAATAATAGCACACTTGAATAGTAGGAACAACGCTTGTGGAAAGTAGGCATAGCATGTGCGAACAGAAGGCATAACTTGTGTGGATGGTGGGCATAATGGGTGTAGACAGTAGGTACAGACAATAGCATAACGCATGCAGACAGTAGACATAGTGTATATGGATAGCTGGCATAGCGTGAGCAAATAGTAGGTACAACGCATGTAGACAACATTAACAACATATGCAAATAGTAGTAGACAGACGCGATAGTGCTTATGAACGACAATGTATACAAATAGCATTAATAGCACGTGTGGATAGCAGCAGTGCATGCAGACAATATTAACAGCACCCCATATAGCAACGACAATGCATATAGACAACATTAGCATCATGTGTAGGTAGAATCAACAATAGATGAAACAACACTAGTAGCAAAGGAAGGAGAAGATCCATATTCTACTCGAGGAGTCTGTACACATTAAGTGATTGTTCTTCAGGAAAGGTTTTACCATAAACTCTTGATAAATTTATTGAAAAATAAAATGGGATACTCTTAGAGTGATTGGGAGATCATTGTAAGTGGTTGAGAAATAGTCCTTTCACAAGTAGTTAAGGAGTGATCCTTTCATAACGAGACTGTATCCTTTGATAATAAAAGTGGATTGTGCGATTTAAAAGTGATCTTATCACACTGTGGACTTAGCTCACACATTGTGAGTGAACCATGTAAAAATTATTATGTGTTCTTTGGTGCTTGCGTGTGATTAATATCCGTACAACCACTTTCACAAAAGGAAAAGATAAAAAAAAATTGGATCATAAGCTCTAACAAGTCATAGAGGTTAAATCCGTATCAATTTGTAAAAAGAGCATATGTCATACTGATTCACCCCTCTTTCAGTGTGAGACTTAAAATAGTCCTCATCAGTTGTAATGCAACTTGTTTATGTAGTTCATTAGAAGACTATATCATGGAGCAATGTTTGTTAACAGTAACATTATTTAAATATGATTAATGTAAGGAGGGATAGTTTTCACCATTTTCATGAAATTGATGTGGTAGCTACTGCGTTGTGGATAGCTTTGTTTGCAATTTGACAAGACCTATCAAATTAGGGCTTATGTGTGAAATTTATTTTATTGTAATGTTACTTACATTTCTAGCTTTTATTGTTTTATATAAATGCTGAACGTGTAAATATAATTTTTTACACAAGCCAAGGAAGTGTCACTCAATTCACTTGGTCATTTTAGTGCAAAGACTTATAAGTGCATTAAGTGGCTGTTATGAGAGGAGTGTGTTAAGTTACAAGCAGGAGTTTCTCCTAAATGGAAAACAAAATAGGAAAGCAAGCAACATATATACGTGGTGAAAGACCTATAACTCAAGCCTTAAAATTTTGGGCAAGAAGTGGTGTCAAATGGTCCAATAGATGTTGTTTGCTACTTTGTCCCATAATGGATGTAAGCTTGGATATTTTGTCCCAATAGTTGCAAGCCTATGTATTATACACTTACTAAATTACTAAGAAACTGAGTTGAGTTTGGTAGTTGTGTTGGCATGTCCATTGTGAAGAAACTCACACTTGGGGGGTTAGGAACACAAATCTCATACTACCTATGACAACTTTGTACTATTTTTGGTGGTGAGTAAAGAAAAAAAAAGCTCATTATTTACTTATTAATTATTGATTTAATTTTTAGTGTATTAATTCTTTTATAAATAGTATAAACAATTGCATATGTAGTAAAATATACATTAGAGTGTAATTTAAGTCCATGAATTTTTGTATCATATAGGATTTATCACAATTGCATTGGGGGTAGTGTGCAAACCCTTGGTCTACTAAAATATTGGTGTTACTTTGCTTATGTAAGTTACTAAGCAACGATCAACAATGTTGTGTTTGGATTTGTCAATCCATTCTTCTTATATAAGGTTGACATTATGTCATGGTTAAAGAGATAATGGTAGTACATGTCATTTAGTTCATAACTAAAGCAACAATAATTCCACTTAAACTACATAAGGAGAGGCCTTAATGTTCCCCAGCGATACTGTGTTGGTGAGACCGAAGGGCATGACTAGAAACTTAAAGGCTTCGTAACGCATTACACAGGTTGTCTTTGGTTCGTCACCTTGGGCAATGCGGACTTGGTAGTAGCCTAATTGCAAGTCCAACTTGGTGAAGTTCCTTGCCTTCCCTAGTTGGTCAAAGAGATCAGCTATCAAGGATATTAGGTACTTATTCTTGATAGTGACATTGTTCAAGACTCAATAGTCGATACACATGAACAGTGAACCATCCTTCTTTTTTTGGAAGAGGACAAGAGCACCGAAAGGGGCTTTCAATGGTTGAAGGTAGCCCAAGTTGATCAAGTCTTGGAGTTACTTCCTCAGTTCAGCAAGCTTCGGGGGTGTCATGCAATAAGAAGCCATGGAAGGAGATTTGGCCCTAAGTTTCAGCTCGATGTGGTGGTCCACATCATTTAGGAGGTAACTTCTTCAGCAATTCAGGAGGCATCACATCCTTGAACTTGGTAAGGACATCCTAGATAGACTGTGGCAATGTAGGAGTAGGTGTTGCTACGTCTTCCCCATCGTTGAGTTCCCTTATAGTAGCAACGTAGCCTTTCACTTGATTGAAGACCTCATTTGAATTGCAGGGCAGAAATCATTGATGGTCTTAACTTCTCTATGCTCTTCAAAGGAATCACTCAGATCTTGCATGTATCAAGGATCATAAGGGAACTCGAGGCAAAAATGAGAAAAACTAAAGTTTTGCAGAAAAATGTAAGACCTACCACCACTTTGAAATCATCCATAGGAACAATAATGAAGTCTAACTTACTTGTCCAATCTCTGATTTGGACAACTACACCTTACGCTACACCTTGGATAGGTTTGGCCTCCAAATTAACAGCCTTAATGGTGTCATTCCCCTTTGCAAGTTTAAGGGTTAGACATTTGGCCTCTTGTATGTCCATGAAGTTATGCGTTGCTCCCATGTCTAGCATCGCACATACGACTTTGCCTTCATTGGCAACATCCATGTACAATAGTCCTTTCTCCTTGGGGACTATTGGAGAGAAAAGCTTGGACATGTTACCCAATTATTGAATAACTCCCATGTTGGTTTGGGACTCTTCTTTGGATTTCTCCTTCTTGACTTCTACCATCATGACATTCATTGCCCTATGGTTGGGGCAGTCCTTAATCCAGTTCAGTCCATCACATATAAAGCAAGGGTTTAGGGGATTACCTGTGTTACATTTGCCCAAAGAATTTTGGCTGTGCTTGGGATTGCCACTTGAGGATTTTTGGTTTCCACCCTCCTTGCGGCCTGCATCTTGCTTCTGCCTTTCTTCTCTCCCCCACTCTTATTGGAGTTTGGTTTTTTACTTTTGGAGTAGGAAGAGTAGTCAATGAGTGTCTCGGTAGCAGCAATGGCAGAATCCAAAGTTTTCACATCATATCTGTCCAGCTATACTCTCGCCCAATCATTCAAACTGCCCTTGAAGTGGAAGAGAATTTCTCTATCGAACATATCAATTTCAAGCATAATGGTAGTAAATTCCTTGATGTAATCAGAAATACTACCTGTTTGACTTAGGCGACATAACTTTCCTCGAGCTTCGCTGTCCGCATTGTGAGGCATGAAATGTTTACGCAATTCAGCCTTGAATTGCTCCTAGGCGTTGAGAATGCATAAGCCTTTCTTCCTTTTGGAATACTTCAAGCAACATTTTGGTATATAAAATAACAAATATTAAAAGTAAAATCTAATATTTGGTATAAATTTCCCTCATTATGCATATATTGTTATGAATGTTGTATATTGAGGTGTTATGAATTTGTATACATAGAAAGACACCAAGATTTTTCCAACAAATAATATGTTGCACACTGCTTATAATTTGGCATCTAATGTTATAAAGGAGTTGTTCTTAATGTCACTTCAGCATATAGGCAACGGTGATTTGTGGTGAATGAAATTTTTTTTATTTATTTCCTTTTACATTTAGTTATTTTTAATAAGTTTTATACTTATTTAGTTTAATTAGAATAGGGTTAATGTTTAAGAAATCATCAACTTTGCATTATTTCCTATCTAGCATGACATTTAAAAAGTAATAGTAAACTATTTTGTAACAAATCTAGCATGTTGTCATTTTCCATTGACAAAATCCATTTGATCAAATTGCATGGTAAGAAGATGTAGCAAGGTTACTAACATAGAGATAGAATGGTGATTAATTGAGCATCGTGTAAGCACTTAACAGTTAATGTGCCATTTGGTCTTGGCCCAACCCAAACAACTAATTAAGTTAAATGAAAAAAATAGAAATTTGTAAGTTTTTTCGTTTTTGAAATTGATGATTTTTAAATTTTAATTGAATCAATAAAAACAAAAACACAAATTTGAGAGGGGGCAACCAACGAATCAAGGTCATAAAAATGAAAGAGTGCTTGAGGGAGAGAAGTGAGAGAGAGAGAGATAAAGCTATGTGAAAAAGGACATGATTGTACATCAAAAGAAAAGCTTCAAACGAAAAGTGAATGTGGTCTTTGGCATTGTAGCTTCAATTAACACCATTCCTCTTTGAGATTAACACTATGTTTAAGAGCAAAAGTGGGGAGATTTCAGCTAGGTCTTCTTTAATAGCAAGGAATGGCATAGATCTTATGTGATGCCATCATAGAGTTACAACTCAGATTTATATGTCATGGAGCTAAAATAATCCTAGGAGAAGGTTCTTGGTGTGCCATTTATGGAAGCAAAATGATTGCCAATTTTTAGATGGGTCAACCCAGAAATTAAGGAGTGTTACAAAAGGATTATTAGGTCTCTTCAAAGAAAGAACAAAGAGAGGCAAGAGTTGATAGTATTGTTGAGACAAACAACTGGGTTATGTAATTTAAGATTGAAATTACATTAAAGAATAATGAAATCAAATTACTAGGTAAGGAAATGACTAAATTGAGGTTTGAATATGTTAAGCTTCAAATGGAAAACAAGGAATTGTTACAAAAAATTGCAAATATGAAGGGATACAAAAGTTATAAAGTGTATGTTATATTATAGACTTTTATTATTATCATTATTGGCTCTTATTTGTTATAGGTTAGTGGTAATGAAATAAGAATGTATTTGCCATAACTTTTTGGGTTTGGGTATGTGAGAGCTTATATTGCAATGATAATGTTATTGTAAATTAATGGCACATTTAATAGGAGTATGAACGAATAATGCATAATTATGATTTATGAAATCATGCATAAGTGGTCCCTAATAAGGAAATTTTTTGTTTATGATGGGGTCGGGAACCTCTTATTAAGTGAGATTATGATGCATATGAATAACTATTAGTAATTGTATTAGTCACTCTAGCAATATAAATAGTGAATAAAGTATCATTGAATGAAGATGATAGCAAATAAATACCAAAACAATTATTGATCCTAACTTTATGTAGAAAATTGATAGTAAAGATTACAAAACTAAAGAGGAAAAAAATAAAATCCATATAGAAAACTTAAAAGCAAAATAATGAGAGAAAACTAAGATTAAAAGATACTAGGGTTATGGTTTTCCACACCAACATTATTTAAAGTTCTTAACTAAAGTATTATCAAGAAAATGTTTTCTTTATTATACAACAAAATTTTGTAAGTTATTTAATTTTCTTTCTCAAGATAGATAAACCAACCATTACTTATGGACCAACCATTACACTCATCATTATTACGTGAATCATGTTTATACATTTCTATATTTTATGTAATTCACATCATGCATTATTTAATTTATTACAAAGCACCTCCTCTTGGACTTTATGGAAGCTATATTGTACCTGCTCAAATCAATGATGGAGTTAATGTTTTGTAAAACCTTAGAGGACTTATAATAAGGGCAAGGTCAAAGAAAATAAAGGAAGATCTCAAAAACTTATTGTGCATAATTTATTTATAAGAAGTTTGCTAGGCATAAGTTAAGGATGATGGAGGTTTCACCAAGGCTTGCAAATGTGTCATCTGTGGAGGAATATGAAAGCCATGGCCTTGTGAAGGAAGTTGGAGTTGGCAGCCTATGTTTGGGCATTTAAATGGGTTATTTTCATGGGTTATATTATTATTTAGTGGGCTGGATGAATTTCCTTAATAAGCTCATCTTATTAGCTAGGGTTATTAGGGGTTAACATATAAAAAGGGTAAAAAGGATGCCTAGAGGGGGATCGGTTTTTAGGATGAGCATATGAGATATTTGCTCTGGTTCTTTGAGAGCTAATTCTAAACTTTCATACTTGAGTGTGTTGATTTAATAGACTTATCTTCTTCAACGTTGTCATTGTTAGGAGTGACATCTAAATACTATAGTTCTAGTTTTTGATTGTTTATAATCATTGGGTCAAAAATCCAATCTTTTAACTTTTGTTAAAACAATCCTATACCAACATTAGTGTTGGGATTCATTTACATATAAATGAAGTTCATATTTTTTGGTATCAGAGCTTTTGGCTTTAACTTGAATTAGTTATCCTTTTTTGATACTCTTTTTCATGTGTTCTACATTGTTGGTTGGATTATCCAAAATAAAAAATCAACTTCATTGTTCAATTGGTCATTTTCTCAATTATATTGGATAATCAATTGTCATCTAATTGCATTGCTTATATAATCAAATCATTTCGTTTGCTTTATTGCCTATCTTCTTTGATCATTTCACTTCTCTGAAAAGGTAGGTCTCGGATTGATATATTCATGTTTTGTTTGTTCTAAATTTAGTTTGCCTAGAACTATTGAAAAGGCTCTTAGAGTCTTGCAATTCATTGTGTGAAACACGAGAGTTAACGACTACTATAGTTAAGTGGAGAGCAAACACATAAGGGAGTGAGTTTTGAAATTAAATGTGATGCATTAGGCATTGGGATCAGAGGAGTTCTCATGCAAGAGAAATGACCTATTGCATTCTTTAATGAGAAGTTGAGTGAGAAAACATTGAATTATCCAACTTATGATAAAGAAATGCATACACTTGTTAGGACATTAGAAATGTGACAACATTACCTTTGGCCTAAGAAGTTTGTAATTCATATTGATCATAAGTCTTTAAAACATTTAATGGGCCAAGGTAAGTTGAATAGGAAATGGGTTGAGTTTATTGAAACTTTTCCTTATGTAATTCAATACAAATCAAGTAAGTAAAATGTTGTTGTTGATGCATTGTCACGTAGGCACACATTGATTAACACTTTGAGCGTTAAGTTGTTGGGGTTTGAGCACATCATTGATTTGTATGCTAATGATGCTGACTTTGGCAACATATATGCTGCATGTGAGAAAGCTGCTTTTGGTAAGTTTTATAGATATGAGAGAGTTTGTGTCAAGTGTATTACCTATAAATAAGCTAAGTTTAGGGTTTTTCCCTATGGTAAGTATATACCCTTAGAAATTCCTTAATACCCTTAGAAATTCCTTATAAACCTTGGACCAACATTTCTATAGGTTTTATTCTTGGATTACCTAGGTCCAAAAAGGGTTGAGATTGTATTCTTGTTGTAGTTGATAGGTTTTCAAGGATAACGCATTTCATTGCTTGCACCAAACTAGATGATGCCATAAACATTGCTGACTTTTTTTTTAGAGAGAATGTTCGCCTCTATGGAGTGCCAAAAAGTATTGTGTCAGACTATGATGTAAAAGTTTTGAGCCACTTCTGGAAGATATTGTGGGGTAAGCTTGGAACAAAGTTGTTATTTTTCATAACTTGTCATCCATAAACAGATGGACAAACTAAGGTAGTAAATCAAACTCTTGGTACGTTGTTGCGTGCTATTATTAGTAAGAACTTTAGAACTTAGGAAGAATGCTTACCTTTTGTTGAGTTTGCCTATAAACGTGTTGTTTATAGTGTTATAGGTTATTCTCCTTTTGAGTTTGTTTATGCTTCTAATCCATTATCCCCTTGGGATTTAGTAACATTGCCTATATAAGATAGGGTTAATTAAGATGGGAAAAAGAAGGTTGAAGTGGTTAGGTAACTTCATAAGAAAGCTAGGTTTAACATTGAGAGAAAAACCAAACAATATGAAACACAAGCCAACAAAAATCATAAGCATATCACTTTTGAACCTAGTGATTGGATTTGGGTACACTTGTGGAAGGATAGATTTCCTATGAAAAGGAAATCAAAGATGTAACCAAGGGGAGACAGTCCTTTTCAAATGGTGGCAAGAGATAATGCATATAAACTTGACTTGCTATTTGAGTATAATATGAGTGCAACATTTAATGTTTTTGACCTTTCTCCTTCTCTCTTTGATGATATATGTGCTGATTTGAGGACAAATCATTTTGAGAAGCGTGAGAATGGTGGAAGCAATATTGTACCAGCTCAAATCAACAAGGGTGTTGATACTTTGCAAAACCTTGGAGGACTAATGATAAGGGCAAAGTCAACGAAAATAATGAAAGATCTCAACAACTTGTTGTGCAACATTTATTTACAAGAAGTTGCTAGGCACGAGTTAAGGATGATGGAGGTTTCACTAGGGCTTGCAAATGTGTCATTTATGGAGGAATATGAAAACCTTGGCCTTGGGAAGGAAGTTGGAGTTGGGAGCCCATGTTTGGGCATTTAAATGAATTATTTTCATGGGTTATATTATTATTTAGTGAGCTAGACCAATTTCCTTAATAAGCTCATCTTATTAGCTAGGATTTTTTAGCGTTACCATATAAAAAGGGACAAAAGGATGGCTAGAGTGGGATCAATTTTTGGGATGAGTGTATGAGCTATTTTCTTTAGTTCTTTGAGAACTAATTATGAACTTTCATACTTTAGTGTGTTGGTTCAATAGACTATTATTTTCAACGTTGTTGTTGTTAGGAGTGATGTCTAAATCCTAGAATTTTGGTTCTTAGTTGTCTATAATCATTGGGTCAGAACTTCAATTTTTTAAGCTTTATTAGAAAGATCCTATACCAACATTAGTGTTAGGTTTCATTTATATATAATCAGATTTCATATTAAGACTTAACCATGTATATCAAATAAATTTAAAACGTGCTCACACTTTTAACAGCATTTCACACAATAACATATATTCGCCAAGAAAAAAAAATTTTAATATCATAAAAGATAAATACAATATAAAGTGGTTAGGCTACATTATAGCTTTAACTAATAAATTTTGTTTATGCTAAAAACCATAAAAACCAAACTAAACATTGAAAACAAAAAGAGTTACAGGAAAATAGAATGATGAAACAACATTTGGGTTTCTCCTTTAAAGATGTTATCACTCCTCTTCTCTTGCTTTCTTTGATTGTTTTTTGTCCCTTTTTCTTAGTTATCCCTCTCCATTGATTTGATATAGCTCTCTTTTTCTATTTAGAATTCACCCACCATGTTTACTCTATCACCCTTTTCCACTCTTTATTATCAATCCTCCGTTAAATCTCCTTATGGTAGTCTAACAAGCGCCACATAAGCAAACTTAGATACCATGTCAACAAATTGTTGCTGATGTGGCAATTGTAAGTATTGTCAACCTTTTTCAAAAAAATAATATTAAAATTTTCTTAATTTCTATAAATTAATTTTTTTACTAAATATTATTAGAATTGCATTTTTTGGGCTTTATAAATACAAAGACTTTAAAAATTAGTATGAAAACCCTCTACAATAACTCATTCCCCTTTAGTGTAATCTCTATTAATTCCTAGCAATTTTCATTGCCTCTTTGCAGTTGGTAGGCTCTTTCTTGTCATTCAATTTTGCTATATCTTGATTTTATTTGCAAAATATGTTTCATTTTGGTTAATTTTGCAAGTTAGGTATAGCTTCACATTCCACTTTCCTTTTTTTTTTTTAAACTAGGTATAACTTCTCATTAAATTTGTCTCTTCCTCTCAAAAAGCAATCATACATTGAGTGATGTCATCATACTCTTTTATGTCATTTGAGTATACAAGCAATCAAGGTGATGGTGAGCTAATTAAAGTTAGATGCGGAGAAGTGACAACATTTCAATGACTGATTTTATTTTGTTTAATTACGAGATGTGTAATGTTGTAACGTTGTTGCCCTTTGATATGGGTGTGCCCATAACAATTATGAGATGAAAATTCATCTAATGCCCTAAAATTCCAGCAAGTGATTTTTTTTTGTTTAATTATAAGACGGATAATGTTGTAATGTTGCCATCATTTGGCATTGGTGTGCCCACAACAAATTTTTGTTTGGAAAAACAATGATTTATTTGATTGTGAAAGAGATGCAATTAATTCATAGAGGAGGCAAATTGATGCACCAAAGTGAGAAATTGAGAGTTATATTTTGAGGACTTAGTCTCATGCAATTGGAAATGAGAGTAGCAATGATGACTTAATCAATGAGATGATAGTGTTAAAGATGATGCTCATCACTGCTGAGTTAATGAGGAATCATGAAGTGATGGACTTAAAGGAGACATTAGTGATTCATAAAATGCTCATAATATTGAGCTTGATTTTTACCTTGTGGTGTTTGTTTAAGATCATGTAAATTTATTTAAATGTATTTTTGTTCTTGTGAAATGAACAACTTGTGTTTGTATTGCCAAATATGTTAAATTCCATTTATTAATTGCAAAGATTATAGCTTAATAGAGTGTCACCTTTCTAATAAGGTGCAAAATGTGAGATGTTTTGCATTAGCACTAACAAAAAAGTACTCTCACAAATTTGTCATTGTTAGATTCCAGCAACACAACAGAATACTAATATGTTTGACAAAATAGAAATAATTGTATATCATGAACATAACCAAAAATAAGGTCCTAAATGAAGTCAAAGCAATGCATTAACATTCTTATTTATTATAGAAGTATAGTATGATTAATATTATATGAGGGCTAAACATATAAATTTTCTTCATATAAGAATTTTCCTATCTACTTATATAAAAGGATATGCTTATTGTGTAATTTTGAGCTCTTGAAATAGTGAACCTTTAATGTGATTGTGGATGTAGCAATATTTAGGTTTCAAATCACTTAAATTTATTGTATTCATTTTACTTTTATTCTTTTTCAAATATTTTGTTTCCTAACAACTGGTATCAAAGCTTAGGTTATAAAAGGGCCTAAGGGGTAGTGGAAATGACGATGTTTGAAAAAGGAAAAGTAAGGATTGACAAGTTTAATGGTATCGATTTCGATTTCTAGAAGATGTAAATGGAAAATTATTCATATCAAAAGAAATTACATTAGCATTTTTTGGTAAAGAAACTAGAATTGTTAAACAAGGAAGCTTGGGAGTTGCTAGCTAGATAATTCTTAGGACCACCATAAGATTGATGAGGGCATTAACTCATACATATGAGGAACTATTTACTACCAACAAGGTACATATGATGAGACATTTATTTAATTTGAAGATGAAAGAGGGTACCTCTAATGAAGATCATATAAATGAGTGCAATTTGATTTCTAGTCCATTGAGTTTGCTGAATGTAAATTTGAAAGTTAGAACATTACTGTAATTACAGTAAGTAGTTTGTTTAGTTTGTAATAATCACAATTCATTGCAGTTTAGGATATACTTCTAGACAAAGATATTCAAAGGAGATAATTGGGTATATCATCTAGTTTTGGTTCTGCCTTTAGTACTAAAGGCAAAGGAATGATAACTCAACATGATGACAATAGGAGCAAATCCAAATCCATGGAAAGGAGTAGATATAAATCTAGTGTTATGTGTTGGAACTGTGGTTGTAGGGGCCACTTTAAGAGAGACTGCAAGTAGCTAAAGAACAAAAGTCAAGATGAAGATTTTGCGAATACAAACATGAAACCTATACACTTTGTTTCTAAGCATTTATAGTCTAATAGTGTCTTGAATTTTAGAATTTGGGGCATCTTTATACTCAACCTCACATAGAAACTGCTTGTAAAACTATGTTGCTAGTAATTTATGAAAAGTTCATTTTGATTATGATGAACCATTGGATATAGTAGGGAAGGGTGATTTTCACGTGAACACATTAAGTAGTTATGTATGAAAGTTAAAACATTAGACACATCTTGGGATTGAAAAGGAATTTGACCTTTATCAGGTAGCTTAATGGAAAATCAAGGATATTTTACAATTTTTGTTGGTGGGTCATGGAAAATCACTAAAGGAGCAATGGTGATAATAAGAGGAAACAAGACTAGTACACTTTATATGACCTAAGGCATAAAGAATTTAGAGGTAGCTATTGAGTTGGAGATTGATTCCAATATTCATTGCAGGTTTGGACATATAAGTGTGAAAGGAATGAAGATACATGTAGCAAAGGACAAGTTGTCTAGCATAAAAACAATGGATGTTGGTATTTGTGAGGATTATATTTTTTAAAAGTAGAAAAGGTCCATTTCTCTAAAGTTAGAAGGATACATAGGATGTCGAAGTTGGAGCTTGTGCACATTAATGTTTGGGGTCCCTCATTAATAGCATCTTTGTATGGCTTACTCTATTATTTCACCTTCATCAATGACTCCACTAGGAAGGAATGAGTTTATGACTTTCAAGAAGTAGGAAAATAAGGTAAAGAATGAATCTAACACAAAAAAATAAAATGTATGAAATCTAATAATGACAGTGAATATGATAGTAAAGAATTCAAGGATTTCTATGCAGTTAATGAGATTAAAATAAAGAAAATAGTTTTAAAGATGATACAACATAATGGTATCATCAAATGCATAAATAGAACCTTGAATAAACGTGTCAAGACCATGAGAATACATGTTTGATTATAAAGACATTTTAGGTTAATCCTGTTAAAAATGCAACCTATTTGATTAATTGAGGACCATTTGTTTTCTTTGATAGAGAACTATAAGAGGAGGCTTGGACAAGTAAAAGAGGTAAATCTTTTGCACTTAAGTCTTTGGTTGTGTCTTTTATGTGCATACGAATTTTGATGAAATGAATAAATTAAATTTTAAATCCCATAAGTTTTTTTTTTTTCATTGGGTATGGATTTAATCAATTTAGATATCATCTTTGGGATGATTGAAATTGAAAAATCATTAAAAATAGATATGTCATATTAAATGAAAATGTTGTTCATAAAAATAGACATGTTGCAAAATCTAATAAGGCAGAGGAGCATAACGTAAAAGGGGGATATATTGAGTTGGAGGAAATTTCAGAAGATGATGTGAGTAAAAGAGTGTCAAAAATTCTAAAAACATCTTAGCACAGTTAGAGTTTTTTTACATCAATAGTATAAGTGATAAAACTTGGTAGAATATCTAAGCCTCTACAACAATTCTCTCTTCCTTTGTATTATTTACTGTTGCTTGATAGAGGTGAGCTAAAATGTTTTGATGAAGAAATACAAGTTGAAGATTCTACTAATTGGAAGTTAGCCATAAAGAAGAAATGAGTTCACAGTAAAAAGAATCATACATTAGAGCTAACTCAATGACCAAAAGGCAAATAGGCATTAAAAAATAAGTAGATTTTTTGAGTCAATGAAGAACATCGCACAATAAGAGATACAAAACAAGGTTAGTTGTGAATAGATCTTGATGGAAAAAAGGTATTGATTGCACTAAAATTTTCTTTACAGTTGTGAAGATATCAACAATTTGGTTAGTGTTATGTCTGAAAATTTGCATCTAGGATAGTTTGACGTAAAAACAACTTTCCTTAATGGTGATTTAAAGAAGATATTTAGACGATGCAAGGAGAATCTTGTGTGCAAATTTAATAAAAGCTTGTATGGTTTGAAATAGGTCCCAGACAATGGTACAAGAAGTTTGATGCCTTTATGTGCGATCATAGTTTTAAGAGATATGACATGGATTATTGTTTTTTCTTTAAAAAATTAAACAATTGCTATGTTATTTTGTTATTATACGTAGATGATATACCAATTGTAAGTTATAACATTCAAGAAATTAATAATTGGAAGTGAAAATTGTCAAATGAATTTGCAATGAAAGATCTCAGAGCTTTGAACCAAATTATCAAGATGAGAATTATAAGAGACAAAGAGGTTGGTATTTTATAACAATCACAAGCTACTTTTGTTGAATCAGTTTGAGATATAGGAAGTAAAGCTGGTTAGCCTTCCTTTTGCAAATCACTTTGAGTTTTCAAAGGAACAATCTTCAATGATAGATGAGAAGTGCAAGTACATGTCAAAAGTTCCTTATGCCTTAGTAATTGGTAGTCTTATGCATTATTTGTACCAAATGTAATATAACACATGTAATGAGAGCTATAAGCAAGTATATGACTAATCCTAATAAAAAACATTGGGATGATGTTAAGTGGAGTTTTTTTTCTATCTAAAGAGTAGTATAGATGTATGAACTTGTGAGGTTTTGTTGATGTAAATCTTAGTGGAGACATTGATAGTAACAGAAGCATAATAAGCTATGTTTACACTTTAGGTGGTGCTTCTGTAAGTTAGGTATCTTAACTACAAAAGATTATGACTTTGACAACTACTAAAGTTGAATATATTACCATAAAGCTAATAAGGAATTGATTTGGTTGAAGAACTTCTTAGAAGAACTAGGCAAGCTATAGGAAAACAATATTCTTTTTTTGTAATAATCAAAGTGCAATTCATCTTACTAAGAATCTCGTATTTCATATAAGAATGAGCATATCTAATTGATGTATTACTTTATACGTGGTTTATTAGATGATGAGTGTTGACTTTGGGAAAGATATATGGTATACAGAATCTTACTAACATGTTAACTAAGTTGATGATTCAAGAGAAGTGAAGGTTATATGTAGCCTTAATTGGCCTTTATGGTTAATTACATTGTGATAGCTACTAGTTTAATAATCAGTTTTTAACTAGGAGATTGTTGTAATAGTTGAGTTTAATTAATATTATATGGGAGATAAATATATAATTTGTCTCCATATAAGAGCTTTTCTACTCCTTGTATAAAAGGACATTCTTATTTTTTTTTGTAAAACTATAGTGCAACCATGGGCATGGGAACATTTAGGTTATGAACTACATAATTTTTTTGTGTTTATTCTGCTTTTATTCTTTTTCAAATATTTTATTTCCCAACATCATTCACTTTCTCTTAGGTTGGTTGCACTTGATTAAGTAGGTAGAACTATACTCAAATCTTTGCATGCAAATTAAGATTAAGATGTAATTTCTTATGTTGCATTCAAACCCAAATCCTTTGTACTATTTCCTTCATTTATAATCTTGACAATGTTCTTCATTTCTATTGTGCCTCTTATAAACAATAACCATTATATATAAGTGCATTTAAGCTAGATTGACAAACTAAAAAAATGGTAGAATTTAGGGTATAAACCTTTTGTAGCTATCCACTTGAGATGCTTGGTTAACCTTGCCATTCAGTTGCATGAGGTTGAAAGGTAGCTTATACTCAATAAGTTCCATATGTTTTGCCTTTCTTTTATTAGCAATGCTTAGGGCTTCATGCAACTTCACCTATGTTTCATCTAATAATAAAAAATTCACATCAAAGACACATAAAATAATTAAGTGAGATGTTTCAATAGTATACTTTGTACATAGACTTCCCTATTTTGATATTATTGTACAATAATAGTTGAGAAAACCTATTTTGTAGCTCCTTAGGCAAGACAGCTCTTTTATTAGGTTTTTTAGGTTTGATATTCCATTTTTCCTTTGTTGATTACTTTCCCATTGTATGTTTCGATGAACTCAATGTAAGAATTGTCTTCAAGTCACTCATAATGTCCCCAATGTTGGTAGCTACACTTGCACTTACACTAGTTTATCCTTAATTAGTAGCACCCCTAGTCTGCCAAAAATTGATAACTTTAGTTGGAGTACTTAATGTGAACTCCAAAAGACATGGCTTAGGGATCCAACACATACAAGAAAACAAACAAGAACCCAAGAAAGCTAAATTAGATTTCAATCATGCAAAACCTAGATCTAATGTTTAAGGGAACATAGACCTAAGGTTACAAAAAGGATATCGATGTCACACTCTAAAAGAAACAGACTTGGAGTAATAAGTTGGGTTGAACACCGCAAGAAGAATTAGTTTTTGATAAGTTTTTTAGTTCTTAAAAGAACCAAAAGAACTAATGATCTACTCCCTTTACTAATGAAATCAAGTCTATTTATAGGTTAAATTATAAACCCTAAAGATAATGAAAAACTTCCTAAATAGGCCAAAAAGAAATCTAGTCCTATTTTTAAGAGCTGTAAAAACACATAAAATCACTTAACATAGACTCATTCAACATACTTATACAATTAATAAAGCCTTATACAACATTAAGATATGATTTGTCACGCTTCAAGCTTGAATTAGTTTTTTTTGGCCTAAACTGCTTCAATTAGCTAGCTAAATGTCTCTTTCATCCTTTTAGCTCTTAAACGTATCATTTGTCCTTTTGGAATCCTCAATGGATCCTTAGAAGTGCTCCATGCATTGGTTCCTCCACAAACCATCATTTGCATCAAAAGGAGAAAGATCAGAAACTTTAAGTATTGCATTTATGATGTACTCATTGGGAAGGTAAAACTTATAAGCAGTGCCTATGTGCCATCACCTGAAATGGACCGTCTCTTTTAGGTTGCAGTTTTGAATGCCTTTGAGCTGGGAACCTTTTCTTGAGCATATACATCCAAACCCTATTACTAGGTTCAAATACCACTTTCCTTCACCCTTTGTTGGCATGTGATGTATATTATTTAGTTCCTTTTGCAATTTGTTGCCACACCTTCTCATACAACTTCTTTATTAATTTGGCCTTTCATTCACTATTTAAGTTAGCATACTCATTAATAGGTAAAGACATCAAATTCATAAAAGTTAAAAGATTAAAACCATACACAATTTCAAATAGAGAATAACTAATTGCATAATGAACACACCTATTATATGAAAACTTTACATGCAACAAACAAATTTCACACATTTTCAAATTCATTTGAATAATAATATAAAACAAAGTAGAAAAAGTTTGATTAACTATATTAGTTTACTTATCTATTTGTAGATGACAAGTAGTTGAGAACAACATTTTAATACCTAACTTACCCTACGAAATCTTCTAAAAATAGTTTAAGAACTTTGTATCCTAGTTTAAAATAATCCTTAGAGGTATGTCATACAAATGTGTTACTTCTCTAAAGAACAATTCAACCACTTTGTTTTCATTGCCAATTTTATGTCATAAGATGAAGTGTGTCATTTTGAAAACTTATCAACAACAATAAAAATAGAATCTCTACCCCTTTTTGATCACAGCAGCCTTAACACAAAATCTATAGATAAATCAACCTAAGATTAGCTATGTATCAATAAAAGGGTGTACAAGCCATAGAGTGAAAACTCTAGATTTAGCCTATTTACATGTTATGCACTTCTTACACACCCTCTCAACATCTCATTTTATGTGTGGCTGAAAAAAATGCTTTATTAATACATCTAAGGACTCATAGGCACTCCTATGTACTTCTTTCATAACAAACTCCTTTTAGGAACTCATAGGCATATACAAACAATTTTTTCTAAATAAGAAATTCTTATGCATATAAAATTTCTTAGAGGCCAACTTCTTATATGTCCCGTACACATTAGCAAAGTTAAGATCTTTTACATATAAATCTTTAATATATTTAAATCCTAAAAATTTCACACGAAGTGTAGAGATAAGGGCATACCTATGAGAAAATACATTAGCTACCATATTCTCCTTAGCTTGTTTATATTTGATGACGTCGGGAAAGAGGTCCTAATGAATTTGACCCACTTGAAACGTCCCTTGTTTAACTTTGCTTGTCCCTTAAGGTGCTTTAAGGATTCAAGATTGACAAACTCCTTAGGCCAAAGGTGATGTCGCCCGTCTCTAAGGCCTATATTAATGCATATATCATCTTATTTTAAGTGGAATAATTAAAGACTTCTCCACTTAGCTTTTTGCTAAAGTAAGCAATTGGTTGCCTTTTTTACATCAAAATAACTCCAATGTCAATACCTAAAGCATCACACTTACTCTCAAAAGTTGTACTAAAATAAAGTAAACCAATGGTACAAAACTTAATTTTTCCTTGATCAAATTTAAAGCCATGTCTTGACCATTAGGCCCATTTAAAACTCGTGTTCTTTTTAACAACCTTAGTGATGTAGCAATGGTGCTAAAGTTCCTAACAAAGTGTCTATAAAAACTAGCTAAAGTAGGAAATTTGTGCACATTACTGATTGACTTAAGTGTTGTCCAATCATAGATTTCCATAACCCTTTTTTGGTTAACCTTAACACCCTTATCACTCACAATATAGCCAAGAAATATGATTTGATTAGTACAAAAGGAACATTTCTTAAGGCTAGCATAAAATTTCTCAAAATGTTAAACACTTAGAATAAAATGTAAATGATAAATATGCTTATTTAAGTTTTTTCTATAAACAAAAATATCATCGAGATACACAATCATAAATTTACTAATGAGTGAACACAAAAAATGATTCATCAATCCCATAAAATTGCTCAATGCATTAATGAAACCAAATGGCATACCAAGCCATTCATACAAATCATACTTAGTTTTGAAAATTGTTTTGCACTCGTCTCTCTCTCTTATCCTAATTTGGTGATATCCACTTTTCAAATCAACTTTGGAAAATGAACATGAACCATACAATTCATCTAGCATGTCATTTAGTCTATGTATGGAATGGTGATACTTGATAGTGATTTCTTTGATTGCTTGACAATCGATGCACATCTTCTAAGTCTTATCCTTCTTAGGCACAGACAATACTAGCACTATTTAAGGACTTACGCTCTCCCTCGTATATCCCTTTGTCATAAGCTCCTTAACTTGCCTTTGAAGCTCCTTTGTCTCCTCAAGATTATTTCAATAAATTATTTCATTTGGAATTGTCACACCAAGGATGAATTCAATATGATGTTTTATTCCCCTAAAAGGTGGCAAACTACTTGGTTTTTCGGAGTTAAGCTTGTTAGCACTAAAATAAGTCCTTTTGTACAAAAGTACAATTATAGGTTATTCTAATAGCTCTTAACATCACTCTCTTTTATATACAAACTCTCTATTTTTTTTTCTCTCTTGCCCTCTTCCTTCTTTTTTTTGTCTCCTTTATTTCCCTCTTTTCTCCTCTCACACCCATATTCTCTTGCACAATAAATCCATAGGAGCATCATCCATTAATAACCTCAAGCACTGCTAACCATAAAGATCTTTCCTAAGACCCCAAGAGTATAAGACACCCAAATCCTTTCATTGATCATGTTACCCCTAAAATGGTAAAATTTTTTTTTCTTATTTAAGAAAAATACACAAAAAAGGGACATAATAAAGGACTTCCTTGGAGTTCACCCATCTTAGTAATACTTTTGTTCAAGCACAATTAACTTCATATAAAAAAATCCATAAAAGCATCCTTACCAAAAAAAAACCATTCTGAAAAGCCCTCCTCAAGTTCTATTGCCCCTTAAATGATTGAATCTCATCCTTGATGCAAGAAAAAAGTATGAAAAAAATGGTACAACATAAGGACTTCTTGAGAGGTCACCAATTCTAGTAATACTCTCATACAAGTACATTTAACTTTGATATTTTAAATGGATATAATGCATTAGTGTTAGTATAAATGTACTAATAATTTCTTGAAAATAAATATCTTAATCAAATTAAGACTCATTATTAAATTAGAATCCTTATTCCAAATAAGTTTTCTAATCTAATTAGATTTCATTATTTAATTAGGCTTGCTATTCCAAATAAAAGTCCTAATTGCATTTGAAACCAATTTTCAAATCCAATAAAAAATCTAATTACATTCAATACCTCAATCCTAATCACTTAGGGATATTTTAATTTTGATCAAATATTAGTATAACTTATCAAACAATTTTTTTAATTATAATTAAATTAAAAATTTTTTAATTCAATGACCTAATCAAATTAAAATTTATGAATTATTTAGAAAATTACTATTCCAGTCAAATCAAATTACCATTGGGGTTTATTTGACATTAAGGTAATGCATGAAAATGTTTTCCAATATCATATATGCATATTCTCAATACACATATCACCATTGAGTAACCATGACTTATGTGGCTACCAGTAACATGTTTTTAATAAGTGTGTACATAGCAACCACCACACATGGCCACCAAATTGTATTCACAGTGGTTGCCTTAAGGTTGATGCCTATAAATGCAACACCCATGGTAGTAAGGCAAGTTGTTACCACTTTCATGGCATAAAAATAATTAATAATCAATGTGTCAATCCCCTTCTTTAGCTTTCTAAAGTCATAACCAACATTCAAGATACGTTTATATGCATATATACCAAAATTTAGTCTATTATGTGAGTTTTGAATGTTGATTAAAAACTAGTATTAAACTTGTGCAATGCTTAATTCTATTATATTTATTATATTTTATTCTATTAAACTAGTTTAGTCTATAATTTTATTATATTTTATTTAAATAGAAAAAATAAAATATACTTAAAATTTTAGTATTTTTTAAATGAATTTTAGGTTAGTTTTTTAATTTTTAAAGATAAAAATTAAAAAAATTAAAATATGATTTTTTTAAGAAAAAAAGTTAAATTTGAAAATATTTTTCTCTCTACACAGTAAAAAAAAGGAATTTAATGTTTTTTTTTAAGAAATTATTTTCCTTAATTATAAGTATTTGTGATACACTAATCTTAGATATATTTGAAAAATTAGTAATATGAATTGAGTAAATCTAAACACATATTAGATTATAATTAAATAAATTGAGTAAATCATATTAATTTTAAAATTTTGATTATATTAAAATACTAAATGAAAACTACAAATTAGCTATTGAGTTAATATTAAATACTATAAATCGCAAGAGTCTAAAAATGAAGAGGAAATTATAACTTAAATCAAATATTTAAATACTCATAAAATTAATCAAACACTACCACATAAGCATTTCACTAAATTTTCTCTTAATTTTAATCATATATATGAAAATGTTAAAAATATAAATTAAACTTATACAATAAAATACTTATTATTAAAAAATTTGTAGGACTCAATTATCTAAATCACACATCCATTATTTTTTATGGTATTAAAAAATATTACATTCATTTCTTTTATTATTAAGCTTTTTGATTTTACATGTGTCAACTATTTGCATTTGACTATAATTGTAAAGGCCAAAATACAAAAATAAATTAAAAAGGAAATATTTCATTGATACCAAGCCTAGAATTGCATTAATTCAATAACAAAGTTTCATTCATAATGTTAAAAGCTATAGTACATTCAATATGGCAGAATAATAGAGATCATTATGTGCCATATAACCATGGAAATCTCTCTTTAAAAAGGGACACATGGCCATATAGACTCTTTGATTCATTAAGAAACATAACAAAGGTGGCTTTAGGCAAATTGGGTGGACATAGATTGAAAATTTTGCTTTTTAGTGTGAATCTTAACCAACATGTAATTAATGCTCTTTAAATATCAAATTTCAAGGAGAATATAACAATTTATGGATAATGGAATATAATTAAATAAATACATAATCAAACAATTAACATGTCCTAACTAATGATGTAGAAAGGACTATACAAGGAGTTGACTAAACCATTCCCTATAATCACATCTTTTATATTGCAAGTTTTTACAAAATCACAGAGGCTTTTTTGAAATGACATAAAGGTTACTTCAAGCCATTGCCACTTCTAGGTTCCCTTAAGATTTTATTTGTATTTGGGAGGTTTGCTAAAAATAAAGAGATGTGAGTGAGTAAGTGTTTATGTGTCTATGTGTGTGTGAGAGAGACAATGAGAGTGAATTGGGTTCATTGATAAAAAATCTTTTGATTAGGAAGACATGAAGGTTAAAAGGTGGAGATTGGTACAAAGGACGGTGTGTTAACATTTGAAGAGGTGGAGAGGAATTAGAGGCTTTTATGGTAACAATCAAAAATTAATTATGTTTTTAATGCTAACACTTTCTAGCAGTAAACATCAAAATTGTTAAGGAAAATAAAATTTAATATTAATCTTGAAAATTGGAAATTGTAGTTAATAAGTAAAGTGAATTAAGAGTGAATTATCTCTCACCTTCTCGTTAATAAGGAAAGTTTTCTAATTGAACTACATAACTAAGATTGATTTAGCATTTCCTCGATAACAAAAGAAAGTGAACTATTAAAGCACTAAATTTGGCAATTATAATAATATGATAATACTTAATAAATATAAAAATAAGGAAATAACTCAATTTCAAATATCAAATTGTAATAAATATAAAATCTTTGTCACTTAATCGAGATTCAACTACAAATATGAGGAAGCTACAAAGAAGTGTTCTCTCAACTTCTTAAATATAATATTAAATATAAGAAATCTTGCATATTGGTCAACAAGCCTTTGTGGCCTTATCACATGTTTCGACAATTTGTTCTATTGACCAAAATTAAATTAGGGAAAATTTTTATATTTGGAATAATATCAAATCAATCAAATTGATTATCAATAATAATTAAACATACAATTGAATTATATTTAACAAACAAATCAAGGCTTTAATGTCATTGTTAGGAATCACAAAGATATTTATTTAAAATATATGTAGTAGAAAGGAAAATTTAAAATTTTGAGTGTTAAGGGTAGTTTGATTGTGTGTTAAATATAATTATAACTTATTATAGATAATAAAATTATTTTTAAAGTAATCTTCAATTGCTTCTTCTATTTTAGGCCTACCAATGGGTTGTCGCAAATCACTACTATCCAAGAGTCTTGCCTCTAGTGGTAATCCACACAAATAACAAGAAAATAATTCTCCCAGCCTAACCTCTTTCAAGGAGAGAGAAAAAGGGAGGCTAGTAACCCTAATGTGCTAAACATATAATAGATGATTATATAGTATAATATTTATAAAGATTTTAACTTTTTAATCCTATTAAGGATATTTGTATCCAATTTTAGTAAATTATTTTATTGTCTCTACATTTTCAAATATCATACATTTGACCCCATATGTTTCTTAAAATAATCAATTAAGTTCAACTTGAGCTTTATTTTATATTTTCTCAAATATTTTTTTTTATGTAACCTATTAGGATCCTAATATGTTCACAAGAAATATGAATTATATTCCCAAAAGATTAGATAAATTAAACTCTTTTCATTTATCGTTAATTCTCCAATTAATTAATTCATATTTGTAGATTGAAATTGATATTTAGTCATATAGCATTATGATTCAAATGTTAGAAGTCTCAAAGTGGTTTGACTAATCCCTTTAATGCATGGTCTCTTTATCTAATTCAATACTTTCATCATACTAATGTTCAAACTGGACATAAAATATGAAATTAGTGTCTACTTTATATTTTTTAATTATATTAGTTACCACACTCTTATATGATCATTAACATCATGAATAATATCATAACTCTTTATAAATTATCATTCCAAGTTATGCAAGGATTTCTTAAATCAATAATCATTATGAACAAATAGAATATTATCTCATAATTACTTTATGGTGACAAATATTTTATTGATTACTTAACTGTTTCAATATAGTTTATGATATGTCCAACATTGACCCCCACAAGTGATCCTTGAGTATAATAACCTAAAGGCAAGATCAAAGTACATCAACAACTATATGAGATTTCTTGTAATCTTAAGTCTAAGAATCACTCATACAATCATCATATAAGAAATTCCTTAGGCACATAAGTAGTGCTTCATTTAGGAATTCTCATAAGAAGCCAATTCAACGAACTTATTCATCTAACAAGCACCCACATACTTGTTTAAGTATTTGTATACTTCGATCTATGAGATTGACTACTTTCTTTATAAGAAAGAAAAAATGCTTTGATAAGTTACTCTCATAACTCCATCAATGTCTTACCTTAATAATGCATTAACTAGGTATATTTAAGAATAATACTTTGATATAATAAGTATCTTATAACTATAATCTCATTATAATTATCTTTGCAAAGTATATTCATTACATAGACTTTATTTTAGAGTTTATTGATGATCATATTATTATATAAATAATACTAAAGATAAAAAAAGGGTATTTAAATGATATTTGTAATAGTAACCAACATATTGATTACCAAAGAATATACTAACACTATGATCTCTTGCACAAAAAATTGAATTTCCTCCATGACGTAAGAAACCTTATGCAAAAAAATGGCTACAACACAAGAACTTACCAAGAGGTCATAAATAATAGTACTACTCTTCACTAAGCACATTCAACTTTAAAGTTATGATGAGATTCAATGCATTAATGCTGGTATGATCACATTCATCATCATTTGTACAAGAAATCTATAGGAGCTTTCTCTGACCATATCCTCAAATGCACCTTCCCATTAGAAACCATTCCAAGACCCTCTAAGTCTAAGAAAATATCTCTTATGTTGTTTCATTGTCCCAAAATGGACAAATTTCCTCTATAATGCTAGAAAAAAGTATGAAAGGGAAAGTTGCAATGCAAGGAATTTCAAGACATCACTCATCCTAATACCACTATCGTCTAAGTGCACATAACTTTATAATTTTGATGGGATATAAAGTAAGTCTTTGTATGATCACACTTATCACCTCTTGCATAAGAATTCCCAAAGAGCTTTCCTTGGCCATATCTCCAAAGATGACCTTACCAAAAGAACCATTCTTAGGACCCTTATACTTTGAGTCACAATGAAAACTTCTCCCTTAATTTAAATTCCCCCAGAATAATCAAATTTCCTCTTCAAAGTAAGAAAGGTGTACAAAGAAGAGGAGTGTAATATGAAAACTTCTCAAAAGGTCATATAACCTAGTTTTACTTTTATCCAAGCACATTTAAGTTCACAGGTTTTATGGGAACTAGTGTATTAGTACATATAGGCACACACATAAATCACATTCACGAGAAATCCATAAGATATTTTCCTAGCCATATACCCAAAAACCCCCTCACCAGAAAGAGCCTTCCTATGACTTAAGGTGTCCAACACATAATGAAAAGCTCTTCATCATATTTGTTGCCACCAAAACAATTGAATTTACTCTTTGACACAAAAAAGAAAAAAGTGCAAAAAAAGAACAATACAACATAAAGCCTTCTTAAAAGGACATTTATTCTAGTGCTACTCTTCCTTAACCACATGTAACTTTGGAGTTATGGTAAGATCCTGTTCATTTGTGCTAATATGATGGTAACTATTATCTCTTGCACAAGAAATTCATAAGAGTCTCCTTTAGCCATATCCTAAAGAACCCATCATCAAAAAGACCATTCTCAAGACCTATAATCCATACAATAAATTGATAAAAGCCTTCCTTGGTCATATGGCTAGAGATCCCCTTACCAAAAAGTTCCTTTTAAGGACTCCTAGAATCCAACACCCCTTGAAAGCCTCTCTTTTATTTTTGTTGCCATCAACATGGTTAAATGTCCTCTTTAACATAAGAAAAAGTGCAAAAAGATATGATTCAACTTGAGAACTTTCCAAAAGGTCACACAATGTAATACTACTCTTACCCAAGCATATTTTACTTTAGAGTGCTGATGAAATTTGGTGCATTTATGTTATTGTGATTGCATTAATTATGTCTTTCGTATGAAATCCATATGAATTTCACTTCTTTATATCCCCATATACCACCTTACTAAAAAATCCCTTCTCGAGAATCTCAGAGACCAAGATGTTGCAAATATCACTTCCTCAATATTGTTGTCCTCAAAATGGTTAAATTTCCTTTCTAACACAAGAATTTCCCAAAAGTTCACCAATCTTAGCATTAATTTTACCTAAACTCCTATGAATTTCACTTCTTTATATCCCTATATACCACCTTACTAAAAAATCCCTTCTCGAGAATCTCAGAGACCAAGATGTTGCAAAAATCACTTCCTCAATATTATTGTCCTCAAAATGGTTAAATTTCCTTTCCAACACAAGAATTTCCCAAAAGTTCACCAATCTTAGCATTAATTTTACCTAAACTCCTTTGAATTTCACTTCTTTATATCCCTATATACCACCTTACTAAAAAATCCCTTCTCGAGAATCTCAGAGACCAAGATGTTGCAAAAATCACTTCCTCAATATTATTGTCCTCAAAATGGTTAAATTTCCTTTCCAACACAAGAATTTCCCAAAAGTTCACCAATCTTAGCATTAATTTTACCTAAACTCCTTTCACCTTGGAGTTTTGATACAAGCTAGTGCATTAGTGTTGGCATGATTAGATTTATCATCTCTTTCCTAAGAAATCCCTAAGAACTTCCCTAACTATTTCCTTAGTAACCCACTAAGAGTTAACCCTCTATCCTAAAATCACTTTTGCCTAAAAATAATAGTAATGTAAAAGTTAACCCCTTTCAAAACTTCTTCCATCTTTTTTTTCTTTTGATTTTTATAAATTAAATTAGAAAGATACAAAAATCAAAAAGAAAAACAAAATAAATAATAAAAGAAAAGGTGATGTAGGACAACATATGAAAAATAAGAAAAATTAAAAATTAAAAAGATAGACACGATAATTAACACTCGAAAGTATCAATTATCAATAATCATAAGCAATCACTTTTTAATGAACTGACTTAAACCTTATATATAGAGTTACACTAATTAAACTAAATAAGACCAAAATTCTAAATAAGAAATTATATCGAACTAGGAAAATCACTTTAAATGCCTAAATAATAAAATATCTTGTTTAATAAAATCTCTTCATAAAGTAAAATATTATAATAAATGAAAAATATTAATGAATTTCTAAACAGTAGAAATTATTTTTCTAAATATTAAAAAAAAAAGTGGGGGAAGGGAGGAAAAAGAAAAAGAGGAAGAGAAACTTATTGTTGATATTAGGCAAACCTGCATTTATGCATTTTGAGAGAAAGGATGGCTATTAATATATTCCCCATCCCTCAATGAATAAATAAATAAATATTGTATTAAATAGTTAAACTCTAATTTAATTATAAGTTTATAACCCAAAATGGAAGAAAAGAATTCTCTCTTGCATAAAGGAGGATATTTAGTTAGCAATTCCTTTATGGATGCAAATGAATTTAAAACAATTTTATACAACATGTATAATATTTTATACTACATAAGTAACATTTTGTACAACATACAAAAAATTTATACTTAAATAATATATCTTACTATAATTCTTATGTATATTTTTTGGTGCAATATAAAACATCTTGTATGTAAAATAAAATTAGTTTGCATCTATGAATCTTTGTGTCTATATAGCCAAACCCTTTTCAATTTTGGTTCTCTTACACACTGATTTTTTATAAATATGTCACTTTTTTTATTTGTTTGACCTTAAAAATGCCAGTAGTAAACTACCTTATTTTCAAACCTTTTTTCTTTTTAACTGAACACTCACAAACCCTCTGAACGAAATTTGATCGAGAATTAAGACAAAATGCCCAATCCTCCAATTTCGAAATGGGATAAAAATAGAGTAAGCATTTCATATCGTTGTTTGATCTCTTCTCATCTTTTCCCAAATTAGTAATCTATTATTTTACTTTTTATATCACAAGTTTATAAAATTTTTAGAAGAATAATTTAAACAATCTACTTTAACCCTCTCTAAATCACCCATCCATAATCCTTATCACAAACACACTCTACATGTTCACTGTGTCTCACCCTTATATTTTTTATTGTCATTTTTTGTTAATATTATGTTACGCTTCATCTTTTTAAAATTAAAATCATGGTTAATAAATTTTGGTTTTATTTGATTAATTTGGTATATGGTTTACTATTTACCTTGTTTTATTAGTTTTATTCCTAAGGAATCTATGCCTTATCTCTCTTTAACAAAAAGACCATTGAGGAAAATCAAGCAAATCTTCTTGAAGAGGTTTTGTGAATTAAAATAGCAACATGATAAAATATGCAATTGAACATCCTTGTATTACTTTTTCAATTTCCTTATTTCTTTTGTCTTAAACAAAATAACATATGAACTAACCTAGGAGTCTAATATTTTGTTATGACTAGTGTTGGCAAAATTAATAGTTTTTAGACATAAATTTTAGCATTCATGGTTAAGAAAAAAAAAAGAAAAAAAGCATCAAAATCTTATTGTAGTGTCAAAAAAGCAAACCCTTTTAATTTAATTTTGTGGTTAGGGTCCAAGAACAAGAATCCTCGATTCTTATGGAGGTTAGGATTGGGTTTAAAATCAGAATTAGTAGTTAGATTTAATAGTTTTCACACCTACTTTATTACTATTCCTAAACAACACTACCTACATTTTTTTTAACTTTTTCATAAGTGAAATAATAAAAAAATAAGTATGGCAGCAATAAACATTTGAAGAACAAAATTGAAAAGTGAACAAATATATTAAGACTAAATTATAACTAAAAACTTTCTTGGTTTTTCCTGTTAATGTATTTTCTTATAAATTATAGTATGTTTGTATAACCTTTGCATTAATTAAAATTAAAATTTTCTCAAAACAATTATAGAAGAATTCCAATGCCATTGATGCTTAAAAATTTATGGTTTCTATAAAAATGTAATAAACATGTCTTTTGAAAAGAAAAAAGTCATTAATGCCAAAATTCTTTGACTTAATTATGTAAATTCATGGTTGAGTTTGAAACCAAGATTGAAATAGGTTTTTGGATTGAGTTTAAAATCAAACAAAAAAAGAAAGTAAGAAAACACAAATAATATTTCTAAGATGAGAATAAATGAAAAAAAATAAACAAGCAAAGTAAAAAGGAACCTATTAAATTGTGAAATATGAATTATATGTTCTTAGCTTTAGACATTGTATAGCTTTCTAATTGCAAAAGAAACTAAAAATAAAACACATAACTTGAATTTTACGAGAGATAACCATTTGAAAAGTCCTAAATTTTTAGGGACTTTTTTAATTAAATCTTTTTTTTTTCAATTTTAAATTGTTTTGAACTTTCAAATTAATCCTAAACATTTAATTTTCATTCCAATAGAGTCTCTTTTTGAACATAAATTGATCAAATTATTAAATATGTATTTTAACATAACAACAAATGCACAAATGCACAAATACCCAAAAAAATTACATTTTTATTTTAAAAATATTAACTTGTATACAAACTTGGAATACACTTGCTTATCCAAAATTAATCTTTTTCTTTGCTTTCTTTCCTTTGCTTTTCCTTTGCACCTTATCAAGCCCAATGTTGCCTCTTTTTTCTACTTTTTTTTTTGTACTTTTCTTTCCTTTATCTTTTTTAACCATACTACCTGTTACACAACTAATCCTTCTGCTTAAATTTTTGGTCTTGTGATGACACCATGAGACCTCTTAGTCTCAATCAAACCTACATATAAAAGCACAAGCAAAGTAATTTCAGACAATTACACAAGTAGAGTAATAAGTACAACACATATAAGAACCTTTTTAACCTATTTATTACTTTTCACAAAAGTATGCAAAGGATGCAATGTCAAGTATCATTCTCTATTGTTGTTGTAAGCCAATTAGCTATTCACATCTATTTATAGAGTTTATAGTTGAGACCTCCAATTACTTGAACTTACATGACTTAGCTATCAAGTCAATCATGCCTTAGGAAAGTGCTTTCACTTCCCAATTTTGTGTTTCATGTTCAAGTGCCTCAAACATCACACTTATCTTCAAATTTCTCCCATTTGGATGGCACAATCTACCTACTTCAAGTTATCCATAAGTGCTCTCGTGTTTTTAACCAGCAATACCCCTTAATCAGCACATTAATCATGTTACTAGGAAGCATTATGCCTTATCTCCTTATTTTCGTAAGGCTTTAAGTCATGCTAGCTTGATGCCACCTATTCCAAGCCATCTAGTCACCCACATATGCCCAGCTCTTGCGTATGTACTGTATAGCACGTTGTTAGCTTGGAACTGGGCCCCTGCACTATCTTATGATGATCTAGCCAATCCTTGGGTCCCTTATTGGCCAATTTGTTTTATGCTCATGTAGCATTAGCTCAAACCTCCGTCCATATGTCAAAATTGGCTAACTCTCAAGTTAGGCATGCATATCTTTTTAAAGAGTATTATGAAATTTAATCATTTGGTAAGAGGATATTGATATGTCTAAGTGGTTATTCGTAACTAACAAATGTGTTGTCACACCACTATCACATGTTATTGTGTTGCCAATGCACACTGCTACACAAACCCATGTCCCAAACATCCTTTTCTCTTGATGTTAATGCTATTGCATGCTGCTACAGCGCTACCAATGCTCTAGGTTCCACCCTTTTGCTTATTTGTCGACTATGTCATAACCTGCATCTAGCCTCCCTCAGTTTACTGTCATGCACATTAACTTTCACATTCATATTGTTTCCTTTAATATGACCATTTCTTGTTGACTCAATGTCAAGCATTGGTGCAAGGTACCACCAAATGCTTCCATTTTCATATTAAGGGACTTAGAAGGCTAACACTACCCCCTTTGGCCTCCTCTCCCACCAACCACCACTTCCTCCACGTCTACCACCATACCTTCTCCCCTCTTCCTAGCCGCCACCCCTTTTTTCCTTCCTTTTGTTTGGTTTACATTTTCTTTTTACCAACCCCACACAAAATAACCATCGCCTCCATCACTGCCAATCACCTACCACCCTGTCCTCCTCCTATTGGTGCCATTACCACTACTAATCATCCCTTCTCCTTTTCCCTTTCATATTTTCCCCAAGACAACTCCTTAAATTCCTAACCCTAATTTAGGATAGTAAGGCAATTTACAAAAGGTAGAAGTGCAAAATAATAGTAAGGATTAGGGATTTAAGGAATTCTTTGAAGAGACCAAATCAAATTCTTAATGACAAAAATTTTTGTTTTGGGTATGTTTGGGAAAATAAAAAATGGATCTTTGAGGAAATTCTAATTGTATTTTCTCATTTCAGGAAATTCTAACTTTGCCTTTTTGGCTTTAAGGCATATTAGAGAACTACACACGAATGTATTTGACTTAATTTTTTTTACACATTTATGCATTTTTTGAGGTGTATTTGGGAGTCTTAATATTGTACCCATTATGTCAACCAAAATACATAATGGTTTGATCAATTCTTGTTAAAAAAAATAGACTCATATAAAATAAAATTAAAGATTTAGGATTCATTTTAAAAAGTTAAAAAATTTTAAAATTTAGTCAATAAATTTTGAACTTGCAAAGGTTTATCACCATTTTACTTGTGCAACAAAAGTTACAAATATAGATCGCAAGAGAGACAGTTTTTTGAGAACGTAACTAGCTGTTCAGGGGCATTTGGGGCCGCCCCTCTTGGTCTTCCAGTTATTGTAACAAGGACAGGCCTGCTTGTTTCCGTAGGTTCCAGCAGGCACACACAAGCATTTGGCACAGCACTTCTGGCAGAAGAACATGCATGGCTTCTTATAGGCCGTCTTGGAGCATCTTGTGGTGCATCTCGGTGCGCACTCTGCCATGCCATTGCCAACCAAACTTAATAATCAATTACAGTAGTACTGTATCTAAGCAAGCACCACTGAACTTGCTGATTATCAATATATTATTTGGATGGAGTGATTTCAATTCAAGGGTCAGTTGTGCATTATCATACTTCCTTAAGGCCAAGAAGATAATATATCAAATTTTAATCTTGATAAATAGCCTTCATGCTCAGTTAACTAATTACCTTGAGGTTGAAGACTGCCTTGCGAGGTGCCATACTGAAACGCCCAAGAAACATATAGATGTTCAAACAAAATACAGATGTTAATTGAACAAACCGAATATTATAATTACATGAGAATGAAAACTTTAAAAAATCTTACCATGGGAAGCTTGCCGTTCGGTTGGGGCTGTGGCGTTGGAGGCTCCATGATGGAAGCCTGTTGACATCGTAGGATAGAAGAGAAACGTTAATTAGCTTTGTTATATATATATATCTATCGCTCTCAAAAAGGATGGAAAAATGCTCGTTGTCTCTGTAGCTGAACTCGAATTATGTTGTGATTAGATTCAACGAGCCCTCAAACTGAGCGGTCACTTGAGTGCATATCGCAGAAGAAATTGACAGGACGAAAATGGAAAAGCAATTATGCATGTGCAGAAAGACATTAATTAGCCGTCGCAACATTGAGATGTCCATTGCATACGTAGGTACCGTCTCGGCATGATAAGCACGGCTTTGAAGTGGGCGGGAGTGGTGACAACGGGGGCGGCGACAGTGGGTTCGAACTCTCACCATTATTTTGTTCTATAAGTCTTAAAACTTACAAATTTTAAAAATTAAGTGTAACAGCGAACAAGTAGAGCTAAGAAAGAAAGAGAGACTCACATGGGTGTCAACAACTGCAAGGATCATCAAGATAGCTGTTAGCATCAGATAGATATTTGGCTTCACCATCTTCTTAATTTTAAGGAAAAGAAGACAGCTAACAGAGCTGTGAAAGCAAGAAAGACCAAGAATTGCAGGTGGGATGGCTTCGAAGATAGTCAGGGGTATTTGTTGGCAGCTAATTATATGATAAATCATTATCGTTCTTGCAACAAGATGCAAAGGACACCCATTTGGAGCCTGACCTATTGGTTTTAGTTTAGATTCCTACTGTCACTCTATATTGTAATGAGATGTTATCGTTTCTCTTTCTTTCCAAATTTCAAGTTCTTGGAAGTGTAATGATTATGTAAGCTTTAAAAATGCTGTTTTTAAATTATTGTAATCAATTATTGTTTTTGTCTCCTATGTAAAGGAGTAGCAGTAAAATGAATGTAAGTAAATTGTTCTTTATAACTTCATCTAATCAAAGTTATGTTTATTGATGTATTTTAATATTACAAATTGTCTTTCTTTATTTTTTTTTCTCTGTATTTATTGACAACTAATTAATTATAATAGATCATTGTCGTGTGACAAGATGCAAAGGGCACTAATTTCAAGTCTTATTATAACTTCGTATTAATCATCCCAGAGTTATGATCCTTGGGAGAGGTTGGGAGTTCGACTCTCAATCTCCCAGTCCTATAAACTATTGGTTGCTCTAAATAATGTAAATTGGAGTACAAAGTACTCCTTGCGGTGTCTATGGACTCGCACTTACATTTTTTTTTAACTAAATAATTATTGACTATTACTGTGTTAAAAATATATATATATATATATATATAACACCATATTGAAATGATCGTTAGCCTCCACTCTGCATTTCTATAATCTACAAAAGAATTATTTCTTCTATCAAAAAATATCCCATTTATCATTCTTTGTTTTTTTTTCTAAAATCAGAGGTTACAACGAATTGAACGCAGCATCCCGAATGGCTTTTCTTGTTAATTTGGAGATGATATGTGGTCATAAGCTACAGAAAAAATAATCATCATTTTGTTGTGTATTTCACATCCCTAATGTACATAAGATTTGATCTTAAATTGTCGGAAAGAACATAAAAAATTAGGGCTAAGAAACTTGCTATTTAAGCAAATTAACTTTTATCCACCTGTACTCGTGTCAGAATTTTTCTGATGCATGTACTCTTATTAGATTTTAAGCTGTAGAATATGGTGTGATAAGTGGGATAAGAAATATTCCTTAAAACTCGAGAAAAAATATAATGGACGTCCTTCGGGATATGTTAGTCATTAAAGACTTTTAAATGAGAAGTTTTAAGACTAATTAAACAAATTAGTAAGAGAGGAGAAGCTTATAGAATATGAGAGGTCCATCACAACAGTTATGCAACTTATGATGCAATTATTATAAATCCTTTAGTAACGAAAAGAAAAAAGAAAAAGAAACGAAATAAGTAGTTGAGGATTATAATATGGTACACAGGCAAGCAATAGGCATAGGTGCTGCTATTCATTCTAAAATATCTACCTAGACGCTTCCACGTGAAACGATTAACATGAAAGTGATTGAAGCCTTAGCACATGTGCATTCACATGTCCTTGTTATGCAATATATTGCGAAGGGGGCCCTCTGCGTCCCAACAGAAACCAATGAGGTTAGCAGAAGAAAGTATTGCCAACGACCATAAACTCACCTCCAAGGTCTAAACACCTTTTCCTTCTTTGCAATCGTGGGCAGGCCGAGAGATTGCAATAGACCTTTCCCGGTAGTAGCTTGTTGTACTCTCGTGATTCATTTTGTTCGCTTCTCTGCTCCTTTTGCGGTCTTGGAAATGCGCGCGCGTGTGAGAGAGAGAGAGAGAGAGATTTGTATGCATGTAGCGTCTTAGCCGCCCATCTATTATCGTTAGCCATATTCTGTTGGCCCATGTTAGGGTTCTCTCGTGACTTTTATCAATAATGGTGGTTGTTTGGATCCCAATGGACACCAATGCCACGGGCCTTGTATGTAGTCTTTCGCTGTCATTTTTCTTTTTTCGATAAATTACAATTAATTATTGTTGATACAAATATTAAGAACGCACGAGGAGTGTTAAGTAGAGTGTCACGTGGACCAATAGCTTCAATTTTTATGCCAATTCTACATGCCTATGTTTATGAATGTAATTTTTGTATTTAAAAAAATTATTGTAAAAATGCTAATGTATCTAAATACCTTATTTATTCAAAAGAAGATATTGTAGAAATTTAATTTCTCACAATATATAAAACGGTAAAATTTATATTCATAACCTTCAACTTCACAAAAAAATTTGTCATTTAATTCTATGAAGTTCAAATCTATTCAATTGAATTTTTGTACTCCCCAGTGTTGTAGTAACCAAATCCAATAGGGTCAATATCATAACCTAAGAAGTAAAATTAATTATATAATTTATGTTATAGACTTATTTATAAATGTTTCTGTACAATATTCATGATAATTAAATAATTTATCAACTTCAATAATATAAAACTATTTTTGGTTGGAATATTGATAATACCTATATGTTCTCTAATTAATTTGCTATATCCTGTAAAGCGCATCTCTAGTCAATTGGTTTTTTTCTCTTTTTTTCCTGTTCCTAGCATTATAGACACAAAAACTCAAGTAAATAATTCAATTTTCACATTTCATGACACGTTAATCTAGGATAGTTTATAGTTGAACATCTTTCTTAGAAATAATGAAGAGTAGTTGACTTTATATAAGCACATTCTCTTCTATTGTCCTCTTCAAGTAAGAGATATGAAAGACGAGATATATTTAAGAGTTTTTTAGTAAGTCAAAACATTAAACAATAAGACCAATGCATTCAAAAACTTTGCATGGCCTAAAAAAGTAAGGATATAATTTTATTGATGAGTGAATAGTAATAGACAATTGTCAATATAGTTGAAACTTGAGTAAACCTACTCTCCTGCTAAAAACTCACATTGAGTACAATATGCATAAATGTGCTACTTCATATAAGTTTAAATTACAATAAGATTATCTTTCAAAAGTTAAAGCAACTTGTTCATGTCTTTTAAGTCTTTATCAACTTGCTCTATATAAGAAGACCTAGTTGTATACCTTGCAAGGGTAAGCAAAGCTCGACCATAAACAATTTCAAATAAGAACATCTTTGTTGAATAGTGATAAGTAGTATGGTACTAATATTTTGCCTAAGGAAGTCATTTTATCCAATCTTTTGGCTTGCTACTTATAAAGTAGCAAAGATAGTCTTCCAAATACCTGTTAACTACTAAAGTCTATCCATTTGTCTATAGATGGTAAGCAAAGCTCATATTCAACTATGTCCCTTGCAAACGAAACAATTCCTTCTAAAAATTACTAATAAAGACTTAATCACTTACAATAGATTTAAGAATATCATGTAACTTCACAATATTTTCAACAAAAACTTGAGTAATAGTATTACCAATATAAGGATGATTAATAGTATAAAAATGAGCGTATTTAGTCAAACAATCTACAACAAAAAAAATTGGTAGTTTTATATTAAAACGATGGAAATTCTTCAATAAAACCCATAAAAATATCTATCTAATTTTTTCTAGAATGGGCAAAGATTAAAGAAAACCTAGATATGCCACAAATTCACTCTTGTGATGTTGGCAAACATCACATTCATTTACAAACTATTTTATTTCACTATTCGTACCTTTCCAATGTAATTCATAACCAATACACTTGTTGGTACAAAGAAATCTCAAGTGTTGAACAATCATAAATGCATAAAACTCCTACAAAATTGTTTCTTTCTAATGAGAATTAAGAACAAGCATCATCTTGCCCTTGTAATGCAAGTTTATAGAATGTTAAGTATAATGGGCAATCAAATTAGGATATTCTTGCAATTTCTTAATGATTTCTCAAATTTTAGGATCATTCCACCACTCATTTCTAATTTGTGCAAAAGTATTACAAGCAAATATAGAGATTGTGACTAACTTAGCATACTTTGAAATGTGAGAAAATGAATCAGTTACAAATTGCCACTTCTTTTCTCATAAACAATCACATAATCATATTCAAGTAATTTAGAAATCTGCTTTTATTTTTCTATAAAAGAGATTTACTATTCTAATAAATATTTTAGATATTTATGATCAATCCAAATGTGAAAATGCATTCCAATCAAGTAGGAATGTCATTTTGTAATTACATCAACCACAACAAACACCTCTTTGTCATAAAAGTGACATACTAAGATATTATGGTGATAAAACTTTCATGGTAAAGGTTATAGGATAACCTTACTTCATCAATACTATATCAATTCCAGCTCAAGATGCATCATATTTAATAATAAATATCTTATTAAAGTTAAGTAAGGTAAGAACTAGTGTAGTGGTCATAGAATGCTTAAGGTGAACAAATGCTTTCTTCATTTTGTCACTCTATTTAAATGAATTTTTCTTTCAAAAAGCTATTAAATTAACATTAATCTTCCTATAATAATATATGAACTTATGATAATAGCCAATCAATCATAAGAAGTCATATAATACCTTATTTATTTTTGGAATTGATCAATTTAGCATTGCTAAAACTTTAAAATGATCAACTACCACACCTTATTTGGAAATAATATAGCCAAGATATTCCATTACTAGTAAAAATGCACTTTTATTGCTTAACAAACAAAAAATGCTTATGTATAGTAGTTAACACAATTTGTAAAATTGACAAATAAGCATCAAGCAACAAATTGTACACCAAAATATCATCAAAAGAATACTAGGATAAACTTATGTAAATGTCATCAAAATATTTCATTCATTAAGTTCTAAAATATTAAATAAGCTTTGATAAACCCAAAAAGCATAATCAAGAACTTGTAATAGCATCATGTGTCTTGAAAGTTGCCTTTTGAATATTCTACTCATGGACCCAAATTTGACAATAACCTAATCTTGAATTAAGTTTAGTGAATTGTTAAAGGACCTCCTAACTCATCTAATAGCTCACAAGAATAGAAATAAGATATTTATCCTTCATAGTAACGTGGTTATGGTGCCTAATAGTCCACATCTATCCTCCAAGATTCTTTTCTAAGAGAATAGGACAAAAGTAATGACTAACACTAAACTTGATGATGCCAACTTCTAACATCTTCTTCACAATTTTTTCAATCTTTTCCTTTTAGAAATGCATATAGTGATAAGGTCAAACATTAATAAGTGCACTTCTAAGCAATAAAAGAATACAATAATCATGCATCCTTTGTAAAGGTAAATTTGTGAGTTCACAAAATAAATCAGAGAATTCGGTTAATAATGCATTAAATTCTTTCTTCGTTATGGAATGAGATTTTGTCACCTTTGCATTGTATAAATGCATAAAGAATCCTTGTCTCACTTTTCATTGAATTCTCTTCATCTGATGACTTGTAAAGTAGTGATTTGGCCACCATACCCTTTTTAGAACTTAACCATGTGCCCATTTAATAATAACTTCATTGTTAACTCAAAAAATTTGCAATTAATATCTCCTAAATTTTGCAACCAATCAAAACTAAAAACAATCTTATAATCCTCCAAAGATAACAAAAAAAGATCAACGTAAAAGGTCTCATAATCTACAACCTTCATAACAAATTTTTCACAGTTCTTTATTAAAAAAACAAGCTTTTAGGCAATCTTCCCATCCATAAAATTATTGGTGTTGCCCAAGCCAACCAATACCACTAGTCATCCCTTAAGGAATCCATCAATTTTCATAGTTTGCAAATTAGAAATCTTTCCAAAGAAAAAATTGTAAACTCATATATGTATTAAACACAAAAGTTATCAAAATTTAGATATGTGTGATCGTTGTCTACCTCAGTAGCTTCCTCAATTGGATAAATCATTAAAGGCTTCTTTTGTTTATAGTGATACTTTTTATGTCACTTCTTATTGTAATGCTAGCATAGTTCCTTTGTTGTCCACTCTTTCAATTGCTCTTGAGGTAAGTGCCTAGTGTTAGCAAGATAAATTGAAGAAGATGAGTTAGCATTACCATTAGTAAGTTTGCTAACTTCTTTAGCAATTAGGTAACAATTTTTAGTGCCTAGTTTCTCCTTTTATAGGCAAGTAAAAAGGTAATTGTTACCATTATTTGTGATTGGTAAGCTTTGACTTTATGTTGGGTGTCAAGAATAAACTCTTTAATTAACCTTCTCACCAATTTCCTTTCTGACCAATCTTTAGCTTAATTGGTAAATTGCTTGAAACAACTTTGATACTCTGAGACAGTTGATGTTTAACAAATTTTTGTGAGCTTTTTTCAATCAATATTGTGATATTTTGAAGACCCAAAGTTCATAAAAAAATCTTTGGTGAAATTAGCTTAAGTTGAAACACCAACATAAGTTTTGAACTACTCATACCATTAAATAACATCACTCTCCAATTAAATAAAAACAATTTCTACCATAAAGTTTTTTATCGTACAATGGAAAAAATATTTTTATATTCTAAAAATCGAACATGTGGGATCACTCTCATCCTAATAACAAAATTCCACTTTCATATGTGGTTGTATATAGTCACAATTAGCACTTTCAGACTACTCCACTGGTTCTTTTTTTTTATTAGTAAAACCACAAACATGGCTTCTCGACTAAATTTTTACTAGAACAAGGACCATTTGTTCAATCCTTTTACGAGATTATTGCATAAGAGATATTAATTCTTTAATACAAGATATTCTAGTGTTAAAATCAGATGAGATGGGTAAAGATATGAAATAGGACTACAAATTAATGATGCCAATATTTCTTTTGTCGTAAGTGAGGGACATAAACTAAATGATGTGGTGGTAGGTTTAAATAATAGAAATGAATCTCTGGAAACACTACTCTGATACCAAATGATGAGAAACTAAGGATTGAAATAAGAAAATTATGAAAATAAAGAAATAGAGGATTAATCCTTTTGAGAAGATCAACCTTTAATAATCACTTCAAGGGAATCGACTTCTAATAAGTTAAAATATTTGATATATTTCATTACTTGAATGAAAAAGCCATAAGACATTACATATATATAAACTCAAAAGTTTGATTTGATAGCCCACTAATATAAAAATAATAAAAAATAATTATTAAATCTCATAAATTAAGGAAATTGTATTATAATTAACATGAACTCGAAATAAATTAATACTTGAAAATTTTCTAAAAAAGGTGGTCATACAAAAGTAATGACGACACATGTCAACTATGAAATCAACATATAATAAGCTACTAAATATACCTTTAATTTCAATTTTTACAATCAATTCATGTACATATTATATATATATATATATGGGACTTGGATTTTAACTTTGCAATCTTTTATTTAGGCTAATATACTACAAATCTTATCTTTATGGAGTTATACTAACCTCAAAGATCCTTTACCATTTTAAAGGTTATGCTTTACTCATCTAAAGTACATAAGAAAACATTTGGTGAAAGTAGCTCAAGTTAGACTCCAACATAAATTTTGAATTAGTCATACTACTGAATAACATCACCCTCTAATTAAATCTAAACAATTTCCACCATAAAGGTTTTTATCATAAAATGGAAAACAAATATTTTTATATTCTAAAAATCGAACATATGGGATCACTTTCGTCCTAATAAAAAAATTCCACTTTCATATGTGGTTGTATATAGTCACAGTCAACACTTTCAAACTACTCCACTGGTTCTTTTTGTTTATTAGTAGAACCGCCAACATGATGTCTCAACTAATTTTTTACTAGAACAAGGAACATTTGTTCAATCCTTTTACGAGATTATTGCATAACAGATATTAATTCTTCAACACAAAATATTCTAGTGTCAGAATCAGATGAGATGTGTGAAAATATGAAAATAGGACTACAAATTAGTGAAGCCAAGATTTCTTTTGTCATTAAGTAAGGGGCATAAACTAAATGATGTGATGGTACGTTTACATAATAGAAATGAATCTCTGGAAACACTACTTTGATACCAAATAATGAGAAACTAAGGATTAAAAATAAGAAAATTATGAAAATAAAAAGATATGAGATTAATCTTTTCAAGGAGATCAACCTTTAATAATCACTTCAAAGGAATCAACTTCCAATAAGTTAAAATATTTGATATATTTTATTACTTGAATTAAAAATTCATAAGACATTACATATATATAAACTCAAAAGTCTGATTTGATAGCCCACTCATATAAAAATAATGAAAAATAATTATTAAATCTCATAAATTAAGGAAATTGTATTATAATTAACATGCAATCAAAATAAATTAATACTTGAAAATTTTCTAAAAAAGGTGGTCATACAAAAGTAATGAAAATATGTGTCAATTATGAAATCAACATATAATAAGCTACTAAATATACCCTTGATTTCAATTTTTACAATCAATTCATGTATATATGATATTATATATATATAGGACTTGGATTTTAACTTTGCAATCTTTTATTTGGGCTAATATACTACAAATCTTATATTTATGGAGTTATACTAGCCTCAAAGATCCTTGACCATTTTAAAGGTTATGCTTTACTCATCTAAAGTACATAAGAAAACCTTTTGTGAAATTAGCTCAAGTTGGAACTCCAACATATGTTTTGAATTAGTCATGCCATTGAATAAAATCACCCTTTAATTAAATAAAAGAAATTTCCACCAGAAAGTTTTTTATTGTACAATGAAAATGAAAATATTTTTATATCTAAAAATCAAACATGTGGGATCACTCTTATCCTAATAACAAATTTCTCATTCATATGTGGTTATAATTAGCATTTTTAGAGTGCTCCATTAGTTCTTTCTATTTATTAGTAAAACAAAAAAGTATAGCTTCCCGACTAATTTTTTACTAGAACAAGGACCATTTGTTCAATCCTTTGAAAAGATTATTGCATAAGAGATATTAATTCTTCAACACAGGATATTATAGTGTCATAATCAAATAAGATGCGTGAAGATATGAAATAGGACTACAAATTAGTGATGCCAAGATTTCTTTGTCGTTGAGTGAGGGGCATAAACTAAATGATGTGGTGGTAGGTTTACAGAATAGAAATGAATCTTTGGAAACACTACTTTGATACCAAATGATGAAAAATTAAAAATTGAAAATAAGAAAATTATGAAAATGAAAAGATAGAGGATTAACCTTTTTGAGGAGATCAAGCTCCAATAATCACTTCGAGGGAATTAACTTTCAATTAATTAAAATAATTTATATTTTTTATTACTTAAATGAAAAATCTATAAGACATTACATATATATAAACTCAAAAGTTTAATTTGATAGCCCACTAATATATAAGTAATGAAAAATAATTATTGAATCTCATAAATTAAGAAAATTGTATTATAATTAATATGCACTTGAAAAAAATTAATACTTGAAAATTTTCTAAAAGAGGTGGTCATACAAAAGTAATAAGAACTGATTATGAAATCAATATATAATAAGCTATTAAATATAACTTCTTTTAAAAAATAAGAGTAGATTTGTTGTTAGTCTATTTAAAATGTTTGTTCTTATCTTTAAAATTGTTAATTCAACTTATAAATAGTCTTGAATTCATTTTTAAAGGGGGTAGATCATTAAGTGAAATAAAAAGTAAGAAACTTATCAAGAACTAACTTTTTTTATGACATTCAATCTAACTTATCACTCATAAGTTTGTTATTTTCTAGAGAGTGGTATTTATATCTTTCTTCCATACAATTGGTTTGGCCTTTTACAACTTAGGGTCAAGGTCATTTACATTTTATAAATCTAGTTTAGCCTTCCTTAGGTCCTATGTACGATTCTAATGTGGGTTTCTTAGTTACATATAACGATGTTCACATCAAAAAGAAGTTGGTTTGGATTTCCTTAGGTTTTATACATTGTGGGTTTCCTTAGGTTTTATGCTTTGCAGTTACATTGTAGTTTGACTTTCCCTAAGTATTATATACAATTGCATTGTGAGTTTCTTAGCCACTCATCTATGGATTCAAGTATAGGTGAGTCAACCTTTTACTGATGTCACAACATGGGTAATAGGATCCTTTTAGTTAGGAGATTATTATCAATTATTTCATTTAATAATTTTCTTTTATTATTTTCAAATTATTAGACATAATTACATTTTTTTTATTAATAGATTATTAGATTAAATGTTTTACACTATATATATATATAATAACCTATGGTTTTCTCATTGAAGCAACAAAATAATATATCAATGCTTTTATCTTCTTGAAGGTAGATCCTTTCAAAGAGATTTAACTTTGAAAAGATCGATCCCTTTGAAAAGTTCAATCTTTTATCTCTCTATTGTTGTAATTTTCTCATTTTTAATCTTTAGTTTCTTATCATTTGATATCATAGTAATTTTTTTAGAGATTTCACTTGTATTCCATTTATCTACCACCACCATTAAATTAAAAAATAAAATGAAAAAAAGAAAATCTTACGGACTTTACAAAATTCATAAAATATTTTCAAAACTAGATTGTCTTATGTTGAAAAATCAATATTTTTTATTTAAGAGTCTTTTTAACTATTAGAGTAAATTATTTTTGCATACTATTATTAGTCAAAAAAAAATAATGGATCTTTCATTAAGTTAAAGGAAATAGAACAAGTCATATTAATGTTTCCAAAAAGTTGTTAGATACCAAATTGAAAAGTGTTAAAAATAACATTGATTCCTAGCATTGCATTATGAAAAGCAAAAATTATGGTGAACTTATTATACCTTTGATTAAATATTCTACTTGCCACCCATAGAAATTGATGAATGTTTCAAAAAAGAGCAAGTCATATTAGTTAATTTGGACAAACCTAATGAGTTCATAGATGAGAAACTTGTCAAACAACTAACTTCTTCAAAAACATGTAACAAGCTTAATGTGCAAGTTATAGTTAGTAAAAAATGTGTCATAAAAGATAAAACTCTTTGTTTCAAATTATTTTCATTAAAAGGAATGCAAAATTTTTCTTGACATTGATTCCTTGTTCACTTTGAGAGATATTTTTAAGAATCTTTCAAAGAGAAGTTTTAATGTTAAGGTAAATGCAATTTATAGTCATTATATGGAAAAAAAAGTTATGTAGAAGAGGTCAAATGGAAGAAGATAGTGAATTAAGTAGATATTTTAAAAATTCGTTTTAGTTAGTTGTATAAATAAAACTAATTTAAAGAGTAAAAGAATGATAAGATCCTTTTAATTAAGAGATTATTATTAATTATGTTATTTAATATTTATTTTTTATTCTTTCCAAATTAGTAAGTATAAATGTCCTTTTATTAGTGGGTTGTCGAGTTAAACTTTTTATATATAAAAAAAAAATATTTTATGATTTTTTATTTATACAATAAAAAAATATATTAAGACTTATTAGATATCAAAGTAAATATTGGAGACTAATCTCCTAAAAGAAATCAATCCATTATTGATCTCTCTTTATTTTCGATGACTATAAAAAAAGAACAATTACTTTTATAAGACAAAGTTGCCAAACACAAAACAATGTATACAAATAAGGACTTGGTGGCTATAAAGATAACATATCTAAAAATAAAGAAACAAAAGTAAAAACAAAATTCATGTAAGCTTGCTAAAAGTTATGATTATGGATTGTTGATACAAATGAAAACAAAAATAATCTAACCCATATCATGGCATTAAGTTCAATAACTGTTGCCAATAAAAATAACGATTAAGATGGGTTACTTGACCTAAAATTAGAAATTAAAAATAAGAAAATTGCAAAAATAAAAAGATAAGGAATCGATCTTTTCTAGGGGATTAGTTTCCAATAATGACTTCGAAAAAATTGATCTCCAAAAGGCTAAAAATTTTTAATATATCATTGTATTTATTATCTAAAAACTTCATAATATATATATATATATATAAAGAATTTGACCTAATAGCTTACTAATAAGAAAGTAATTATGTTTACTAATTTGAAATATAATAAATAATAATCTCCTAGTTAAGAGGATTCTGTCATTTTTTTGCTTTTCAAATTAACTTTATCCTTAAGACTAACTAAAAATAACTTCTATTAATTAAGTATAATCTTAAATCTGACATTTGTCCACAAAATTGTTTTTCATATAATGACCAAGAGCTATATTAACTTTAACATCACTATTGCTCTTAGAAATATTTTAAAAAATATCTCTTAAAGTTGATAAGTAATCAATGTTAAGAATAATTTTTCAATCTTCTTTAATTGACATATTAAACTTGTTATGCATCTTCGAAGAAGTAACTTGTTTGGTAAGTTTCTTATTTATAAACTCATTAATTTTGTCTAAATAAACTTGCTTTTCTTTGAAAAATTCCTTAATATTCATTAGTAACAAGTGATATGAACTCCCATTATATGTAAACGAAATCCAACACCAATGTTGGTATAAGATCATTCTAATAAAGGTTAAAGGATTGAAGTTCAAACCCAATGATTATAAATAACTAAGAACCAAAACTATGGTATTCAGATGTCACTCTTAACAATGAAAATATTAAAGAAGATAAATATATTGAACCAACACACTCAAATATAAAAGTTCAAAATTAGTTCTCAAAAAACCAAAAATTGGTGCCCCTTCAGCCATCCTTGTTTCCCTTTTTATATACTAACCCCCAAAAACCCTAACTAATAAAATGAACTTATTAAAGAAATTTGTCTAACTCACTAAATAATAATATAACTTATGAAAATAACCCATTTAAATGCCCAAACATGAGCTCCCAACTCCAACTTCCTTCCCAATGTCATGGTTTTCATATTCCTTCACAGATAACATATTTGCAAACCTTGGTAAAGCCTTCATCATCCTTAACTCATACTTAGTAACTTCCTGTAAGTAAATGTCGCACAATAAGTTGTTAAGATCTTATTTTATCATCCTTAACTCATGTCTTGCCCTTGTGATTGGTCCTTCAAGATTTTGCAAAGTATCAACTCCTTTGTTGATTTGAGCTGGTATAATATGACTTCCATCATTCCCGTTCTCCTTAAAATGATTTGTCCTTAAATCAACACCTACATCATCAAAGAGAAAAGGAGAAAAGTCAAAAATATTAAATGTTGTACTCACATGATACTCATCTAGCAAGTGAAGTTTATATGCATTATCATTGACTCTTGCCACCACTTGAAAATGACTCTCTCCCTGGTTACAACTTTAATTTCCTTTTAATAAGAAATCTATCCTTCCGTAAGTGTGCCCAAACTCAATCACCAAGTTCAAAAGTGATATGCCTACGACTTTTATTAGTTTGTGCTTCATATTGTTTGGTTTTTCTCTCAATGTTAAGCCTACCTTTCTCATGAAGTTTCCTAACCACTTTAACCTTTTTTTTTCCCATCTAAATTAACCCTGTCCTATATAGGAAATGGTACTAAATCCATAAGAGATAATGGATTAGAACCATAAATAAACTCAAAAAGAGAATAACCCAGAGCACTATAAACAACATGATTATAAGCAAACACCACAAAAGGCAAGCATTCTTCCAAAGTTCTAGAGTTTTTAGCAATAATAACATGCAATAACGTAACAAGATTTTGATTTATTACCTCAATTTGTCCATCTATAGAAAACAACTTTATTCTAAACTTACTCCATAATGTCTTCCAAAAGTGGCTCAAAAATTTTGCATCATGATTTGACACAATACTCTTTAACACTCCATGGAGGTGAACAATCTCTCTAAAAAATAAGTCTACAATGTTTGTGGCATCATCCATTTTGGTGCAAATAATGAAATGTGTCATCTTTGAAAACCTGTCAATTACAATAAGAATACAATCTCGACCCTTCTTTGACCTAGGTAATCCAAGAATAAAATCTACAGAAATATTAGTCTAAGATTTACAAGGAATTTCTAAGGGTATATACTTATCATAGGGCAAAACCCTAAATTTAGTTTGTTTACAAGTAATACACATCCATTTTCATATATATCCAAAAGAAATGCTCATTTAAAAGATCAAAAGTCTTTTAAATTCCAAAGTATATCATTAAACCACCCTCATAATATTTTATCACAATTAATGCTCTCATAAAACCTTGAGGAATACAAAACTTATTTACTCTAAACAAATACCCCTTATGTTAATAGAACTTACCAAAAGTAGTTTTTTTATATATAAAATATACGTTACCCAAGTCAGCATCATTAGTATACAAATCAATAATGTGCTCAAACCCTAACAACTTAACGATCAAAGTGCTAATCAATGTGCATCTACGTGACAATGCATTAACAACAACATTTTCCTCACTTAATTTGTATTAAATTACATAAGAAAAAGTTTCAATAAACTCAATGCATTTTACATGTTTCCTATTCAACTTGCTTTTACCTTTTAAATGTTTTAAAGACTTATGATCGTATGAATTATAAACTCCTTAGGCTAAAGGTAATGCTATCACGTTTCTAAAGTCCTAATAGGTGCATACATTTTTTTATCATAAGTTGGATAATTCAATGTTATCTCACTCAACTTCTCACCAAAGAATGCAATGGGTCATTTCTCTTGCATGAGAACTTCCCCAATCCCAATGCTTGACGCATCACATTCAACTTCAATGATCTTAGAAAAATCAAACAAAGCAAGAAGTGACACATTACATAACTTAGACTTAAGCAAATCAAAAACATCTTGTTATCCTTATCCCACTTGAAACTCACACTTTTTCTAATCACTACAATGAATGGTGCAGTTATGGTACCAAATTTCTTAATGAACCTCCTATAAAAACTAGCCAAACCATGAAAACTCCTCATATCACTCACACTCTTAAGTGTAGGTCATTTTTGAATTACCTTAATTTTCTCTTTATCAACCTCCATGCCATGAGTAAACAAAATGTAACCTAAGAAAATGACATGATCCTTGCAAAAATCACATTTCTTCAAATTGGCATACAATTTCTCATTCCTTAAACATCAAACACATAATGCAAATGTTTAATATACTCTTCTAAATTCCTATTGTATACTAATATATCATCAAAATAAACCACAATAAACTTTCTTAAGAAAGGTCTTAAAACATAATTTATTAATCTCATAAAAGCATTAGGTGTATTAGTCAAACTAAAGGTTATAACTAACCATTCATACAAACAATACTTAGTCTCGAGTGCAGTTTTCCATTTGTCACCTTCGCTCATCCTAATTTGATGATACCCATTTTAAGGTTAATTTTAGAGAAGTAATAAGAATTGTGTAATTCATCAAGCCTAGGTATAGGGTGTCGATATTTAAATGTTATTTTATTGATAGCTCTACAATTGACACACATCTTTTAAGATCCATCTATCTATTTTTGGCACAAGCAACATTGGCATTACACATAGGCTTATGCTCTCCCTTACATGTCCCTTCTTCATCAACTCATCAACTTGCCTATGAAGCTCCTTTGTCTCCTCAGGATTACTTTTATACATTAACTTGTTGGGAATGGGAGCTCTAGGAATAAGATTAATGTGATGTTCAATCCCTTCTTTTGGCGATAAACCATTTAGGATCTCTTCAAGGAATACATTATTATAATCCTATAACATAGATGAAATAGCACTAGACAAAGAGGAATCAAGGTCAGTGTTAGAAAAATAAGAATCCTTGTAAAGGATCAAGATCATTTGTTGCCTAACTTGGAAGGTAACCCTAACATCTGCTCTTTTTGCAAACACACTCATTTGTTTTCTCTCATCTTTACCTTTTTGAACTTGACCACTCTCGTACTTAGCACTCTAAAGTGTTTGCACCTTGTTTTTCTATCCTTCACTTTCTTTTCTCTCTACTCTCTCTTTCTTTTAGCTCCTTTTCTTTTTCTCACTTTTATAAAGTCTCACTTGGTCTTCATACACATATTTTGGAGTTAATGGAACCAAGTGTGAATGGTTTTCCATTTATGTGAAAGAATAATGGTTCTCGTAACCATTATGGAAAACGTTTCTATCAAATTGCCAAGTAAGACCCAATAATAAATGTCTTACCTGCATAGGTATAACATCACAAAACAACTTATCCTTATATCTACTAATGGAAAATGGAAAAACAACTTGTTTAGTCACTCTCACCACTCCATTGTCATTCAAACATTACAAGTTATATGGCTAATTACCATTTAATTTAACTTTTCCTGAAAGAAGTTATGACATTCATATATTAATTTTACCTTTCATTCCCAATTCAAATAGATATCAACGTTAGCTTTCCCTTAGAAAGAAGGTATTTTCATTTTAATACTACGAAGATTTTTGTCTACTCCTTCCTCCACTATATTTTTGTTATCCCAACCTTCATTGTACCTGTTATAAACATTTCCATTGCCTCTTACTCCTCTATGATTCTTATTACCATGTCTTCCTCTGAATCCACTTTTGAAGTTTCTACTAGCATTATCACCGTCATCATAATAATCATCACCATATTCACCAAAATCATGTTTAAATAGCTCCTTCATAACCCTCCCAATTGACCTTTTAGGATTCACACTCGATTTCCCTTCTATTTTATCCATCCTGTTATGGGCTTCCCAAAATATTTGGTTAATCCTATCAAACTTTTGCTTTAAGGATTTCATAAGCAATTTGAAGTATGGAACAACTACTCCCTCCGTTTTATGTGGGAAACTGCCTTTTTTGGCATTAAACATTGTACATGCAAGATTGCTAGTAGATAAAAAATATACCTCACAAAACTCACTCTCTTATGTTTTTGCTCTCTACTCAACTCTAGTAGTCCTCAACTATTATATTTCACACAATGAATTGCAAGACTCTAAGAGCTCTTTCAATAGTTCTAGGTAAACTAAATTCAAAACAAACAAAACTTGAATATATTAATCCTAGACTCACCTCCTTAGAGAAGTGACACAATAAAAAAAGATGAGTAATAAAGCAAATAGAATGACAAGGAATTGTATGATATAAGTAGTGCAATTAAACAATAATCAATTATCATATATAATTGAGAAAATGACCAATTGAATAATGAAGCTGATTTTTTTTTTGGATAATCCAACCAACAATGAAGAACACATGAAAAAGATGATGATAAAAGGATAACTAACCTAAGTTAGATTCAAAAGCTTTGATACCAAATGATATGAACTCCGATTATATGTAAACATAACCCAACACCAATATTTGTATAGGATCATTCTAATAAACGTTAAATGATTGAAATTCTGATCTAATGATTATAAATAACTAATAATTAGAACTATAAGATTCAGACCCCACTTTTAACAATGATAATGTTAAAGAAGATAAGTCTATTGATCCAACACATGCAAGTATGAAAGTTTAGAATTAGTTCTCAAATAACCGGAAAAAATAGCTCATACACTCATCCAAAAAACCAATCTCCTCCAACCATCCTCTTTTCTCTTTTTATATGCTAACCCCCCAAAACCCTAGCTAATAAAATGGACTTATTAAGGAAATTCATCTAACCCACTAAATAATAATATAACCCATGAAAATAACATATTTCAATCCCCAAACATGGGCTCCCAACTCCAACTTCCTTCCCAAGGTCATGGTTTTTATATTCCTCTATAGGTGACACATTTGCAAGCCCTGGTGAAGCCTTTATCATCCTTAACTCGTGCTTAGCAACTTCCTATAAGTAAAGGTCACACAATAAGTTATTGAGATCTTATTTTATCATCCTTAACTCATGTCTTGCCCTTGTCATTGGTCCTTTAAGATTTTGCAAAGTATCAACCCCCTTATTGATTTGAGATGGTATAATATGGCTTCCATCATTCCCACTCTCCTCAAAATGATTTATCCTTAAATCAACACCTACATCATCAAAGAGAAAAAAAGAAAGGTCAAAAACATTAAATGTTGCACTCACATTATACTCACATGGCAAATTAAGTTTATATGCATTATCATTGACTCTTGCCACCACTTGAAAATGACTATCTCTCATTAGTTGCAACTTTGATTTCCTTTTTATAGGAAATCTACCCTTCCACAAGTGTACCCAAACTCAATCATCAGGTTTAAAAGTGATATGTCTATGACCTTTGTTGGCTTTTGTTTTATATTGTTTGGTTTTTCTCTTAATGTTAAGTCTAGCTTTTTTATGAAGTTGCCTAACCACTTCAGCCTTGTTTTTCCCATCTAAATTAACCCTATCCTGTATAGGAAATGGTACTAAATCCAAAAGGGGCAATGGATTAAAACCATAAATAAGCTTGAAAGAAGAATAACTTATAGCACTATGAACAACACAATTATAGGAAAACTCCATAAAAGACAAGCATTATTCTTAGGTTTTAGAGTTCTTGCCAATAATAGCACACAACAATATACCAAGAGTTCGATTTACTACCTCAATTTGTCCATTTGTAGAAAACAACAACTTTGTTCTATACTTACCCCACAATGTCTTATAAAAGTGGCTAAAAAATTTTGCATCCTGGTCTAACACAATACTCTTTGGCACTCCATAGAGGCAAACAATCTCTTTAAAAAATAAGTCTGCAATATTTATGGCATCATCTATTTTGGTGCAAGTAATGAAATGTGCTACCTTTGAAAACCTGTCAACTACAATAAGAATGTAATTTTAACCTTTCTTGGACCTAGGTAATCTAAGAATAAAATCCATAAAAATGTTGGTCTAAGGTTTACAAGGAATTTTTAAAGGGGATATACTTATTATGGGGCAAAACCCTAAACTTAACTTGTTTATAGGTAATACACTCAACATATACTTTTTTAACATCTATTTTCATATGTGGCCAAAAGAAATGCTCATTTAAAACACCAAAAGTCTTTTGAATGTCAAAGTATTCATTAAACCACCCACATAAGCTTCTCTCACAAGTAATACTCTCATAGACCCTTGAGGAATACAAACTTATTTACTCTAAACAAATACCACTAATGTCTATAGAACTAAGAAAAAAAAAGAAGCGTTCTTATATGTAGCATATACATTACCAAAATTAGCATCATTAGCATATAAATCAATAATGTGCTCAAACCTTAACAACTTAACGCTTAAAGTGCTAATCAATGTGTACCTACATGACAATGTGTTAGTAACAACATTTTCCTTACCTGATTTGTATTGAATTATATAAGAAAAAATTTCAATAAACTCAACCCATTTTACATATCTCTTATTCAACTTGTGTTTGCCCTTTAAATATTTTAAAGACTTATATAATCAATATGAATTACAAACTCCTTAGACCAAAGGTAATGTTGTCATGTTTCTAAAGTTCTAACAAGTGTAATCATTTCTTTATCATAAGTTGGATAATTCAATGTTGCCCCACTCAACTTCTCATTAAAGAAAGCAATGGGTTGTTTCTCTTGCATGAGAACTCCCTCAATCCAATTGTTGGACAAATCACATTCAATTTCAAAGATCTTAGAAAAATTAGACAAAGCAAAAAGTGATGCATTACATAACTTAAACTTGAGCAAATCAAAGGCATCTTGTTATTCCTTACTCTTTTTAATCACCTCAATGAATGGTGTAGTTATGGTACTAAAATTCTTAATGAACCTTTTATAAAAACTAGTCAAACTATGAAAATTCCTCACATCACTCACACTTTTAAGTATATCTCATTCTTGAATTGCCTTAATCTTCTCTTTATTAACCACTATGTCATGAGTTGACACAACGTAACCCAAGAAAATGACATGATCTTTGAAAAAATCACATTTCTTCAAATTGGCATACAATTTCTCTTTCCTTAAAACATCAAACACACAATGCAAATGTCCAATATGCTTTTCTAAATTCCTGTTGTCTACTAATATATCATCAAAATAAATCACAACAAATTTTCCTGAGAAAGGTCTTAAAACATGATTTATTAATCTCATAAAAGTGTTAAGTGAATTAGTCAAACTAAAGGGCATTACTAACCAATCATACAAACCATGCTTAGTTTTGAATGCAGTTTTTCATTTGTCACCTTCCCTTATCCTAATTTGATGATACCCATTTTTAAGGTCAATTTTAGAGAAGTAATAAGAATTGTGCAATTCATTAAGCTTAAATATAGGGTGTCGATATTTAAATGTTATTTTGTTGATAGCTCTATAATTGACACACATCTTTTAAGATCCATCTATCTTTTTTTGGCACTAGCAACATTGGCATTACACATGGGCTCATGCTCTCCCTTACATGTCCTTTCTTCATTAACTCATTAACATGCCTATGAAACTCTTTTATCTCCTTAGGATTACTTTTATACGCTGGCTTGTTGGGAATGAGAGCTCTAGGAATAAGATTAATGTGATGTTCAATCCCTTTCCTTGGCGATAAACCATCCCAGATCTCTTTAAGGAATACATCATTATAATCCTGCAATATAGATGAAATAGCACTAGGCAGAGATGAATCAAGGTTAGTGTTAGAAAAATAAGAATCCTTGTAAAGGATCAAGATTATTTGTTGCCTAACTTGGAAGGAAACTCTAACATCTGTTCTTTTTACAAACAAACTCATTTGTTTTCTCTCATTTTAACCTTTTTGAATCTGACCACTCTCGTACTTAGCACTCTTAAGTGTTTGCACCTTATTTTTTCTCTTCTTTATTTTCTTTTCTCTCTACTCTCTCTTTCTTTTCACTCTTTTTCTTTTGCTCACTTTCATAAAGTCTCACTTGGTCTTCATACACCTATTTTGGAGTTAATGGAACAAGTGTGAATGGTTTTCCATCCATGGTAAAAGAAGAATGATTCTCGTAACCATTATGGAAGAATTTTTTATCATATTGCCAAGGACGAACCAACAACAAATGTCTTGCATGTATAGGTACAACATCACAAAACAACTTATCCTTATATCTACCAATGGAAAATGGAAACACAACTTGTTTAGTCACTCTCACCACTCCACTGTCATTCAAACATTGCAAGTTATATAGCCTATTACTGTTTAATTTAACTCCTCCTGAGAGAAGTTATGACACTTATATATTAATTTTACCTTTCGTTCCCAATCCAAATAGATATCAGGGTTAGCTTTCCTCTAAAAAGAAGGTATTTTCATTTTAATACTACGAAGATTTTTGTTTACTCCTTCCTTCACTCTATTTTTGTTATCTCAATATCCATTGTACCTATCATAAACATTTCCACTGCCTTTTACTCCTATACTATTCTTATTACCACGTCTTCCTCTAAATCCACTTTTGAAGTTTTTAATAGCATCATAACTGTCATCATAATAATCATCATCATATTCAACAAAATCATGTTCAAATAACTCCTTCACGACCCTCCCAACTGACCTCTTAGGATTCATACTCGATTCCCCTTTTATTTTATCCATCTTGTCCTAGATTTCCTAAAACATTTGGTCAATCTCATCAAACTTCTACTCTAAGGATTTTATAAGTAATTTGAAGTCTGAAATAACTACTCCCTTCGCTTTATGTAGGAAATTGCCTTCTTTTCCATTAAACATTATACATGCAAGATTGTTAGTAAATAAAAAAAAATATACCTCACAAAACTTACTCCCTTATATGTTTTCTCTCCACTTAACTGTAGTAATCCTCAACTCTTGTGTTTCACACAATGAATTGCAAGACTCTAAGAGCTCTTTCAATAGTTCTAGGTAAACTAAATTTAGAACAAACAAAATTTGAATATATCAATCCTAGACTCACCTCCTTAGAGAAGTGACACGATCAAAAAAGATAAGTAATAAAGCAAATAGAATGATAAGGAATTCAATGATATAAGTAGTACAATTAGACAATAATCAATTATCAAATATAATTGAGAAAATGACCAATTGAATAATGAAACTGATTTTTTTTTTTATAATCCAACCAACAATGAAGAACACATGACAAAGATGATGATAAAAGGATAACTAACCTAAGTTAGATTCAAAAACTTTGATACCAAATGATATGAACTCTGATTATATGTAAACATAACTCAACACTAATATTTGTATAAGATCATTCTAATAAAGGTTAAATGATTGAAATTCTGATCTAATGATTATAAATAACCAAGAATCAGAACTATAAGATTTAGGCACTACTCTTAACAACAACAATGTTGAAGAAGATAAGTCTATTAAACCAACAAACTCAAGTATGAAAGTTCAGAATTAGTTCTAAAAAAACTAGAGAAAATAATTGATACACTCATCCAAACAACTGGTCTCCTCTAGCCATCCTCTTTTCCCTTTTTATATACTAACACCCAAAAACCCTAGCTAATAAGATGAACTTATTAAGGAAATTTGTCTAGCCCATTAAATAATAATATAACTCATTTAAATGCCCAAACATGGGGTCCCAACTCTAACTTCCTTCCCAATGCCATGATTTTCATATTCCTCCATAGATGACACATTTGCAAAAACTGGTAAAGCTTTTGTCATTTTTAACTAATGCCTAATAACTTCCTATAAGAAAATATCGCACAACAAGTTGTTCAAATCTTCTTTTATTTTCTTTAACCTTGTCATTGTCATTAGTCCTTCAAGATTTTACAAAATATTGACTCTCTTATTGATTTAAGCTGATACAATATGACTTTCATCAACAGGTTAAAATTTTCAGTTAAATGATAATAAGTTCACTAAAATTTTTACATTCTAACAGTATTATGCTCTTATTTAATGTTATTAGCAAAAATTTTCAATTTGGTATGTGACAACTTATTGATAGATTTTGTTTCTTTTAATTTAGTGGTAGATTTATTGTCTTTTAATTGATAATAGTATGAAAAAAAAAATCTACTTTAACTGCTTTAGAGACTCTAAAATAAAAAATTGATTTCTTCCAAATATTAACATTTAATGATCATTCAAATAAACTAAAAATTTTTGATATATTATTATAATGTTTGATTAAAAAAGTCATACTATATTATATATATAATGTAAAAGTTAGACCTAATAATTCACTAATAAAAAAAATGATTATAATTATTAATTTAAAAATATTAAAAAATATAATAAATAATAATTTTTTAATTAAAAAACTTTTATAGTCACTTGAACATTAAAACAGAATTTTGGAATTTTAGTTGAAATGAAGTAGCCATTGGTTATAGATTTGGTTAGCTTCAAATGTCCACAGTGTACCTAAAAAATTATTGTATAAAAAATAGAAAAATAGATTAAGAAAGAGGATGGGGCAAAGATGGGAAAAACCATTTCATTCCCCTTTTTGTCCGGTTAAAAAATTTGAAAATCAGGACCCCACCCTATTTTCTGATCCCCGTTTACCCTAAACCCGTAGGGGGATAGTTGAGTAGGCCTCTTAAGTAGAAAGAAAATTGCCTTTAGACGTAATTATAAATTTAAATTCTTATCCAGATGAAATATATTTTTGACTTTACTTAATTTTGATAAAATTATAAAATATTATTTTTTAAATAAAAATAAAATTTTAAATAATTTTCAAAATAATTAGTGGGTTTCGCAGGCTTGTAATACTCTACCTTTTTTTTTAATAAAAAAAATAAAACTCTATATAATATAAAATAATCTGTATATAACATAAAACGCTTTTGTGTTTTTTTTTATCCACGAGATTTTGAGTCCACAAAGGCTTCTCGTTTTAGTAATTGGTCTCTCTTTTGAGTTTTGGTAGAATTAGAAAGCACAGCAGACAAAATAGAAGTGTGGAAAAAGAAAATAGATAGGGAAAATGTCAGGGAAAGGAAAGCGAAAGAGCGAGGAAGATTGTGCCGCTTCCGGCTCCGATGACAATACTGAGGGCCACCCGCCTCTCAAGAAAGCCTCAAAAACATACTCATCCGATGACTCCGAGGACATCGTGGTCTGCGAGGTACACGCAACGAAACCACGTGTTTGTGCATTAGTTGTCAATCTTTTGTACATATAATTTGCTAGATGTGACCTCTCGAGCCTTTATTTTTTAATGTTAACAAGAAGAAGTAGAAGAAGGGGAAGAAGAATGGGTGGTTCGGCTTCATTTCACGAAAAAATGTGTTTGCTGAATTTGAAATTTTGTGGGCTTTGTTGTTAGATATCGAAGAATAGGAGAGTGACGGTGAGGAACTGGCAAGGGAAGGTCTGGGTTGATATTCGCGAGTTCTTTCTCAAGGATGGCAAGCAACTCCCCGGCAAAAAGGGTAGCCCCTTTTTCTTTAGTCTTTTTTTTTTTTCATCTTCTGTGTGGTTGTAAGAGTGGGTTGAGGCTCTTTTTGGACAATAGATGGCAATTTGAATGTAGTCTAGGGTTTTATTTGTTCGCTCATGGTGTGCATCTTTGTAGCCTTTTGCAATAGAATGATAATTGTAGACAAAATTCTTAGACTTTGAATTCGAGACAAGTCTGTTGGTCATTTTTATGGAATTGATTTATGCATTGATTGGAGGTGTTGCTTGTATATTTGACCCATGGAATCTCTTTCCCGTTCTTATCAGTGTGTTTAATATCCTGTCTTTTTTTCTTGCTTACGTCCTTTGTATCTTGGTTTCTCCGGGGAAAGTCAGGTACATTTTTTTATGATCAGTTGAAAGGTCAATAACTTTTACCTTTTAATGCATTCATTTACCTCTAACATCTATGTTGTGGCTGTCATACAAACATATCTTGTTATTACATAGATGAAACTATTAATCTAGTGTTATGATAGTTGATCTCGGTTCTAGGGAACACTAAAGATTTGTGCCACATGCCTCAAAATGCAGTGGTGTCCTGCAGATAACTGGATTATTAAGATGAGGATTGGATAACTGACTAACGCTTGGAAAGAATAATTTTCATTTCCTCGTGATAGAAAAGTATGTTAAATTCCTTTCCATTGAACTGGAGAGGGTTGAGAATATTCATTATTTGTGAATGCATGAACAGGCATTTGGTCAAGAACAGGGAAGCCAAACCCACCCTCTTGTCATTTAGGAATAAAGCCAGGAGGGCATATACCTAGACTTCCCTAGTCATTCTTCTTTGTCTTTGTTTTAGTTCCTTGCTTTATGCAGAAGAAACTTTGTTGAAACATTTGTGGTTGCTAATTTCAGTTAAGACAATTTTGTATTTTTTCATTCCATTATTTATTATATTGGGTTTCTTGCTAGTTGTTTTTACCTCATCAAGAGCATCATGAGATAAAAATTGGGACGATATAGAACTTCTTGTATTTATTAGCTTGGTTGATTTGCTTTAAAAAATTCTAGCAGCAGCCTTTTTGGGGAGTGGTTATCTGTTGTGATATCTCAGTTTTTCTTGTCTCTCCTAAAGATCATGATTTTGCAGAAAGGGGCCAATTGTGCTTGTATGCCTTTTACCAATCAGTGAAAACTGTTCCTTTTCTTAAGAGGCCTGTGTAATCTGGTCTGTGTCATAATGGGATCTAACTGTTTGGGTATGGAGGCTTGTTTTTCTCTTGCATAGTTTATCTGCTATTAAGTTTTTTGTACCTCTAAACATTACTGACCTGTGGCATTTTTGTATCTTTTTTTTCCAGGCATATCGTTGAGTATGGATCAGGTACACTCATCAAATGCAAATTTTATTGTTATGGTCACAAAGGTATTTTATTGTTGATTGTAATTTTTCTTTTTTCATATGTAGTGGAATGTACTTAGAGATCATGCAGAGAAAATTGACAAGGCACTTGCTGATTCCTAGGAAGTTAGTGGATTTGGGACAGGGTGTTAGGATCTTTGGTTTTGGTTACAAGCAACTGGAATGGAATTGGATGGATGCTATGTTTCTGTCTTTGTATCTGCTAAGGTGATAACTGTGTTTTTGGAGGTTAAGTAATCTATGTGTAGTACCTTGGAACCCTTTATGGAGACTTAATTACACTAGCTAATTATTAGTGCTCTGCTTTCGTTGCTGGAGGATTTGACATATTTCGTTCCTTTTGCTTGCTGGATTGTTCTAGCCCTCAACTTTGTAGATGAGATAATTTAAATTTATCTATTTTAAGCAAGAATAATCGTTCACTATGAGACACATAAAATTATATACTTGAGAAAAAATAATTTTGTGATTATAAGACAAATTTTCATTCAATAATTAGAAAAGCACTTGCCGAACCTGTCTACAGAACCCATTGGCGGAAGGCAATCAATGTCATCAACGACGGTATTTCCACTGTGCCTTCCTAAACTGAAGGAGAGTAAAAATGAATGGATGACTTCCCAATTTGCCTTCTAGGTCTTAGAGTATCACTGGCGCATACAGTGCAAATTAATGTTACGATATCACTAGGTCTTACACGGTACAAAAAAGTTAATAAAAGTATTTCCTTTTATTTTTCAGAATGAATACCACATGGGAAACTCGAGGATGTATATTTCATCTCAAACTTATCTTCCAAAAGGTGTCCCAAGATGTAAAATATATGTAGGCTTAACATAACATGCACTCCTCTACCTCGCGGATGAAAATATATGAAGTCTCTCGCTCTAGAAAAAGATCGTCACCCCATTTGGAAAGAGGTTATTTAGACCTGAGGGAAGAAGGGTTACTTTATTCAATAGATGGCACATTCGGCCACCAGTGCAAGTTTGAGGCCTGAAAAGGGAACCAAAAAAGCATTCCATTGATTAAAGAGTCGGGATACTGAGAGAGCCGAGGCCAAGCACTCTGGGCAGTATCTGCAGAATAGTGAATCAGATTATTAAGTTTGCGAAAGAGAGACATTAGGAAAAAGGGTAGAAAAGATTAACAAGTGTTACCAAGCTAAGTTTCACAATACTTTACCTCCCCCAATCGAGCCTTAATCTTCAAAGGCACAAAGTCATCTGCCCGTGTTGTTCCTACATTTACAATTGCTGTAGGAACCCCCGCCTCGTGAGCTGCACTGAAAAGTTCAATTCCAGAGGTACTATCAACTGAAGGTTCAACGAGCACAAAAAGGGTAGGCACTAACCACACGACTCTTCACTTAGTTGAAAACCTCACTTGAAGGGAAATATTTGCTGGGCTTCTACATCATAGTCTAGGTGTTTAAATAGAAATTTACGCACTTGACTAAATAGTGACAATAAACCACATGCACTTGTTCAAAAAGTTTATATGTATTGAATAAATATATCACAACCAATTTCAACCAATCATGCAAGTAAATCATGTACCTCTCCAACAAAAAATTTTTTGACTTAAAATTGATTGCATAATCAGTAGGAATAGAAATTCTCAGAATTTAGTCCACATCACATTGCAAATCATTTATCTGTGAAACAACCACTGACAAAATGCATCCAAGTGCATAAGACTTCAACACAGTGGGAACTCTAGAAGAATTCAAATGTGCACAAGTCCTGTTTTTACAGAGACTATTTCCATGACTCATATTTGAGATCTCTAGGTTACAATAGAGTAATATAACTGTTGCACAAATACCTGACAAGTCGGAAAGCAGAAAAGGTTGTTAAAGATGATCCTAATACAAGGAAAGCATCACATGCTTTTGCTGCTTCAATTGCCTTGTCTGCTCTATCCTTGGGGACGTTATCACCAAAGAAAACAACCTTCAATATGATCCCATGAAAATGGACATTAGTAAACAGCTTTAACTGCTCTGTTTCTGCTATGATGCCATGTTATCTTGTTTGAGCTCATCACTTAAAACACAAATGGCCAGACACAGAATCCTTCTGTCCCTCCTCCCCTCAAGACCCCAAAAAAGGCTCACCAAAAGGAAATGGGACAGGAATAGATGTAAAAAGATATATGGGTAACCATATCTATCCCAAAAGGGTTGCAATTACAAGAAATGAATAAATTAAAATCTTTGCTAGATTCAGTCACACACTTACACAAGTGAAACCATTCAAACCAGAATCATGTAACATCCATAGCCAACCATTTTCTGAATAAATGACAAGCATATAAACACTTTATTATTGATTATAAGCTGTCCTGGAGTTATCCGCAAAATGGAGTTTCTTTGCTAGACAATTTGTGAAAATGAATAAAAATCAAATTTAAAGATAATAGAATGATGTACAAAAGCAGTAGGTAAGCAACTAAAAATATTTGCCGAACCAAAAAGTGAGAACATGTCAAAACTCATAACATAAAGGTAGGAACTGTTCTCTGTTAATTTTCATCATAAATTACTGGCACGGAGACATAGTGACTCACAATGTTATGAAATTAGAATATCAGAGCAGAAATGCATATAATTAAGCAGCAATTTTGTTTCAAGAAACAAAATGTTACATCGGGTTTGAGCACTCCATTGCATTTTGGGCAAGTAGGTATATCAAAATCATCCTCCCAGAACTTTTCATTGATTTCAATGTCGCCATCAGGCCTCTGCTTCATGCCAAAACTCTTGTCTGATCCAAGACTTCCATAGTCCAAACTTTCAATGGCTGCCGCCCACTGTAGTCAGAACATGATTTAGAATATAGTAGAGACACAAAAGTACAACATTTCAACAATTGAACCCAAAAGAAAAAGAAAAGAGTGCAGACAACATTAAAAAGGGAATGAAGGGCAAAGTCATGATTGAGGTCAAAGAGCACCTACCAAGACACTTTCAGCACAGAAGACAACAAACACATAAGGAAGATTTTGATACTCTATTCCTTAGCTTTTTCCAACCAAAAACGTTATCCTTGTAAGCAGTAAATTTTAGTTGATTCTTCCTCGTTAGTTCTATACATTCAAAAGCTTTGATGCTCCAAGTGATTTAAACTGAAGAAATTTTTTTTTTTTTAATAATTCAGAATACTGTCACAAGAATCGAAGTTTAGAAAATCATCAGTTTTACATCAGCACAGTATACTACCACACATTCAAATAGGATTTAATTGCACCCAAATTTAACCAGTGAAATTGGCATTTGATAGATACTGTGGCACTTGGAATTAGTCATTTCCCTTCCTTCTTCTCTTTTCAATCCATCGCCAGGCTTTCATGCACTCTGCTACTTGCCTTTCTTTCCTCCATCAAACTTTGTGAAGGTCATCTCTTCTACTCTAGAGGGGTCATTGCTCAGATAAGGCCCTAATTACACTAACTATAAATCCCAAACCCACATATCCTATATTCTTTCCAAGGAAGAAAGAAATTTTGACTTAGAATCACACCAACTGCCAACACAAGAGCATGATCCCTAAATTTAACCTCTCTACTAGTTTGACTAGAATCTGCAGACTTGAAACTCAAAAAATGCCAATGCTAGGTTATAAGGACTTGTTAACCAGGAAAAAGAAAAAATGACTCCAATTATTAACAGCCTCAGGTGTCAACTAAAAGCCATCCATAAACTCACCTCTTAAATTTTAAAAAGAAAATAGTATAGGTCACATAAGAAGGCAAGATATGCAATACCATTGAAAAGAAAAAATAAAAAAGTCAACTGCACAAAAACTTACCTTTGGATTAAGGGCCTTTAATTGGTCTTGAAATAAATATCGGCTAAAGGAAAAACTGCAGTCAAGACATATCACAGAATATACAGTCCCGTGTAATTCAAGTGGATTGCTCCCAGCACAATGGTGTAATCTGACACAAGCCATAATTAGATAATTATACCCTTGGATCTTCCATAACAATGTAAGGCCTGTCAAACAAGGGCAGGGACAGACAACCATTTACCTGTCAACATTCTGTGTAACCATAAAATTAAGCCTACCAACTTTTTCTAAGGAAGCTAAGGCATACTGTGCTGCACCAGGCTGTGCTGCAGTAAATTGCCTCCACCCAGCATAGCTCCTTGCCCAATACCGTCTACGGGTCCTAACCGAATGGAGAAATTCCTGTTCACGGAAGGTCCAGAAAAAGCACAAGTTAAGGACATAAATTTTGATTTTCTTTATTTTCATGATAGAGAGCAAATCTAACAAAGAGGTTAATTCACAACTCCACAACTGAGCCAAGACTTAAAGGAATTGGGCAACAGTACATTAAAAAACATTCCTCTTCAATTTCCATACAATTTAGGAAGATGAGCTGTGTCGATCCCCTTCATAGAAAATGGCATGTCACCATGACCAACATATTGAAAAGACAAGAGATTAAATTTAAGTATTGACTTTCCAGGAAATAATGATTTCCCAGAGTACTAAAGATGTCTCTAGCCATCATGTACCAGTCCACTGGTTAGGTACTTGACCCATACTGATAAGTCAAGTGTTTTCAAATCATTGGCCCTATATAAGGTGTATTACTTGTAGTTAATCAGAATAAAAGCTATTAAGAATTTTGGTTTTGAATAGGTGATATTGCATTGTCCAAAATCATAGCATAATTAATTTCTGAAAATAAAAGTTTTTTATCAGAGGACTGTTAGAGACAACAGTTAGTTTGCACTTTTAATTATTGTGAAACCTTTTTTTCTATTTTAACTTCTATTACAGATAGAATTATATAAAATGAGAGCTAGATATCATGTCACATGCCTTTAGATCACCTGATGGGTGACTGGTCGGAAACCACTACTGTAAGCTCCATTTGGGCTGCAAGCAAATGAATAATATCCCTAGTTAAAGGTATAAATAGAAGAAAAAGAAAGGAGAACACATAGAGGGAAAGCCCAGAATAGCATCACCATGGTCAATGTATCAAAGATAAACACAAAAACAAGAAGATTTGAACTGTGAACTAAAATGGATGTCAGATCATAATCAGCAGGGATGAAAAAATATATCAGCGCATGAACAAAGTGGATCACCACGCCAACTCCTGAACAGAATAGCAAAATATTTTGCAGCAAATTGAAGGGGGAAGACTATTGACAATAGCAACAGATACAAAAAAAGATGGATTAGTGCATATTGCATAGTCAACGGAGTGGAAGGACACACAACTCAGCTCAAGTTGAAGTATACAAGCATAAAACAAGGAAAACTAAATTACATGGATTTTTTCCTTTTTTTTTTTTAAAGAAAATGGAAAGCTTAGCCAAAATGTATCAGTTTATATGCAATTAGTGCATGCAAAGGAACATCTGACAAAATAAGGTGAGTGGAAAGCATGTGCAGCAAAATGCTGAACCGTTGGATCAATCAACTGAGTATCCCATAAAAGGCTGATCATATGAAAAAAGATCAATTAGAAAAGATAGATGCATGACAAAATGAACTCAATGAAAACCATCACGTAAGTGAAAAACCAGCCAACACCATCTATGTCTTCTACAGCATACAGAAATGGAAGAAGGAGCTGCAGGACCTTATTTAGAAAACAAATGCATATATATATATATATATATATATATATATATACAGTCTTGTGAGCAAAAGAAGTAAACTCAACTAAGCCCCTGAAGAGTAAACAATGAGAGATGGAACCTTCTATAGTCTGGAATCCCACATTCAGTACTAATTCCAGCTCCAGTCAACACCATTAGTCTAGTGCTGCAACAATATACAGACAGAAACAAAAAACATAGCAAAGACGGTCACCATTCAGGAAACTACTACCCATTATTTTATTTAAAAAAAAAAGGCAATACATAAAGCTGACAAGCATTGTCACAGATGTATAGTTAATCAAAGACAAAACCAAAACGGACATCCACGTGCACAGAGTGAAGAATAGCATTTCTAATCGTAATAGATAGATAGTTGCAAACAAGAATGACCTCTGATCAATAAATTGATACAAAAGGTTGACATCTTTTGAACTAGGAGGATCCGAATCAGGAACTATCTTCTTGTCCCTCAAGAGTGTTGAAGGGAGCTGCTGGTTTCCAGATAAAGTCGATACGTGTGAAAAGCCTCCTGCTTGAAGAGAAACAACAACGCTTTGTCCTCCAAGTCCAACAATCGATGATGATTTCCAAGTTATGGGAGGACTCGGTAGAACAACAAGAAGAACATCTAAAATGGAAATAGTACAATTAGTAATGTTAATAAAACAGCACATTAGATCTATTAACTACAGAGAACAATGATGATAATAATAATGATGACGACGACGACGATAATCATGATCACAACAACAATAATAAAAATGAATGTAATACAATATCAGACTTGCCTTTCACCATTCTCCCAAGAACCTTCCTTTCGCTTCTGAAACCCTGCAACACAACAGAGAAATAGATTAAACAACGTTCCCAAGAGGAAGGGAAACTTGGTCCATTGAATTGAACTTTCTACTTTTTTGGTTTTTGAGAGAGAGACAGAGACGCAACATACGGAAGAGCGCGCAGGGACAGGAGAACGCAAAAGCATGATAGCATTAGGATAGAGATCCTAGTGCTGGTCGAGATAATTTGTTGATTATTGGCGAGTATTATAATACGGACTTGATTTGGAAGCAGCGCTGCCCCGGTGTCCTGTTCGGCTTGTCTTTGCCTTCTTATGGCTCGAGAGCGGTACTGCTGCTTTTTGGATAATAAATAAATTAATAAATATATATATATATATATATATATATATATATAGTAGCCCTAGCAATTGCAATGAAAATGCTGCTTCTACTTGTTCCACATTGCTTTCTCCGTCGGTTATAACTCCTAACCGCGGGCGTTTAAAGACCGTTTTATTCCTAATATTTAATAAATTTCATCCATTCCTTTATTTATTATTAATTTCTTTTTTTTTCATGAAAATTTTCTCCATTTAACAATCAATCATCCTGGTACTAGAATAAAAATTTGAGATATATTAAAAATTAAAAAAAAAACCATAAATCTTGTATATGATGTTATTCTCCTCGTAATAAAATTTGTTCTCTTAATTTACAACAAAAATTTATGTTAATTTTTTTATGAAATGAAATAAAATAAATTTAACTATATATTGAACAACTAAAATGAAGCTATCAAAAATTTGATATATTTTTAAAAAAATTTCTTAAAATATTTATAATATTATAAATAAAATAACTATTGATATAATAATGAAGATATTAAAAAAATATATGTTTAACAAATATCATCCTTGATATTTATAGAAATACTTGTGATTTTTATTTAAAAGTTAAAAACTTAATAATTTATTAAATGACTATGAGTTTAAATAATAAAAATATAATTTTTTTTTATTTTTTATCATTTATTTTATTATTTGTTTGCTATAGTTAGATTAATAATTATGTGGTTTTATGCCACATATAGGTCATAAAAGGCACCAACTTTTATATATATATATATATATATATATATATATATATATAACCCAAACAATTACCCACAATTTTTAAAATATTGAAAATATAAAAAATTCTTAGTAATTTTCAAATTCATATACATAAATAAAATAATCTTATAAATTAAAATTTTATATGATAAAAAAGTAAATTGCAATATATCTTAATAATATAGTAGATAAATTTTAAACTAAATATTTTTATTAATAAGTTGTAAAAGTAGTTCACACCAATGATTGTATAATATTATACTTATTTTTTTTAAATAATTGATACATTAAAAATTATTGTGTCTATATATTTTTTAATAAATAATTTAAAATCAAATTCTTTAACTTATTGAAATGAGCTAAGTATTTCATATTCATATAAATAAACCAAAGACTTGCATAAAATATTCTTTCAAATATAGAGGATTGACCTAGCACTATTGGGCCTAGACAAGAAAAGGCATATATGTAAGTAACATGTGTTAGCCTCAATTCATCACAAGAAAAAAGAATAAAAAAATGGCATATATATAAGGAAAGATGCATTATGTTCTTTGTTACAATGCATGAATCTCGTGTCATATATATTATAGTTTGATTAAATTATTAGTAACTTACTTCCCTATCATTATGAAGGACATGTTTTTGGTTAGCTTGGCTTACATTCAGGGTGATGAGAATAAATGGCCTTCCATGCATTCTTATACATTGCATTGACAATGGAGAGGCCAAAGTAAGGCTTGTTGGACAATTTTTTGTTTTTGGCATATTATTAAATACAAGTCAGCATATTAATTGCATCAAAAGTAATGTCATCAACATAGTCGTAATCCTTGAAACAAATTATGCATCCAAAATTAAGTCAAGTTAAAGTAGTTAATGACATGCAATGTAGTAAAAATAATAAACACATTATCCTTTTGTTAGAAATAATCGTACATTCTTCTCCTCTTTGGAATGACAAATGCAAGGACATATGGTTAACAAATTAAACTTTTCCTAACAATTATGGAGTTTTATTTGCTTAACACTTACACTTATTTATAGAAATTACTTTTGAATGAGTTCTATAATTGTTATCATATTTAGCCCCATTACCAATTTCTTACACTTTGTCACTAAGTTCATAACTGACCTGTATAAATGTTTTGTGTGCAATTGAAGTCAAGGAAGTTAGGTGATTGAGGAAAAAGTTGAAGTTGAATTGCATTGGCTTGCAAAAGAATAAAAATGACAAAGAAAGCCAATTTAAGCAGGATGTCACTCATTATTTAAAATGACAAAGATATACTGTTCTTGGAGTAGGTAAATGCTTTGATTTATGAAAAATTGGAAAGAATGTTTGCAAACTATCTCCTTGAATTCAAAAAGACAACAACTATAACTAAAGGCAAGGTTCTTGGGGTTTAATACAACCTTGAAAGAACAAGGCCTTGTAATACCATTATGTAATGTTGGTTTGCTTATCACTTTATAATAGAACATGAAACTATCTTTAATCATAGCTTCAACCTCACAATACCACATAGATATAATTTGTATTGGGACTTGGAAAAAATCACAATTAGTGAATGACTTTTGGAATTGTCTCTCAAAGACAAAATTTGTCACACAAGGAACCACCTTATTTATTAAGACAAAATTTGCTTCAACTTTCTTCTTAATTTTGTCACTCAAAGCATTCTAATATTGTTCAACAAATTGCGTGAGAGCACTTTATGCATGGACATACTTGATAAAACAAGAGTTCATGTCCTCACTTCTTTGAGTGGTGGACATACCTATCCAAAAACTCAGCTTCACGTATATGGACACCTATTTTTGTTTCTTTTTATATTTAGTTTTTTTTAATAAGTTTTATATTTATTGAAGTTGATTAGAATATATTTTGTAGTTTGAGTATATTTTGGAAAAGTTTTGAGAATTTGTACTTTTAATAGGAAAAATTTTTAGCATTTCATCATTATGACATTTGTCTCTTATTTCAAGTTTTTTACTAACTTAAAGTTATAGATTGGAAAAGTGGTCTTGGGTGAAGTTGTAGTAAATATTTCAAATTTTTTAGATTAGGGTTATGAGTTTAAATCTTAGTTGGTTTGGGTTTTAAAACATTACTTCAAAGATAGAATTAAAAAATTTAAGTAAAAATCCTAATTAAAGTAGGATTTTCATTTGTGAACTAAGTATTTAAATGGACATAACCCTAACTTCTAACATCTAGATTTGGTGATTTAAAAGCCTAGATTAAATTGCACATTTAGGTCAACAATTTTTATGAGGAAATACAAACTAGATTAGTTGTTTAATAGTTCAAAAATAGTTAAGAAGTTGCTTAAGAATCTATCACAGGCTAAACAGAGTTAGTCTTGGTTTTTAGCTTATGAATTGGACTTTAGACCTTTTTTTAGGCAAGACTAAATGTGTGGAAAAGTAAAAGAGGACTACAACTTTGACGAAAAATACATTATATAATTTAAACTATATCTATTCATAACTAAGCTTGAAACTCATTACACGAATTTTCCCATAATTAAAGAAATAAGTTTATTATAACCTTGAGAATTTAAGAGATGTATTTTTAGGATTGTCTTAAGTTCTCTTGTGTTTGTAATATATGTTCTCTAGGATATAAATAAGAAATTTTTTAGATATAGACAAGAGAGGGAAAAGAGAGAGGAGACAAATTTATAGGGAGGGTAATAAATATAGCTTTAGTAAGAATTTAGATTTTTTTTTCCTTTTTAAGTATGTGTAGCTAGGATTTTTCCACAATTTTAAGGGATTTCAAAATGTATATTTTAATGGAATATGTTATTTTATTTTCTTTTCTATTAGAACCATTTGAGTTATTTTGATTAGATTATTGAATAATTGTTTGTTCAATTCATTTGTTTAGGTTTGCTAAATTAATTAAATAATAGTTAATTGTTAGAGTTAAAAATTGTGACATGTATTTATCCTATCCTTAATTACCAAGTAACAATTAATAGTAAGAGATTATGAACGTGTTTTCTTCTTATTGTTAAGAATAACTTAATACAAGTTGAACAGTCCAAACTTATATGATTATTACTTAAATTAACCTATTTTCCTAATTCTTAAGGATGCTAGTATGTATCTCCAGAGAGTTTGTTTTAAGGGAATAATAGTTAAAGTCTAAGTGGAGAGTTTGTTCTACTTAATGAATATCTAAACAAGAATTTAGGTAATAAAATTTGTTATTATCTAGAGTTAATAGTTTCAATATAATTAAGATAACATTGTGAATAATCGAAAGTATCAAATATCATAGTTACGAAAGAAGCCATATTTGAAATTTTTTTAATTGATATTTCTATAAATTGTTTTGTCTAATCAAATCATTTAATTCAATTGTTATAGAGTCAAAATTCAACATTACCCTTCTCATTCATATTAGTGTCTTTAAGTTTTAATTATGACATTAGATTGATAACACTTTTTGTGAGATTGACCCTTATTCATACTATCTATCATGACATGATCAAGAGTAGTAGTTGTCTTCATAACTACGAAAAATTAATTACCTTATTCTCAATTATGCAACGTTAGATAGTGTGAATAAGGGTCAATCCCTTAAGGAGTGCTATCATTTAAATGCCAGATAAACAAGACCTAAAACATTAATATAAAGGGAACATAATTTGAATTCTAACTTTATGCTAATTGAAGTAAACAAAACAACTTGTAAAAATATTAATTAATGAGATTTCATTTCTAAGTTTATTCACAATTATAATATTTGATACTTTCAATTATTTATAATGTTATTTGAATTTTGTTGGAACTATTAACCCTATATAATAATAAACTTTATTATTTGAATTCTCTTTTAGCCATTTATTAAATAAAACAAATTCTCATCTTAGACTCTAACCACTATACCCTTAAATGAAGATGTTTACAGTTATATATTAGCAGTCTTAAGAATTAGAAAAATATGTTAATTTAGGTAACAATTACACAAGATTTGATCGTTTAACTTGCATTGAGTTATTTAGAATAATAAGAAAAAAACTTGTCTATAATCTCTTACTATTATTCCTACTTAGTTATTAGGAATAGGATAAATACAAATTATAATCCTTAACTCCAACAAATGATATTCATTTAATTAATTCAACATACTTAGCCAAATCAATTGAATAAATAATCATTTACCAATCTAATGAAAATAACTCAAATAATTCTAATAGAAAGAGATCAACATAAAAATAATCTATTATATCAGGATGTCAATCATTTTAATATTCCTTTAAAACTATTGAAAAACCCTAGCTATATGTACTTAAAAATTGAATTCTTTTTAAACTATTTACCACCCTTCTTGTGTGTCCAACTCCTCTTTCTTCTCCCTTTTTGCTCTCAAAAACTAAAAGGTTCCTTATTTATGTCAAACATTAGCAATTCTAAGACACTATAAAAGTCTCCTAAATTCTTGATTTTACAAAAAAATTATATCTTTAACTATGATAGAATTCCTATAATGAGTTCCAAGCTACTTTTGGAAGAGAGATAGTCTGAATTATGGTCTACATTCTTCATAAATGTTGTAGTCCTCTTTGTTAGCTTTCCAATGCAACTATTATTGTCCAAAATAAAGGTAGAAAGTCCAATTTATGATCTAAAATTGAGACAAACTCAATTATTTCCAAACCATTAAAAATTTGATATGGGCTTGGATCTCTTCTTAGAAATTGTAAGTCAAAACATGAAATTCAATTTGGGCTTTTCACTCCTATTATAATTTGGACTTTCATTTTTTGCCTTATTCTTGAAACTATGTCTTCACATCGAAACGAACTTAGATTTGGACTCACAACCCCAATCTAGAAAATTTAATGTGTTTGTTATAATTTCATTGATGACCATTTTTCTAATCTATACCTTTAAGTAAGTAAAAAAAACTAAAATAATTGGAAAATGTTAAAATTGTAAAATGTTGAAATTTGTCTTACTGAAAACACCAATTTTCAAAAATTTTCCAAAATAAGTTTATATCACAAAACATATTTTAATCAACTTAAATATGTATAAAACTTATTAAAAAACTAAATAATCAAGACAATAAATAAATAAATTTTCACTTATCAAATTTTTCCACACTTAGTTTTTGCACATCCTTGAGCAAAACAAAATTAAACTCAAAGGAATAGTAAAATGCACACTAGTTATATCTCAAGATACTATTGTAATGCACACACTAATTACTTTCAATTCTCAACCAACATGCACACCTAACTTAAAAATGCAACAATGTTTAATAAAATAACAGCAACATACTCAACTTTCTTCCTCTTTATTCATAATTTCTCTCAATTAAGTAATGTAGGTCTTGTAATAACATAATTAAGTAATGTGTAATTTATCAATTAACCATTCTTCTTTACTAATACAAACTAGGTAGGAAAATTAAAGTCTTTCATATTAAAGTAGAAAATTAAAATCAATATTCTTTCTTGATACATACTAAAAAAATTAGAAAAAATACATCAAGGTGCTTTACATACTTATGTTCAAGTCATCATTTGATATTAGTGTTAACACTTTTGATGAAGGACACCTAATTATTAGGCAACTTCAATAATGGAGTTGAATTAAAATTTTGCATTTTTTCCTTTTTTCTAATACCTTATTTAGTTAAACTCAAGTTTAGGACTAGTTTAAAAAGAATAGTTTGAAGATAAACCACACATTTCTCAATCATACTTTTTTCCAAAATGCACATAAGAAACATTATTTCAATTTAGTATTAAAAAGTCAAGCACACTTACCACTATTTTACAAAACATTACTAAAATCTTAAGTCAAGCACACTATTGAAAAACCTTAGTTACATATACTTACAAACTAAATTCTTCTAAGCTACACCCTTCTTATGTGTCCATTTTTTTTCTTTTCTCTCCCTTTCTCTTAGCAACTAAAAGGTTTTTATTTATATCCTAAAGAATGTGTAGTAGATACAATAAAACCTAAAGGCACTCCTAAAAAAATTTCTAAATTCTTGAGATTACAAAAAATTCATTTTCTTAAATATGGTAGAATTCTTATAATGAGTTATAAGCTAATTTTTTAATGGATATAGTTTAAATTTGGGTCTTATCCAAATATCAAAATATGAATGGATATTTTTTCCAACCCTTCTAGTCTTATCCAAAACAAAGGCCCATAGCCCAATTTATAATTTAAAAATTGAGACTAACGTTAATTCAATCAAGCCTGTGACAAATTTTACAATGAATTCTCAAATATATTTGGACCATTAAACAACTGATATAGGCTTCGATGTCTTCATAGGAATTTTAGGTTGGAATATGAACTCTAATTTAGGATTTAAATCACCTTATTTGGATCTTTAAAGTTCAAGTTATGCTCATTCAAATATACAATACTTGAATGGGAATCTTACTCCTATTAAAATTTGAACTTTCATTTTTTACCTTGTCTTTAAAGTCATGTCTTAAGGCCAATCTGGAAAATTCAAAATGTCTACTACAACTTCATTAAAGACCTCTTTTTCAAATCTAGACCTTGAAATCAATGAAAAATTTGAAATAAGTGACATAGACCTACTAAAGTTCAAATTCTCAAAATGTCCCTAAAATATATCTAAATCACAAAATGTATTCTAATAAGTTTAAATAGGTATAAAAATTATTAAAAATAACTAGATATAAATTAAAATAAATAAATAAATTCTCACTTATTATTTTAATGATAGCTATCAGTGAATTTAACCATTAATTCATTTCCAGCTTGCATTTTGCAAGCATAAAACCCCATTATTCTTCAAAATTAGTGTCATTAAGTCATACACAATTCTTTCAAGACTAGTTTTCATGGATTTTACTCCTTCTAGCTACCTATTTTCTTTGGATTGTTTGACATTATATGCTAAAGATACAATTTATGTTGCACTCTACTTAAAATGATCTCTACTACTTTAGTAATGAAATTGCATTGGTCAGTGAGAATCGTGGACAATTATTTCTCATTCATGTATTATAGCTAACTTTGGAACACCCTCTAATATGAGTCAACTGACTCATCAAATAGCAGGGCACTCTAAAAGGATTAATTGACCATAATGATTTATCTCAACAAATGGCATATAATATTTGTTAACTAGCTAAGTCAAATTGAAAGAAATTTACATCTCTAAACTCTTGGTATGCAGGTTTACTATGATGTCAGCCTAAAAAATATTTTTCAAGTAACCCTACTTATTTGATTAAAAAGCATTCAAAAAGTCCTTTGTTTTTTTATATATCTCCTAAAACATAAGATTAATAGCTTTAACATCGCCTTTGGACCATTGTGATCTTCTTACCTTGTCAATGTGATTATAAAGGTCATTAGGCAAGCGACTCATTTCTTTATACCCTCTAAGCTTTAAGACAATGGATCTAATAACCTTCATGGGTATAATGTGAACCATGTCCCTTATCTTGAGATCCCTTTAGGCATTGCTAGGTATATTTCAAAAGCCTTACATTATTAGGACTAAGTTAGTGGTTGTGATCATCACACCTACGAGTGATTTTTTACTGGTTACATATTTTCATCACATTTACATTAGCCAAACACTCAAACCTAAAACTAGGTCATTGGTTGCATAAAAAGTTGCCTCGAGACTTGTGAACTCTAGCTCAATTGCAAATAATAGTCTATTATCTTACTTCATGGTCATAATTTTGCCTAACACCTTGTTTAACTACATTAAAACCTTTAGACCTTATGTATTTCTAATAGTAATCAATGATCTTATCCACCTCATCAAAAAAGATACCCATTATAGGAATTTTGATAATAGTTCCTAGAGTTTCACCTTAGGAATTATTTTCATCATTGTCATCCATTGCAATTGTTTTCATATGATTATTGAAAGAACAGGTTGTTATAGTATCCTTAACCTCAATGAAGGCTAAAGGCCCATTTAATGCTACTGTGGCCATGTATATATAATATACCTAAAATAATACAAGTTGATTTGTTTATACAAATAGGGGTGAATTCAACCAAGGATCATAATTTGCTCAATGCTAACATACTATGTCAGTAAACTTAAACACCAAGCACATGCATTCCTTAAAATGCCCATATTTTTTAACTATTAAACCTACCCATTGTTTCTTTGAGGTCAAATATAGGGAAATTTAACCTACCAATCAAGAAAACATGGGATATTTGAACAATTATGATACAAAATGGACAAGGGGCAATTTACCTTTATAAGAAAGGGTCAATTTTTTTTTTTTATCATAATATTTCTTAAGAGAGGGATAAGTGTGATGGCCATAGAGAATGGAAAGTAAGATTGCTTTGAAGGAATAAGATGCAATTTTAGGATTCATTCTCAAAAGCTTGCTTGGAGATAATTAAAGGTTTAGCCATTTTACCATTTTGGCCTTTAGACTTTAAGTGTATAAAATGAAATTCCTATCTGTACATAATGTGAAGGTAAGTATCATAAAAAAGGCTCAACAATTGGTCTAATTATATGATGGCTCAACTATTATATAAGACACCAAAAAAAATCTTTTCCCAAACATCTAATATTGCTAAAAGGTTTAAAACTTTATAGAGGGTAAGTGATATTTGGATACATTTATCTAACACCTTAAGAAAGATATAAAATGTTTTGGTAAAATTAAAGGACATCTTACAATTTATATGACATTGAAATAATGTTTTTTCTTGATTTGTATGTAACCATTAAGTTATAGCCAAAACAACAACAACATATTATTGTCGTTGCATCCAGATATCTTGATAGGATTTCCAGTTACTATGGAGCCAAGTTTATTTATTGGCTTTGCTATTGGGACAAATTAATCTATATAATTTACTTCATAATGATAACCATGAAGAAAAGCATAAAAAATTGAGTGGTTCAAATGTTTATGCAAACTCCCATGAGTAGCTTATTAAAAAATTAAATATTTGTATCTTGGTCATTTTCATCTAGCATTACTTGATGCAACTTCTTAAACATCCTATTCTACAAAGTATGATAAATGGAAACAAAATAGGATATCCTTTGGTGCCACTCAAGGATTTGGCTAAGATTTTCATTTAAGTCATCCTTAATGACTTAAAATGCCACATGTTATTGTGCTATGATAGACACCTTAGCCTGTGAGTGAAATTCATTCAGTAGTTTTTAATCTATATGATTTTAGAAATAATTTAAGCAAAAGGTTAGAAATAACTATACCTTCAATAAAGTTTGTGAAGTGAAATGTCCATTTCATAGCCTAATCACTAACAACATGTATATCCTACAATCATGGTTACCATGAGTGAAGGAGATAAAATATAATTACAATTTGTTTCATAAAAAGCTTATATTTACTAAAAATTTAGCATAACAACTTTAGAGGTTAGTTCTAACTATAAAAAAGACTATATACAAGTTGTTTAGTTAAGTTTTGGTGACTTACTTATTACTTCGACTTAAGAAACCCCTTGTTGCCATAAGATCCTAGTTAATATGGTCAAGGTCAAAAAAAGGGTCTAAAACAATCAAGGCATTTTGTATACAACAAATCTATTAACCAAAAAATAAAGAGCATTTTCATACTATTTAATAAAACACACCACATTTACAAAATTTATTCCTAGATAAATCTAGAAACAAGAATTTAATCAAACTATATGCAAGGGATTTTGGGAATGTTACTACTTCCACATATAGTGGGCCAAGACCATTCACAAAATTGAATATAACAACATTTTTACCTTGAATTTCTAATACATGTCATTAGTTGATGATTGTTATTTTGGAAAAAAAAAATTGCAAGCAAACAGTTGGATATTACTAATTGTTTATGTCCACGATCAATTACAATAAGATATAATATAACAATGAATCTACATGCAATTTTGTAGGACATTAAAAAAGCCAGCTATTTTTTATTTAGATAAATACACTGATCCATGTATGCATCGTCACTAGGCCAATCTTAAAAATAAGTGGCCCATTTAAAGGCAGCAAACTCCTTCACAATTATCTGTTCTTCTTTTCTTATGGACTTGGCATTCCTTTTTAATTAAAATGTTGAAGTATCTTAAGTGGCCTTCACAACCCAACTAGCCTACATATGAAGGGATGAAGGATTAATGTAATTGGGATAAAAAAAAAACTGCCACTATATAATAACATGTTAAGTTCAACACAAACATATATAATCATGAAGCAACTACTCCAATTGTTAATAAGAATAGTCAGTGCATAACATAGCAGAGTTTAGATGGTCCTTTAGACTCCAAAAGCCAATCCTTTATTAAAAGTGAAACTACCATAATGATGAACTACACAAAAAAAAAAGAAAATAAAAAAAGAAAGAAAGAGTGGTCTATAATATATTACAACAATACAAAAATGGCAATTGCAATAAATAATTTGATATAGCAAGTTAGGTATGAAACTCACATATACTTTTCCCTTAGTTGTAACAACTTTACGAATTTCTAGCCTTATCATCAACCTTTCGTTGACAATCACAAATTCATCATTACAATCCACAAGCCTAAGGAAATAGAAAACATTAAATGAATTAGATGGGAAAAGTAAATATGGATTTATTAGGATTTTGAGTGAACTTAATTGATTTGTGAAGAACCACCACCACTACAAATGACCTTCAAAATTTTGTTGTCATTCTTGTAAATTCTTTTGTTCTTTGAGGTTAGTGTATATACAAAAGGAGCTTTCAAACTTTTTCCATGTTTGGGCACACACCTAGAGCAACTATACATGCAAGTATGCTCTCTCTCGAGGTCCAAATCAAGGCTAAGTGGTTGGGTTGCCAAGCTTTGTCTACTAAGTAATATATCCTAGTTCTCCTCAAAAGTAGATAAGCCCTTATTGTGTACTTTAAAGGCATAAGTGAATTCTATTGGCATTATGTCATACGATGACAATGTTATGCCATTGAAACTCACTTTGGTGCCAAAATAATTAAGAAGGAAAATTGTACAATAACTATTTTAGTGCAAGGTTGTAACATTAGGATGCTTACAAAGGCAAAGTATATTGGCATTAGATGCCAAGCCCCATATAATGTTTTTGTGTTCTTACATTACTAAGCATTGCCCCATAGTTAGCTATGCCTTGGTTGTCATCTCCCACATCATGTGTAAAGAAAAATATGTCATCTACGTCAGCAAAAGTCTAGTATGTCAAGCTTCAAAGGTAGTTTCATGGGTCAAGGGAATTTTTGCTTACTATTCATGATGTGATCGAAGATTAAGCCCACCACAACCTTAATTCAACCAATAAGATGTATCCTTTAGTTTACGCTTCTTAGACCAAACACTCTATTTTCCATTGAATGTAAAAACTCAAATTGACATAATACAAATGATGTTATTAAGGGTTAAATAAATTGTTTGGGCTCAACTTGATAGCATCCTTACCTTAACAGGAATAGGGTCTTGCTTATGTTGCTCTCATACTTTTTTCCATTTAATCCCACTATTGAGCAAATGTTGTTCATGTAATGATCACGATAACCTAAAATAAAATTTAATAATTAGAATATATCAATGGTTATAAGTGCATTATTACTCAATTAATTAAAAGGAAATATAGGCAAAAGCATTGCATGGGCATACCAAACTTGTCCTCCATCATGGCCTAAGCTATTAACGTGTTAGCCCAAGCCCAAATTTGACCACTACATTACAATAGATCAATCGACCAATTTCAATATGGTCCAGATATAAGAACTACTCAAGTTAAATATTAAATCAATTAACATGGCATAAATGAAAACATAAAAAAAACAAAAATTATAATTATTGTGGTCAGAATTTTTCAACATCTTACTCGAAGGATGAATATGCAACCTTTGACACTTTACCTCAATAGCATGAACATGCACATAATTTTTCAACATCTTAGCTTTTCTATCCTTTACCACAATAACATGATATTGTTTGGAAACCTCTATGAATCACTCAAATGCATAGGACCCCCAATGATTCTACTTGTTTTTCTATAGTTCAACCACATCTTGCAAGTGGGACTTTGTAATTCCCTAGTTTAAAGTGGGGCAAAGATATGCTTTAAGTATAAACAATAAAAAGACACTTTTAGATTATTCCTCCTTTATGTCAACATTTGTTGTACGAATCAGAACATGATCATTCACATGACTTATGGTAAAAAATAATTCCTCTAATTTTGATATTTTCCTTTCACAAAATGTGAAGAGATGGTTTCATATCCTGTTGGGACCCTAATTATCTAACCAACAATTTTTGAATTGTTAGCCCTCCCTAAGTTTTGTTGAACTTCCAACTTTTTTGACTTCGACTCAAATTTTGCTAGTAACCATTATACTAAACACTTGTCATCCTGTATATTATGTATAGTCAAAATAGCTCAAAAATTGAGTTTGACAACCCACTATATTTGCTAATTAATCAAATGATCCACAACAGACAAGTCCCTCTTAGTAGAGCACTAAATATTTAGAAGCTTCAAGAGAGAATCCATGGATTCCATTAATAAACAAGTAAAACTAAGATATTTAATAAATTCACAAGTAATCATAAAAATATTTTTTAAAAAAAAAAAGTGCATCACTTAATATTTCTACATCTAAACATATATGGTAAAGTGTGCATATTTAAAAGAAAAAAAAAATTAAAAGCCCCTAATGACTTATATGAGTAAGTAAACCTTTATAGGTTTTCAACAAACAAAAAACATTAAGTCATATAGTATAAATTAAGCACATGGCATAATTTGAGGACTTTGTGGAATTATTAAGTATAGGCCTTTGGACACCCAAAACATGGCCTCTTCATTTCTAAACCATTAAATTTTTTGAGGAATTCTAAATTCATACCTATACAATATTTTACTAAGCAAGTAATTACCTAATAGTAGCAACACAATTTTTGTCCTATTTTTTAGCTCCCTTTTTGGTTTGTATATTTAATTAATTGAAAGTACTCTTATAAAGTAATCAACTATGACTTACTAGACAATTCTTCCTCATGGGTAATCCTTTATAACTGCTAAAAACCAAATGAAGAGATTATTACTTACTAATGATACCCTATACCATTGATTTATTTTTGTGATTGAGTATTATTATACATTACTCACCTTGTTTGCCACCTTCAGCTAGCTCCCTATATGTAAATTTAAAGGCTAATTGAGTTATATCTAGTGTTGCTTTCACAATACCTTCCATAAATGATGTATCTTTAGATGTTTTAGAGGCAAACATATGTAATACAAATCAAAAAGTAAAATATTTTACATAAAAAATGTGGTTTAATTATTAAGACAATCCAAATTAAAAATAAGAGGATTTGTGTGAATTCTTAGGATTGGAAATATGTCACTTTTACAATAAAGGGAATTTATGATGAATATCAATAAATAATATTCTTTAGTCTTCCCTTGCAAATGAAATACACCATTTTGATTACATCAATTCCTACGGTGTTGCCTTAGGTATGCTTGTATAGAATTTTCCCTAAGTAGGCTTGGAATATCTTATGTAGCTACAAGCATATGTTGGGTTTGTGTAAATGTTCATGCAAAACTACATCTTGCAAGAGTTAAATGAGATGGAACAATTAAAAGAGCAATTTTTGTTAAATATGGTAGGGTTTACTTAAGGTTGGCCATGACATAAATGAATTGGAAAAAAATCTTCAAACCCGTGTAATGTATACTTAGGGGTCTTCCAACCACTCAACAGATGCATAAATTTGATGAGTTAGAACTTTAAAGAAGGTTCCAAGATAATATATATTTTTGTGAAAAAAATTTTAATCAAAAAGGAAACATTGACTTCACAAGATAACTTCATAAGATAATGCATTTGTTATTGCAAAAAAAAACCTAAATTAAACAGGCCTAAACAAAAGATAATTGCAAGAAATCTAAGATTTAATAGAGAAAGAGAGGTACCTAAAATAGAGAAAGAGGAGTGGATGTAGTGATTTCATTCTTATTAGGTGTGTTCAACTCCTAAAATATGACTAAGTAATCTCAAACATGATGAAAGATGTGAGATAATTTTGCAATGTAATAAATCTCAGTGAACTAATCCCAAATATGATCAAGTTCTAAAAGATTCAATAAATTTTTAATCAAATTATCAAAATAAAATTGAAACAATATATGAAAGCATTTAAAATTGAACCCATTTTGAAAATATATATATATCAAAATTGATTAAATTGACAAGCACGAACAAATTGTAGAAAATAACAATGAAAAATCACTTGCATGAATAAAGTCCTAATTCAAGCAATTTAATAACTTAATTGAGGACTTATGGAGGCAAAAGACTTGGTTTGTTGACTTGAAATGGAGAATCAACAATCTAAAACCTTTGTTTTGCCAAAAATAAAAAGAGAGAGTGTGTGTGTGGGGATGCACAGAGAGAGTGTTTATTTGCCCTTTTTCTTTTTCTCAGGAATAGGTTTTATTTGGTTAAACAAAGTAGGATTTCTACTTTTTTTAAGAATGATAAATTGAATTTTTTTTATTTAACAAATATTCTTTTTGTCCTTTCCCTGATTATGCTCTTCTAACCATTTATCTCTTATATCCTTACATGACACTTTCTAAAAATGTTTGCCACCTACCTATTATTGCCATGCACCTAATTATCAGCTACATAGTCATCTCTTTTTGTTTTTAGCACTAATTCTAACTAGTAGTGACTTAATAGCTTATGTATTTTGTTGTTGCTTTTGAAATTATGATATGTATTCTAAATTTTTTAAAAATCAAATATAAGGCATTAAATGTGATTTTTCTATTGCAATAAATGCCTCTTTTTTTTTTTTACTCTTGAAAGAAAAAGAAAAATGAAACCTCAATCTTGTCATTTGTTCAAGATTATTGATAAGAACAAATTTATAAATTCTTTAAAATTGAGTTATCTATTTAGAGAGGGGAAAAGAAAAGAACTAAATTTTCTCATTAAACAATTTTTACTAGTTAGCTTATTCTTATAATAAAATTAACCTATTTTTATAATACTTTTTTGTTTAATTACATTTATTATATTTAAAATGTATATTGTAATTTTATTCACAATACCTAAGAATTTAATTTAGCTTAATAACTAAGAAATTTTCTTAATTCTCATGATTTTGACAAAGAAATTTTTTTTAAAAAAATCTTACAAATTTTGAATTAATATAATTGTAATACCAAGCATGCAACATACAGAGCGAGCGAAGATAGAAGTCATAATCCAATGGGCATTTTGTTTCCAATCTATCATTTGCAAAAAATTCATAAACTCAATAAATAAAATTGATTGTTGATCTTTATCAATGTTGGGTCTAAATTATCCTTTTTGTCTTTTTTTATTGCACAAGTTACAATTGATGGAGAGTTTTTTGGTAACATGGTAGAGTACCTAAAAAATAAAGTAAAGGCTAGCTATGGGGTGTCAAGTTGAGGTCTAGCATTAATACTCAAATGCTTAAGTCAAAGAGAACTATGAAGAGTAGAAAAGGGGTGCTAACTTAGAGGAGAAGAGATTAACCAAAGGTTGTGGAGGCATAAAGTGTTTATAAGCTACTTTGAGCTTTCCTATTAGATAACCCTTTAAAAATAGTACAGTATAGTGTCTTGATGCACTCTTAAGAAAGGAATGCAACAAACTTGGTGGAGGCCTATGAAGTGCTCTTAAAAAGGATAAGCTTGCTCAAACTCGGTCTGCTTTACCAACAAATCATCAGGGTTTAGAAATACAATTAACCATGGTAGGTGTCACACGGCCAAAATTTTCAACCAAAATTTTGAACCTTATGATGGAACCAAGACACTTCTTGGACTCAGCCAAATGCACACCTGTTGGTTACTAGAACATAATTACAAAAAACTCACACAATTAGAAGAGAAAGCACAAGCCTATACGAAAAACTTTCCCAACCTTTATTACTTTTCACATAAAAGTACAAAAGATGCCAAGACCTCTTTCCCTATGTCAAGTATTTCCCCTACACTTGTCGTGTGTCCCTTTTGTGGCCTTTGGTTACCACTTTAAACACATATTTATAGTGTGGTACCCCCAACTACTTAGAGATATGTATGACTCCAATCATGCATAGTGGGGCTCCCCACTTTGAGATAACTTCCTCACAAACTCCCAAGATCATGTCTCTTCATTCAAGGAGGGACTGTCACCTCATAATGGACTTGTTCAACCACTTTCTGCAACCACCCTTATTCTCTTTCCTTTAAGGAGTTCATATCACCTCACTTGGCTTGGGGACTTATTCAAGTATATGGAATACCGAGTTGTTAAGCTGTAATTTCAATTTTTTTCTCTTTCAACATTTTGAATTATATATTTTCTTATTGAAATTTTGATTTTGATTTTAAAGACTTAAGGAAATTTATGTACAAGCTAGATTAAATTTTGAGAATTTTTGGAATTTTGTGCTTTTCAACTAAAGAAAGTACTTACAACTTTTATTTTAAATACTTTGGGTGGAAAAAAAAGTTTAATTTTTAAGAGATGCATGTATGATCAAAACATTATAACATTTGGTCAAAATTTATGCATGCTCATCATTTTTGTAAACTTAATAACCAAAATTTTTTTCTCCAAATTAATTTTATTTTTAATTTATCAGATAGGTAAAAACAATATTGTCTTGGCTTGAAGGGGCAAAAATAGCTGTCAAAACGACATCATTTTGGAAATGGGGAAGTCTAAAGTGACATTATTTTGAAGCTAACAGAATTATGCTCGACACCAAAATGATGTCATCTTAGATGAAAGGGACTATGTTTGTTTAGTTCACAACCCAACTTACCTTATTCTAACTCAATTTTGGTATTCAACTATATTTTGGGCTCTAACAACTTGGTTTTGAGGTATGAGGGTTCAAAAGTTATGGCCATTGTATTTTAAAGGTTTGATTTCACAAACTTAAGGCATCAAATTAACCATTTTTAAGCTCTTGGGCAAGGATCCTACTCCTTCTTTTCATTGTTTTTTTTCTTTATTTTCTCTCTTTATTTTTTAATATTTTTTCTTTTTTTCTTACGTTTTTAATTTTCTTTTACAAAAAAATTTTTTTGAAAAAATAAATTTGTTTGTTTTCTTTGTTTTTATTTTGAAGGATAAGAATAAAAGAGAATAAAAGAAAAAACGAAAGAAATGATGAGTTTGTTGTGTTTGTGCGATGTTGGGGTATGCAAGTTTTAAACTTGATTTTGTCGCTTATTGAGTCATTGGTAGCTATTAGTTACATTTTATGTTTGCTATAATTCAAGTTAGGGATTTTGAAATTTTGTTCATCAATGTAAGGAATACGATTTATCCATTTGTGTTTTTAAAGGGAGTGTTATGTTAATGGGTAAAAATAAGGTTTGATCTTTGAAGAAGGGTGCGTAAATGATGGGTTGTGTTTTCAGACTCTAATTTGATTGGGCTTGGGTGAAAGAAGAATAGAGGAATCATTTTTTTATTTTTAATTTTTACAAACTTTTACTATGTTATGCATTGTTTTATTAATTGCAATAAATTAGGGTTTAAAGGAGAGAAAGGGGGTGGTTAGCCACCTTCTCAGCTAGTAGCCGATGTTTTTAATGATCAAACTTTGCTACAAGTCACCAAATAATTCAAAAAAAAAAAAAGACAATAAGAGATTTTTTGTCAATAAATCACACAAAAGCATTTGACTAATTTATAATTACAAAAGAAAATTAGAAAAGCTAACCTTTCAGTCTTTTTTGGCATGGCAAAGGAGCAAGAGAGGAAAATTTGAGTGCCAAAAAAAGAAATAAGTAGCTTGGAGCTCAAATAAGTATCCTTGTATGTGTTTTTTTTTCTTTATTTGAAGTGTTTAGTCTACTAGCTATTATTTGTAATGTGTTTTGTTTGCTTGTGATAGATTAGTTTGATTTATTAAGATAAATTTACTAGAAAAAGATAAAAGGTAATGATTTCCATTCTTCCTTTCAAGTGATTAGGTAATGAAATAGTTAGTGGTAGTAAATGGTACCCAAAAAGGACTAGGTTGTAGGGTAAAGTTTAATCTTTCTTATATGTTTATATTGTTACATTTAGATTATTTTAAGTCACCTTAATACAAAGAACAATAAGAATTCTAAAAAGAATAACCATTCATAGGATTAACAAGGGAGGTTATGAAAATAATTAACCAAATATGTGAAAACCAACCATAAAATCTAAATAAGAATAAAAATGTATTCATATGTGAATAGTATAAAGAAAAGCAAAGTCTATTACAAGGGTTGGACATAGTAGATATTTTTTTAATATGACAATTCACTCAATTTGCTTTTTGTGGCATCCTCAATAATACCTATAAAAGATAAAAAAAAAAAAGCAAGTGATTTATAAACATTGTATTGCCTTGTATATTGCTTTCTTAAATGTACGTGGGATTTTGATTATTATTATTGCTTTCCTATTTTGGTTTAAGTATTAAGTTTATAAAATTATTTCTTTCCCACTCTTAATTTTAAAAAAAAAAATCAAAGAAAAAGGCTCTCTACATGACAACGTTGTTGAAATTTCTTTTTTCTTCTGTCTCTTTCTTACATAATTACTATGCTTTCTTTACCATGTTTTTCTCTTTCCTATGCTTTTATAAGAGAACTAGCTCTATTTTTATTGGTTGATTAGATTGTTGGATCTCAACTATTGAAATGGTACTTTAAGCACTATTGCAAAAACAATACATTTGACTTGTATCCTTTTTTTTTTAATTTTTTGAACTAAAGACTAGGCTATTTAGGTTTGTTGGAGCTTTTTTAGGACCTTTTGATCTTGAGTTTAAAGAGAGTGGGCCTTAAGAAGGTTTAATGTGCTACTACTTGTAATTATATAAAGCTCTTTAATATAGTTGGGTTATGAGCTTCCTTTTGTAATGTGGCATAATACCTTTAAACTTATTGTAATAACTGAACTTGATCTTATAACTTGGACTTTAATACTAAATTGTTATTTATCTTTTGTTTGTTTTTTCTTGTTTCTTTCTTCTCTCTTTTTTTCTTAATTTTTTTAATTCTTTTTTCCTTTTCTTTCTTATGTCCAAGTATAACTCCAATTGCAATACAAATACAAACTTATCACAATCCAATTACAAATTCATCATCCAAAGAGAGAAAGAGAGAGAGAGAGAGAGAGAGAGAGAGAGAGGGGGGAAGGTGCAATTTGTCAATTAGATTGAATAAAATAGGGAAGTAATGCATGGTTTGCTCATAAACACTGGTAACAATAGGAGTAATGGTGCGACATTTGTACAGGGTGTATTTATAAGGGCTAGAGGCATTTGTCTATTTGGACGAGTGTCTAAGTGATATTGATAATGAAGGGTTCCCTTTAACTTGGAGTGTAGAAAATAAGGTACAGAACTTATCCAGTTTATCGTTAAGTCATATTACAACTCATCTAGAGCTCATAAAGCTTTAAGTTAATGATTTGAATATGGGAGACTAGGCTTAGATGGGATATAGTCCTTGGGTCCATGTTGTGATGTCCTTATCAATTTTTATCTCTTTAAACCTTTATTTTGTGAGAAAACTAAGGTTATGTGTTGTTCACTTAGTTGGTGTTTGTTTCAAATAATTTCAGTAGGTCCACCTACTCGTTTTCTTAATACACCGCTCCTTAGTATCTACACTTAGGTTTTCTCTATTTAAAGGTTATATGTATTCTTATTTTTTTTATTTTTAACACTTAAGCTTTCTTTCACTTTATTATTATTTTGCTCCTTTTGCCCTTATTATTTCCTTTTTGCTTCTTCGTTATCTTTATTATGTCAATTAGTTAAGGCAATTTTGAGGACAAGAAAAAGCCCCAAATAAAAAGAATTTTTTAAATAGTGTCCACCAAAGAAAGAGGCTGTTAAGTGGAAAGATGTCTCAAGAAGTAAGATCTTAGGACGAATTTGTCGACCTTATAAAGTTGTTGGAGGTCAAGGATGTTTAGGGTTAAGTGTTTATACCCCTTACGGCTTGCCACATTATAATGCTAAGAACTCACAAAATAATAAACCCATGCAAGTTTTCTTTACCACTTACTATAACTATTTGAATAAGGTTTATCTAGAGAGATTTTGCATTATTTGTCCTCATGAAAGTGAGAGGACATGTTGAGCTTCTCCAATCTACACCACTATTTTCATTATTCAATCTTTGCCCCTTCTTAAAGTTTTTAAGGAATACTGCAATTTTTACAAATTGCCCTATACCAATTTCTTCCTAATGGTTGGAGTAATTAAACACTCATGTATAGCCTAAGATGTTAGGCTTTCCATCACCCATAACATCTTACTACATATGCACAATTTCAAGGGTTCTAGAAAGGTTAGTTTAGGCTTATAGAGTGTCCCTTGTCATGTTAAAAAGGGGATAAAACTCAAGGAGACTAAGAACAAGGTGGATTACTAGACTTGATCCATCTATGTTAAGGACTTGGGTGACATCCTTTACTTGGTAAGTTAGAACAAGGAGGCTAAGCTTAATGATCAGTCTACTCTTGATGCCCTATAATGGATTGTCATGTCATGACTTTGAAAAATAGATATTTGCAAGACATTTGTGGATATTATTTCAAGTTGCACTTTAGAAGTTCCTTTACAAGGGAGTGTATACAAAGGATTAAGTTATGATTAGTCCTAAGTTACCATAGAGGGAAATTCAACCTTTATGACTACCTTTAATTTAACTCATTTACTCCATTCAAGGGATACATCTTTCCTTTAGGATAATCAACTTATTATGATTAGGTTCTATGAGGACATTTAATTTAACTCATCTACTCCATTTAAGGGGTCCATCCTTCCTTTGGGATAATAAACTAGTTTTCTATAACAAATTCTCCTTGAAATAAGAAGAGAGTTGCTTCTAGGGTTGAGATTTCCTATTAGAAGAAGCATAAATCTTTCATTTTGATTGATAACAAAAAGTTGTGCAAACCATTCTTTTGATAGACATTGGCAAAGGTATGGATAAAGTTGTGAAGATAAAGAAAGATTGGGTGGTCAAATCTTATATGATTGCACTATAATTTTCCAAAGTTCTTTTATTTGTAACCTCATATTGATATCACATTTGACCCTTGTGTCTCAATTTCCATAATTACAAATAAATTTTTTATTTAATTCCTAAATTTTATGATTACATAACTTTTACATAATAAGAAGAACAATTTTAAGTTAGATTCAAAGAAAACTTAGATGAAAAAACAATTTACAATTAAAAATTTAAAGAACAAAAAATGAAATCACTATAAACTTTTAATAAAACATTTATTTAATCATAAACACACAATCACATTAATCTATTGAGTCCATAATTATCCATCATGTTATTATAATCACATTATGTGTGCATAAGAAAAACATATATTTGATTATAATTATTAATCTTTTATATAATTTAAAATAATAATTTTATTAAATCAAATTAATTTGATACTACTGTTCAAATAAGAATCTTAATCAAATTAAATATCAAATTTTTAATTGATTTTACAATCCTATTCTATTCAGAAAGAATAATTTTGGTCAAAAATCTTAATATATAATAAATCTTTCATAAAAGAATTTAATGAAAGATTTTTCTTAATTATAAAATCCGATTTTGATTAAAAAATTTTATTCCCCGATAGTCTTTTGATATCAAAGACGATTTTTTTTGTAGGAATAAAATCAAAATTTCTTCAATTTAATAATATTATTAAATTAAGAAATAATTCAATCTAATTGGATTTACAATTTGAACTCGTCCGAAATTTTCAGGATAGTTGGGAACAATTATGTGACACAGAGAAACAATCGAGCATGACATAACCAATTTTACAGCGGGTCATGTCACGAGAGCACTTCTCATTGCACATAAAGAGGTTGAGACATTTGTGAGCCTGCTGCCTCGCGTAGGCGCACGACATTCCCACACCTAATGCCGCATTTGGCAGTCCACACGTGCTGTACAAAAGGTATCAAAGTACTGCTGAAGCACAAAACCATGTCCTGCCGAAAGGCAGCATTTTTTACCACCCAAAGAAGGCAACAGCGTTGGGTAATTATAATCACCCAGATCACTAGCTGGGAAAGTTGGCAGCGCCTTTTTCTTTTCTTTCTTTTTCTCTGTTTTCATAACAGCAGAGGACTTTCTCAAAGCCTTGTACATATCTTTCTCAACTTGTGTGAGACTCATATAATCTTGCCCAACATGTGCAACACGGTCGTGGGTCTTGCAAGCGCCTGAAATCGTATCTAGAAAACAATTTTTTTTTTTTAATTCAAATATTTTTTTTATCAAAATAATTATTTGATTGAAAAAAATTAAATTAATATATAAATCAATCTTATTAATTAGTATTAATAATAAATATGTAGTTAAATCATATTTAATAAGTAAACCTAAGGTCTTATATATAGCAGCTTAGTAATCATATGAATATTTATTAAATAAATATATGAAGAAAGTAAAAAATTTAAAATTTAATTTTTAAAAAATATATATATACAAATCGTAATTTTTAAATTTTGTTATAAAAATATGTTTAAATTTTTTAAAAAAAATTATATTTTATTTTAAATATATCATATTTTTATATTAACATTATTTATATACATAATAATAAAATAAAAATACTTTTATTAATAAAAATTTGTGGAGTTGAAACTTAAGCAAGTAGGATTGAAGATGTATTAATAATGGATGCCTCAAAGATCATAATAAACTTGTTTCTTCCAATAAATTACACTTGTGCCATTATATTTAAATTGATTATACTGATTCGCGACAGTTTGTCCTTTTCTCCAATTTTCTCTTTTATTTTATTTTTGTAAGTCAGAGTTCTTGTCGATAGGATCATCCATATAACATACAAAGAAGAAACTCTAGATATTTGATATCTTTTTCTAACAAGGGGAACCCAAGAAACCATATTCTTCTCCAATCTGAGTTTTTCTTACGTCTCGAATGAATTCAAGAACATATTCGAAGCATAATTATACATCATGATTTATACTATTTAGTATATATGTTGATCCATATTATTTAATTAAGTTGTACAAGAGATACTCATACACAAATTAATCATTTGCTCTTAAACTGTTGACACGATGATTTTAAGTTCTATGCTCTTAAACTGCATCCTAAGAGGCTATAAAGAAAGATAATTAAATGAATTCAAATCAAATCATTTTGAGTTTAAATTATTTTAATTTAGGTTAATTTTATGATATTTATATTCACATTATTTTGAATTCAAATTGCTCAAATTTGAGTAGACCTAAACAATTTACGTATTAATTAATTATTATTTAAAAATTAAAATTTTATTTTTTTATAAATTTTTTTTATTTTATTATATATTAGAGTTGATAAAAATATTATTATTTATTTTTATATACTAATTTATTATTTTTTATATATTAAAATATACAAAAACATATACGATTAATTGTTATTTATTTATTATATATTAATTTGTATAAAAATATTCAAGAATATTATGCACATTACATATATATATATATATATATATATATATATAATATTAAAAAATTACACAATAAATTTTTTATATTTTTTTAAAAAATCAATTTTAAAATATAAAATCATATTTTTTAAATTAAGTTGAACGAATTCGAGTTAAAATTATTTTGGATTTGAGTTGAGTTACATCTGTGTCACCTCACATAAGTCCTAACAAGTTTAAGTTAGATTGTTTGATAAAGTAGAATTTTGTAACCTTTAATCACAACATCTACATGTTTTAGAATGTAATAATGTTTGGATAATTATTCCACCAAGATCATTACTAAAAGGAGAAATTTTAGTTTCATCTGTTGATAAGAAAGTAACTTTTCTTTGAAATTTTTTCAAAAAATTTATGTTATTTTCTACTATTTGCTTATAATATTAAGATAAATTTCTATATATTTGGTAAACATGAAAGTATTTGTTTTTAAATTATGCTATTTATTTTCTTCTTATCCTAGTCCTTCTTTCTATTTCTCCAAGGTTTTGAGAGTTATTAAACTTTATTCTATTGGCCAAATAAAAAAATTTTGGTTGACCCTGTTTTCCTTCTATCCTAAATGTTAAAAAAATAATAATAATAAATAGAAATCTTTTTCTACAAACAAGCAGATCATAAAAAAGTGAACAATACTTTCACGTTAAAAAGTAGACTCTAAGAACAAATGGGTTATAAAGTCATGTCTTAGGTATTGCATCGAAGGAATGTAGTACTTCTTTTAACGTTTTTCTCGTATGACTGTCAAGAGGACTCTCTATTGTGTCCGGATGAGCAATATTTAGGATATAAAGCTTCCCAGAGGTCACAAATGCAGCGGAGAAAATCCTCTTCATACCTCCTCTCCTATTGTCAACTTTATACTCAAATTCATATATCTGCAAACCTCCATGGCCTAATCTCTCCGTCACTCCAATTAACTCAGCATCCTTTATACTTTCCTGCAAGGCAATAGATAAACTTTTCAACTGCGGAGTAGCGACGAATGAAAAATTCTAAACACAACAGTGTGATTGAGAACAGACAAGACCATTGAGTACTCTATTTTAGCATGGAAAGATTGAATTATACCATAGATGACATCAAAGCTAGCAGAGTGTCATCATGCAGAGTTTAGAAAAGAATGCTTTAGATTGCACGATGCATACTTGGTGGATTTCTTGGATCTTTCGAGAATACTTTGTAAGTTAGGAGGGGTGAGGTATTTATATGGCTATAGTTCCTTCACCAGCAAACAGAATCATTTTAATCCAACGGCTTATATTCCTCTTCTAGAACTCTCTAAATTACTCCACCAAGGCTTCAAATCATGTCTTACATTCTAGTTCCTACAAGAACATTCTAAAGGAATTATACTTTTCCAAAGCATCTAAGAACTTATAGAACCTTCCAAGCTCTTCTAGAGTTTTCTCGGACCTCTCAAGTCTTTTGCTACATTCTAGAGGCTTCCAGAGAATTCTGGAACCTTCTAATGTATTTTAAACTCTTCTGAAATCTTCTAGAATATTCTTTGGCTTCTCCTTATTGTTTGAATTGACCTATTCCTTGGCTTCTTTTTGGCGTAGGAACTACTTCAAGTAGACAGTACATGACATGTGGCTAGATATTTAACAAGGGAAGAAAAGAAACACAAAATGAAAAGAAAAAAAAGGAGAAAAGCACTAAGCACCCACTGGTAAAAAATCCTTAGTTCACAGTTCAAGAGCCCCGCATCCAAGAAGCTACAAGGAACTAAATCTGTAATAATGGATTGTGTCTCCAAAATTACGCTATCAGCTTTCACAGCTGCACGAGTAAGCATCATGCCATGTTTAATGCATCACAGTTCCAACTGTTCCATGATTGCAATCATACTACAATTTTACTTATATTACTGTGTTTTAACATAACTGAAGTTAATATATAACCATAAAGTAGGGTGCACGATAACAGTGTAATAATTGTGGGAACACACAATTCAAGTGTTATGACTATTATGGCACAAGATAACCACACAAAAATATCTTCTGACTACATAAAGGAAACTAAAAGGCCAAAATTACCAATTTGTATGGCTAGAAAATTTTTAAAGTAGAAGAAAGATCACAAAACCAATTTTGTATAATTTGCATGAAGCTGTAAGTAAACAAATGATATTAATCATATTTGAAATGATAGATGCTCTCTCAGACTTAGCTAATACATATTGTACACAAAAATCATTATGTTAATCTGAGGAGGATTTGGTCAGAGACTAGAATATTTTTATGGACTCCACTAAAAATTCTGTGAAGCATCAAAAGCATCATAGTTCCAGAAACTCTTCATATAACTATAGGTTCCATATTAGCTTTCAAACAGCACTTAAAAGAAGGTATCCTTGTGCACAAAGCTCTTACACTATAAAGTCTAGGGAAGGATTAGATGCACACAGCCTTACCTATGCTTTTATAGAGAAGCTGTTTCTCAAACTTGCAAACTTCAAATCACAATAGAATAATCTTACTATTATACCAAGACTCACCTTTTAACCCTTAACCAATACTTATGACTTCATAAATGTTAGAATTAACTATACAAACTTGGATTACAAGTTATTTTAATTCTTAAGCCATTATGTTTCTTTAGCAAAGAAGATCAAGCAATGCCAATTCAAAGAGTCTCTCATCTGATTCAGGTCTAGCTAAACTAGCAAACTTATGGTCTATCAAAATTCATATGATCCGAGTTGTAGGTGAAGATTGGAGGGAAAATCGTGAAATCCCGAAAGTTTAGCTTTTCCTCAGAGCTGTGTGTTGCAACTGGGGTAGGCAAAGCAATTTCCATCCTTTCATAACAGCTCAACTTATTCTGCTCATTTCAGGCCTCAAATTCTTCTCTATTGGGACCCATGCATTCCATAACGGCATTAACCTCAATTAACCAAACGACAGCCAAAGCACTATTCATAGGTTCTGTTTATCACAGTCTTCGACAGCACATAAAGCGACCTCCTAATTGCTTTGCTTCCATTCCCTTATGGCTTAAACTATTATACATCTCTCTTTCTTTCTTTCATGTCCCAAATGACGACCCTATGTATTGAATTTGTAACAGAGAGAAAGAATATAAAGGCATAGCAGAAAGTAACAAGCTTTATTTATGTTGCTTCTAGTCTCATAACTTTACCATAGTCAAGATAGAAGGAAAAGTATGCAACTGCAGTATTCACTGTATATTATATGTATAAAATGACAAACTTGCTTCTTATGGTGGGAATTGTCAGTAAATAGAGTGCACACCACTATATGGTTAACAATTTTTTGTTGCAAACATATTATAGGAATTAGCTTCCTTCATTGTCTCATGATTCTTATTGTCTTCTTCATCTAGTAATTGATATCAAGTAGATTGTTGGCAAATCTTCTACTTTAGTGAACAACAAAATCAAGATGCACACAGAATTTTCAGGAGATAATGGACTACAAACTCGTAGAGAGACATATATAGAGATCATTACTACATTGTTCAGTTTGTCTCACAATCATGGAGGTGGAGCTTTCAAGTGAATTAAGAAAGAGACAAGAAAAACTAGTGCAAAACGACAAAAAAAGAAAAGCTGCTGTCTGAATTTTAATGGAACTTGACAATGTCCTACAGATGATTCACCCGCTGAAAGAGTTGTGCATCCACAAAAAGGTTTCACAAAATTTTATTAACTCTGAACTCTGGTTTTTTTAAGCACTCATTCAAATTGAATGGGCAAATGCTTTCATGATTCCACGGGTGAGAATTGCAGAAACGAGATACAGCATTGTAACTGCACTAAGAACCAATTATTCAATCTAAGGCATGCACCAGCAATAACCATAATTGTAAGGCCTAATACATATAATCGAAGCAACTTGTCTTGAATAGCTCATTCCAGTTCCAATTGAATTCGTTGTGCGTTATTTGCGTATGTTACCAAAGTTGAACAACTAGCAAAACACGCATCTCTATATAGGAAACGCGAGACCGCAGCTAAGCCTAAAACAAAAGCTTCGTCAATTTACCTTGCGCTTTTCAGCTTGGATAAGCTTGTCAGCTACAAATTGAGGACTCCCAAATTCACGGAGGCTTGACAGACGAACTGGGCTCACTACAACCCCAATATTGTTACTTCCCTCCTCAAACAGCACCGTTGCCCCTGCTTTATCCACCTTTAATATATAACACAAAATGCACCTATCCATAAGCATTTATACACACACACACACACACACACACACACACACACACACATGTATATATGCATGTCTGTATTTACAGAGAGAGAAACTAAGCGACCTTGACATAAGAAGAGGGCGTGAGGAGAGTGAAGCCCTCCTTGGAATCCGTGTACCTTTGGAGCTCGAATTCATTAGCCAATGCGGTGTTAGGCATGTTTTGGAATGACCCATTTATCAATAATACAAGCAGAACTGAGAGGTTTAGCCTCCTCTTGCTCCAGCAAAATATTTCTTGAAATGGATCATCATAATGGGCCCCATCGCTGTTTTGCAGCGGCAGTAGTAAGTGTTTGTGGGTCGACATAGAAGCTTTGGGCAACACAACCAAACCTGCAAAGAAGTTATTGCGAGAAACGGATTTAAAACAGTGGCTTTGAGGGTGGGAAAAGGAAGATGAGGAAGGAACATATCTTGCGCTCCTCAGAGAGATGGATAAGCAAACACGAGAAGCCATAACCAGCCGGTGCCCAGAGAACTCGGGCATGTGTTTTTTTTTTTCTTTTCATTTTCTTATTATTATTATTAACTTTTTCCTTCAGATCATCAAAATAAATAAAAAACTCAATTAGGAGGCAAAGCACTTTAGAGGGCGCGCGTAGAAAGTGTCAAATAGATCTAAGTCAAACATACTTAAATTATATTAATTTAAGTTATTTTAAGTCAAATTATTTATAAATCGCTTCCAATTCTAATTAAGCTTTAGTTAGAGTTGTTCGGATTTAAGCAAATTTATGTTACTTGTAGATTGACATGTTAAATTTTACTCAATTAATTTATTTTTTATTAATTTTTTATATTATTATAAGTAAAATATATTATTATTCATTCACATGATATACTTTAGATAAAATTATATATTATAATTAATATACACATTATATATATATATATATATATATATATTATTTATATTATTATTATTATTTGTAATTTATATAAATCTTATTTTTAAATTTTTTTGTATATTAATTTATAAATATTTATGATAAGGTGTACTTATCAGGGAGGACAAATGACATGATATAATTGGAATAAGTTAACACGAGAGACTAATCATAGAGTATAGACTAAGTTTTGCACAAGAGCACACAACTAAAAGTTAAGGTAAACTAAAATATTAATACTATGATAATCAAATTAGTAGAAGCGTCAAAGTTCAAAATATGTAAAAAGAGAGAGAATCATTATCTTACATAGATATTGATTTAGTCTATTTATATATTGTTTGATTGATCTAAGTGAGTTAGGTTTAATAGTGTTGTTACAAGTGTAGGTCACTTCATACATAAGGGTCATGTTCCTTGCCTAGTATAACATCTAAAAAGCAAGCTTTTGAAACCTTTGTGAACTTTAAGGAAGCTCAAATAAGTCCATCAGTAAGGTCTCTTGAGCTTGTCATAAAATACCCTATGGATGCTTGTGGGTCTCCTTATCACTTCTCCCTCTTAAAAGAGATTCAAGGATTCTTGGGACATATCCAAGGGATTTTATATTTGAAATGCCAAACAACTATGTAGTTGGATTATTGTCTTTTTTATGTCTGCATTTGTTCATCAACAGTCATTTTAAGAAATATGTTAATACTTTTAAATTGTTGTACAATATCCTTTCTTAATGGTACATATTTATTATTTACAGTTGCAATCTCTTATCTAGCTTTTATAGGTTTGTATGAAATAAGTCATAATTGATCATTTGATCTTAGCTTCTTAAAAGCATACGCAATGCACTGTTTAGCTTTTATAAGTCATATGTATCTTATGAAGATACAGTGGTGGTAGAACAAATGCTCCTAAAGGGTTACAAAGTATATTCTCTCATTAATTGGGAAAAAACATACAAGCCTCCCTCGAGTTGTATAGTCATGTTGTGCGAGATTTCCAAGGTAGCCAACATTCATTTTCCCTTATGTTTAGCCATCCTAAAGTTTTTAGAGTATCACAAGTTAGCTTTAAGGCAAACTACTCCAAATGATTAGTTCATTTTTCATAAGACACTTATTCTAATAACATAAGTTGGCTTTTGTCTTACCTTTTAGCCTTTGATCGAAATGTTGAAGGCCTTATCCAACACAAATGATAATCGTCACAACTATTTTGTAATAAAAGGCAAATTGAGGTTAAAGTAGAGTTTATACTAACTTCCCAAAAAATAGATGAAGGACCACAAAAGGTGCTTTATATTTATCCTAACACCTTGCATGATTTTTTTACTTGAATGGTGTCTAACCTATTTCCTTCCTCTCTTACCACTCTTATGATCAAGGATTCCATTTTTATTGATTCATGCAAGCAATTAAAGAAGTAATTCAAGGATGGTGAAACCATTGAGAATATTGGAAGGTGTAATCTAAGGTGGACAACAACTTTACTTAAGACCAAGATACCCACTATTCTTACTTGAGATAGGCTAGAGGTAGAGGTTGTGGTGGAGGTAAAGGTGCTAATATCAAAGCCCATTTCTAATGAGAGGGATAAAGATAAAGCACTTATGCCACCAAAGCTTATGCTTATGATTTCTTCCAATGAGGGTGATGATAATGCTCCCTTGTCGCTACTGTTGTCATCTTTTTTTACCCTACACCCTTTTATGATAAAAGAGTCATCTATTGATGCTTAAGTGCACCAGCAACATTATTATATAGACTCTTCATTATGTCACATTGAAATAGGTTGTTCTGCTCTCGTTGACAATTCACCCATAAATATACCCCTGTACTCTTTTTTTTTTTTTTGTCACCTAAAACCTTTTCTTAAGTGCTAGGGTAATCAGTTCTTTTGTCAAGGGCAGGATTTTGGTGATATTTTAACATTTCCTTTATACCATTGTCGAGACTTTTTAAGGTGGATCCTAAACTCATCCACTCCTTTTTTTTGTCATACAAGGAGACATCATTTTATAACCTGACCATTGCTCACTTTATGACAATTCCTACATACTACATGCAATTTCAATCTCGTTTATCTGACCAATATGATGATGCTAAAGAATAATTTGTGTAAGACCAAGGTCAGCCTTACCAAGGCATATTTGACTTTTAAGAGGTGTGATATTTGTATGAAGTCCTAAGTCTTATGATTTAAAGTAGGCTTGCATTGCATGCATTGATATGTAGAAATCAATGAAGCTCAGGCCACGCTGAGGAAGGGAGAGGAGGAGGTAGAGCAAGTGAGGGCCCGATTGAATAACTCTGAGGTTTGATGTAGCTAATTAGAACAAGATCTAAAGTCCCTTCGTGAGGTGTTAGAGGCTCAAAGAGATTCAGAGGGAGCATGCACCTTGCTCTCTTTAGGTGATCCTTCTAGATATATTAAGTCTCTTAAGAAAATTAAAGAGTTAGAAACCTAGCTCAACTCACTATAACAGGGTGCACCCAAATGTTCTATGACTTTAAAACTCAGTGAATAAGAACTTAAATGTGCACGTGGTCACCTTTATAAAGGAAAAGCTCATAGCAACATGTGTCAAGAAACTTACAGTGATAAGAGAGCAAGAGAAAGACTTTCTTAAGATGAACTAGTCTTTCCTAAATCTATACCACATGTTTTCTAAAAGTTATTGATCTTATTTTTTGTTTACATCATGTAAATTCTTTTTTCCTTTTTGTTTAGCCAAAAAACTATTGTAATGTGTACATTTATTAATAAAAGGTTGAATTTTCTATTCCTACTTTATTTTTTCATTCTTTAATATGCCTCTTATAGGCTACTTCTTTCAACATGCATCTTCCTTCCACTTTGACGTTTTAAGTGCTTTTGACATTCAACACAAACCACCATATAATATTTAATGCCCTTTGTAAAATGAGCCAATGGTACTTTCATTAGGGTGCCTATTTAGTTCTCTCTGATAGTTACTTTTAATGTGTCATGTTGCAATTAGTTTCTTTAGCCATAAAAGGAGTTCTTTAATGCCCCTTCTTTACTCTGTCTTGTCACCACTTAGTTTTTAGAGAAAATCCAACAATGGTGGCTTTTCTAGTCCACCAACGTCTTACGCACACTTTCGTCCTAACCCTTCATGCACCCTTCCTACCCCCTTTAAGCACCTTCTCATAGCCCCTTATGCCTTCATTCATATTGTTTTTGTAGGAGAATCTCTTGTCAAGTTAAGCGAGGGTACCTTTAAGGCAAGTTTAGGTGAATGTTTCATATCTTGGATCATTATGAATTAGTTGTGTCATCACCTGAGGAAAAGGCTTACTCTCCCCCAAATGACTATGTCATGTTCTTTATGGAAGAGTTTCATGTCAAATTGGCATTTGCCTATGCACCAACTACTTTAAGAATTCCTGACTTTTAAAGGAGTTTGCCTTTTTCAGTTAAATCCTAGTAGTCGATGGTAATTGACTAAACTTATGGCCCTTTCCTTGCACATAATCCTTTCTCGTTAAAAGGTCTTATGTTGGCCTATATGTATGTGATTAAGTGGATTTCATTGTCAAAGCTAAGGATGTATCAACTTAGACCTTTTAATTGATTCAAGGAGGTACAAAGAGAGATAGAAGGGAAGATGTCCCCTTATTATGGATTTGGATTTGAGTGAGAGTTTTTCTTTGCTCACTTATATGATTCTAGCATTTATAGAATCTCATAAGTTATGTAATAGAGTTACCATAGCTACTTGATTGGGAGAAGAGGAAGTCAAAGGGGCACTTGTTGATGCTAAGTGTCTTAATGTGTTAGAGGATGATTTAGAGTATAAACTCATTTGGCTCGAAGGGACTTGAAGAGAAGATGTTAATGTGAGGTTAATGACATTATCTTATGATTAAGAGGAGGGGATAAATGATAAGAAAGGGGTTTCCGACAGCATGCATAAAGGAGTAGAGACAAGGCCTTGTTTTAGGCCTCTTGTTATAACTACTGCTATTAGAGTTATATGTCTTTCCTTTGTCAATGTTGCTTTTTAAAGTGAATTGATTCATGCCCTTTGTGTTTTTGCAGGTATGTTTGCTTTGGAAAAAGCTCTTGGGACTACTAGCATTTTTTCCTACCAAACTTTCCTCACATCACTTCAAGGAGAAAGTTCCAAGAGGGTTGTTCACTTTGTGAGTTATACCCCATTTAGTGAAGGACTAACTAGACTTAGAGGTGCCCTTGGTGTTGGTAAAGCTTTTTAACACAATGTCAATTTTTTTGTAGAGTAGCAAAATGCATTCATGGAAGGCATGCAACATAGTGAGGTACTAGAAAGCACAAAGCCCATTTTATGCATTTATGTAGTCCTAGGTGAGCCAGTGATATGGTTGTAGGTGCAATAAGTACCCTTTTCTCCACTAGCCTGCCTATTTGACCAAAAAGTACTCCTTTGCCTCATGGAAGGAAGCATGTGTGCACTACTGAGGATATAAGTTCTTTTATGCCAAATAAGGCGTTAAGCAACCCCTTCAATAGCTTAAAACTAACAATAAACCCTTATATTAAGAGGGACTAAAGTAGTTGATGCACTTCAAGTGTGTTTTTTCCTACTACTAGTAATAAAATCCTAGTTGCCCCTGTATACAATTCTAGTGGATTATTATATTATAATATCATTAGATAAGAGGAGAATGTTCTTGTGGCAAACCAAATTAAGCTTACCTAGACATTTTAATTACTAAGTGGGACTTTAAGCATATTAGAGAAGGTATCCACGAATACTACCTAGTGAGCAGAGAGTCATCAGTGAAGTAAAGAGGTCGTTGTCCATATATAGGCTAAGTTAAAAAAGGAACACAAATTGCACAAGTAAACTATAAAGGAATTGGTATAAAAGAAGACAATTTGCTTTGTTGTCTTCCAAGTTTGAGGCCTTAAAGGCTAATTTGATTAAGGAGAAAGACTTTTAAGAGATCAGAAAGTGGAGCATGATAAAAGGGAAAGGCCAAATAGGGCTATACATAAACCAAATAAACAATTTTGGCAAGTATTGCATTCCCACACCAATTTTAGGGCATCGGTGTTTAGGGTAAATCTATAGTAACCTTAGCTACTCACTTTCTTTATTGGGACTTTACCTCCAATGTGGTTTCTACACATGCCCTTTAGTAGTTGTCATCAATGTACCAAAAATTTAATATCTTACTCTTGCTTATTCAATAATAAATAGTGCGAACAATGGTCAATTTCACAGGATATGCAATCAATTCATTACTGATTAACTAAAACTTAAAGACACCAACATAATTGGAGAAAAAGGTCAAATTCTAATTTTGTAACAAATGAAATAAACAAACCAATCAGTCAAAAAAATTATACAAAGATCAAACATTAAAATTCTAATGTCAAGTTTCTTCACAACTATAATATTCAATGATTTTGATCACCTATAATGTTATCTTAATTTTAATGGACTATCAACCCTAAATAACAATAAGCTTTATTGACTAAATTTTTCATATCTATTCACTAAATGAAACAAGCTCTTTATTTATATTCTAACCATTATACTCCTAGAATGAGCTCTTTAAAGTGATATACTAGCAACCACAATAAATAAGAAAATAAGTTAACATAAGCAACAATCACACAAACTTAAATCATTTAACTTATGTTAAGTTATTTATAACAATAAGATGAGAAATTATTCATAATTCCTTGTTGTTATTTACTATTCAATGATTAGGAAAAAGATAAAAACAAATCATAATTCTTAATTTTACCAACTGATATTAGTTTAATTAATTTAGCAAGCTTAATCAAATTAATCAAACAAACATTTATTCAACTATTAAATTAGAATAACTCAAACAATTCTATAAAAAGAGAGAACAATATACTAAAACAATCATATTTAAAATTAAATTTGAATTCATTTTTTACATGTGTAGTTAGGCTCTTTTAGAGTTTTAAGTGATTTCAAAACTTTTAATATTTTAATAGTATAAATCCTTTAACTCTGAAAAGATGGTTATTTATATATGTTAAAGAATGTACATGGCAACCATAAACAAACCCTAAATTTTTTTTTTTAAAAAAAATCTTCTTTACTTAGAATAGATCTGATTTCTTTATGAAAGTTATATTCCTTTACTCTAACTTTCCAACACATTAAGTATTGCCTAAAAGAAAGGTCTATAGCCCAAGTTATAAGATAAAAACCAAGACTGAGTTAGTCTAACTCGTGATAGATTCTACAGTGACTTTTCAACTATTTTTAACCCATTAAACAACCAACTTAGGCTTAAGTCTCTCATAACAATTATGGACTTGAATGTGTACTTTAATTTAGACCTTCCAATCACCTAATTTGGATATTTGAAACTCAAGTTATGCTCACTTATGTACTTAGTACTTAAATAGGAATCCTACTCTAATTAAGACTTCAAGACTTCCTCTCTAATTAGGACTCCTTCTCCAGTTAAGATTGGATTTCAGTTTTATGTCATGTCTTTGAAGTAATGTTTTAAGGCCCAAACAAACTCAAATTAGGACTCTTAACCCTAATCTTGAAAATTTGATATATCTACTATGAATTCACTAAAGACCATTTTTCCAATTTAGACCTTTAAGTAAGTGAGAGTTTTAAAAGAAGCAACAAATGTCAAAATGATAAAATGCCAAAATTTTTCCTATTAAAAACATACATTGTCAAAACTGACACATTTGGTTCTCGATATTCCTTTTTAGTTAATTTGCATTTAAGTTTTATCTCTAGAGATGATTTCAATATCAAAGAAATATATTTTAATCAACTCAAATAGGTATAAAACTCATTAAACAACTAAACGTAAAAGGGAATAAAAATAATAAATTCTTACTCATCAACCTCATATGTTTCTTGAAGGACATAGCTTAGCTCTTCTTTAGTAAAGCATTTGAGAAAAAGCAGGCTCAAAAATCGCTTGTATAATCTCCTATCAATCAACAAGTATTTTACTGCTTCCAATCATACGCATCTAGATTTTAATTTTCTCTTTAAAAGTGATATATTTTATAAATAAGCAACAATTGGGTCCAAATATAAAAGGGTCGCATCGAGGTCTAACACATGCTTTATTGATTCCTTGTAGCTTGAGTAGGCTAGTGTCTCCGCGAAGATTGCTTTATCAAGCAACCCCTCTATGGTTGCTCGCTGCTTTGCTAAGATGTCCACCCAAATGTTAGTCATTCAAGGAATATATTCCAGGATAACATTTGCCCATTCTTTAATGAGTGCTTTGTCGAAGGCATGGACATTCTATAAGTACTTGGACATGTTGTCTTCTCTTTCCTTGAATTCATTGTTCACTTATCTTACAACCAATTTTGAATCACTATAAATCTTAAACTCTTTAATTCTTAATGTTCGGGCTATACTAACTCCAATGATCATTGCCTTATACTTAACCTTGTTAATTGACAAAAGACGTTGAACTCTAAGGCATACATAAATGTGACCTCAATTGATCCTGTGTAGACCAAGCCCGCGATGCTTCCCTCCTTACTAGATGATTCGTTGATGTGTAAGATTTGAGGCTCAATTGGTGGTTTCTAGTTTTGATTCATCTCAAAGCCTATACACTTATTGACAAAGTTGGTCAGTGCCCACACCTTCAATGTCATATATGGTTGAAACTGAAAGTTGAACTCACCTAACTTGATTGATCATTGAAGGACCTAACCTTCTACTGTTGGCCTATGCAACGCCAAGCAAAGTGATTGGTTAGTCAAAGTTATGACATAATAGACTTAAAAGTAGCCCTGCAATCTTCTTACCATTATGACCAATACAAAGGTCAACTTATTGAACTTAGAGTATCATAACTTCATTCCTTAAATAACTTTACTTATATAATATACTAGCCTTTGTACATCATCCTCTTCTTGGACTAAGATTGAGTTGACCATTGTGCTATTGATAGTGAAATACATGTATAATCACTCCACACATGGTAAAGACAACAAATACTCTTTTAATTGTTTAAAGGCTCATTCATGGTTGTCCATTTACTATAACTTTGAATTTGAGGGTAATATGATAATTTTTCAACAATACTAATATTTTAAATAAGTTTCCTTCATTTTCTTACTGAGTTCAATTGTGAGCCCTAATGTTAATTTTAACAAAATTTTCATTATGTTTTTTTTTCATGCAATATCCAAACAATGAAATTTTTATCATCCCACTTTTCTTTCACACTATTTTCATTTTTTTTCTCTCCCAAACTAAACAAAAAGGTTTAAGGAAATTGATTAAACAATCTTAACAACTTTTTCAAAATAAAAAAAATTGAAGACTTTAATATTTTATCCATAGATCTTAAGTAAAAAAAAAATAAGTTTTATTATTTCACTTTATTTTTAAAAACTAAAACAAAAGTATTATTTATTATCATTTTAATTTGTATTTATTAGTTTATTTATATTTGCACATTATATACATAAATACACAATATATATATATTACTTTTGCAACATAAGTATGCCATGTGACATACTTTTTTCCTTTTCCTTTATTTTTGCCTTATTCTTATGTCTAACTTCTAACTTTCTTTCATTGGAATTCCCACGTTAAAAAAGAAGACATTGATACTCACTTTTATTAACAATAATGTTTTTGTAATTACAAAAGCCTAATGGCTATTGGCAACCAAAAAATCATTTCCAAACACTTCAGTTCCATTATAAGCCTTAGTTCTTTTGATGTGAAAAAAGATTCTAAGCAATTAAGAATTAGGGGTGACACAAATCTTAGTCTAAGACAATATGAAATTTTCAAATATGTAGTTAGCTTAAAAAGTAATGTTAGTATTGTTTACTTTTTGCTTTGACTCTATTTATAATTTATTGATTGTAAACCTTGTTTTGACTTGTAATAACTTAAATCTCTATAACTAATGATGAAATAAAAGAAAAAAAATTCATAGATTTTGTAAGAAATAACATCATCTAAGTGCAAAGAAAAAGGTATTATGCATTTTTATATTTTGTGATAATCTTATCTCATTATTATCACACCTTTTTAAACTTAGATGAGAAAAAGTCAACTTCTTATTGTAGTTTTATAAGATCTTTTAGGAAATGGGAAACTATTTCATGGACATTGATTTTCATCATAAAAATACACTAATATGCATGTAAATGCAAAACCTAATTTTCTAAATGTGATTAAGCTTCATTATGTAGTAAATTGGAATTTTTAGATGGTATGTCAACTCCTTGCTTAGTTTACTTTATCTATTTGCCTTGAAAGTTGATAGACATTTTTTGTTTGTTTAGAAAGGCTTGCAATTCAAGTTGGACATTAAATAGATAAAAATTCATGTAAATGCTCATAAAGATAATGCTAGAGTAGTCATTGAGGATGAACAAGTTTCCAAATAAATTTGTAATAGGTTATATATATGTACGTAACATGAATAGATTTTATGGAATACCTTGATTCATGTTAAATCATACATTTTGATTCAATTCTAAATTCTATAATTTTTTATACTCCATATGCATCATTTTTCAAACTGTTATTCTTTAGGAAGCTGAAATGGCATTAATTTTTAATAAAGTAAATCATTGTCAAGTTTATTAACTAATTATGATTATATAATCTATTCCTTCTTGCAAATTTGAAGCTATATGTTTTTAGAAAAAAAATTCATGACATAAAAAAGAAGAACAATATGCAATTAAGGAGTTTATGTGCTTTAGTTGACTAAAAGTACAAATTGAAGAAAAGCCTTTTTATGGGAGGGGAGAGAAGGATGACATGGTAGATAAAAGGAGAAGAGTAGGATGCAAAGATTGGAGATGAGCCTTTCTATGAGGATAGGGAGGAAGGAGGGGAGGACATTTGGTTTTCTAGACATTATGTTTATCACATGTCATACTTGATTCACTTTATATGACAATGTGGGAGAAGTGGCATTGAGAATGATTGTCCAAAGTAAAAGAAATAGGCCAAAAGGTAAAAATTCAAGCCAACCACCTTTTAAGCTTTTGAGACAACCATGAATTCTATAATTATTGTATACATCTAATGCAGAAACTCCAAAAAGATGTGACTTAAGGACCCAACGCACATAAGAAATCAAAGAACAACCAAAAAAGCTAAACTAGAGTTTAATAATACAAACCTTAGACCTAACATTCGAAGAAACATGAATCTAGGGTATTTATGAAGAATATGGATGTCACACTCCAAAAAAGAAAGAAATTAGGAGTGATAAGTTAATTGGAATGCCATAAGAAGAAGTATCTCTTGATAAGTTCTTTAGTCCTTAAAAGAACCAAGGGAGAAAAACCCTTACTTTATATTTCACTTAAAGTTGTCTAATTTTTCAGAGCTTACAAGGGGTGTCTATTTATAGACTAAGATGGTAATCTCAAAGAGGCACAAATTTCTACTTAGCACAAATTCTTATTTTGGAGGAATTCTTAACTATGGAAAAATTTCAACACAATCAATAAACTCCTATTTAGGAGTAAATGCTATTACTTATTCTGATACATCAAGTACTCCAATTATATTAATTAGGCTTGTATAATGTTGATTGGCCTGAATGTCCTTAATCAACCCATTTAGTGCTTCTTTAATCATTTTGGCTCTAGCTCGTGTTATTAGGCTTTCTAGAATATGCAATAGACTTCTTGCATCCATTGAAACTCTAGCTCGTGTTATTAAGCCTTCTGAAATATGCAATGGATCTCTTGCATCCATTGAAGCCTTCCACCCATCATCTCTACGATTCTCAGCATTTCCCCTCTCCTTAAAAGGATTTGTCCTTGAATCATCACCTACATCAAAAGGTGAAAGATAAAAAATGTTAAATGTTGCACTCATATTATACTCATCGAGAAGGTCCAACTTATAAGTATTATCATTAATTCGTGTTACAACTTGAAAGGGACCATCTTCTCTAGGTTATAGCTTTGTACACCTTTAAGCTGAGAATCATTCCTTGCGTATATGCACCCAAACCCAATCACTAGATTTAAACACCACCCTTTTTTGTCCCTTGTTGACATAAGATGCTTATTACTCAGTTCATTTTTAATATGTTATCGCACCTTTTCATGCAATTTTTTTATCATGTCAGCCTTGTATTCACCATCTAAGTTGGCATACTCATTGATAGGGATAGGTACCAAATCCAAATAAGTCAACAAATTAAAACCATATACAATTTTAAATCAAGAGTAACTAGTAATAGAATGAACACTCATATTATATACAACCTTGACATGTAGTAAACAATCTTCTCATGTTTTCAAATTTTTTCAAATAATAACATGCAAAAGAGTAGAAAGAGTTTGATTAACCACCTCAGTTTGCTCATCAGTTTGTGGATGACAAGTAGTTGAAAACAATAAATTAGTACCTAACTTACTCCCTCAAAGTCTTCTAAAAGTAGCTCAAGAAATTTGTATCCCAATTTGAAAAAAATGCTTCGTGGCATGTCATGCAAACATACTATTTATCTAAAGAATAAGTCAGCCACATTATTTGCATCATCAGTTTTATGCCATGGAATAAAGTGTGTCATCTTAAAAAAATCTATCAATAACAACAAATACAGAATCCCTACCCCTTTTTGTTCATGACAATCATAATACAAAATCCATAGATAAATCAACTCAGAGATGGCTAGGTATGGGTAAAAGGGTATACAAGCTATAGGGTAAAACTCTAGATTTAGCTTGTTTGCATGTTATGCATTTCTCACATATCCTCTCAACATCTCATTTCATGCGTGGCCAAAAGAAATGTTCATTTAGGACATCTAGGGTTTTCCTAACTCTGAAATGACTCATTAGACCACCTTCATGAGTTTCTTTTACAACCAAATCCCTCAAAGAACTCATAGGCATGTATAAATAATTTTCCTTAAATAAGAAACCTTTATGCCTATAAAACTTCTCAAAGAATGACGTCTCACATGCTCCATACACATTAGCAAAGTCAAGATCATTCACATATAAATCCTTAATATATTCAAATCTTAATAAGTTTGCAATAAGTGTAGAGATAAGGGCATACTTACAAGATAATGCATCAGCTACCACATTTTCCTTACCTTGTTTATATTTGATGGTGTAAGGAAAGGTCTCAATGAATTCAATCCACTTTGCATGTCTTTTGTTCAACTTTCCTTATCCCTTCAAGTGCTTCAAAGATTCATGATCAATATAGATGATAAACTCCTTAGGCCAAAGGTAATGTTGCCATGTTTCCAAAGCTCACACCAATGTATACATCTCTTTATCATAAGTAGGATAATTGAGATTTTCTCCACTTAGCTTTTCACTAAAGTAAGTAATTGGAAACCTTTCTTGCATCAAAATAGCTTCAATGCCAATACCTGAAGTATCACACTCAATTTCGAAATCTTTTGCAAAGTTAAGTAAAGCAAGTAAGGCTGTAGAACTTAATTTTTCCTTAATGCAATTAAAAGTTTTATCATGGTCACTACCCCACCTAAAACTCGTGTTTTTTTTTATAAGCTTAGTGAGTGGTGCAGTAATGGTGCTAAAGTCCTTAACAAAGCATCTATAGAAACTAGTTAGACCATGAAAGTTACGCATATCACTAATTGACTTAGGTATAGGCTAATCATGAATTGCCTTAACTTTTTCCTCGTCAATCTCAACACCTTTAGTACTAACAACATAGTTAAGAAATATGATTGATTAGTACAAAAGGAACATTTCTATAAGTTAGCATACAATTTCTCAAAATATAAAACACTTACAATAGAACGTAAATGATCAAGATGCTCTTATAGGGTTTTACTATAGGCCAAAATATCATTAAAATACACAACTACAAATTTACCAATGAATGGACTCAAAACATGATTCATTAGTTGTATAAAAGTGCTTGGTGCATTAGTGAGACCAAATGGCATAACAAGTCATTCATACAAATCGTACTTAAGTTTGAAAGTTATTTTCCACTCATCTTCATGTCTTATCCTAATATGATGATATCCACTTTTCAAATCAATCTTAGAAAAGATACATAACCATGCAATTCATCCAACATGTCATCTAATCTAGGTAAGGGGCGACGATACTTTATAGTGATTTTGTTGATTGTTCGACAATCAACATACATCCTCCAAGTCTCATCTTTTTTGGATACAAGTAAGACAGGAACAACACATGAACTTATGCTTTCCCTCGCATATCCTTTGAAAATAAGCTCCTCAACCTACCTTTGAAGCTCCTTTGTCTCTTTAAGATTACTCTTATATGCTGGTTAGTTGGGGATGGATGCACCCAGAATGAAATCAATTTGATGCTCAATTCCTCTATTATGTAGCAATTCACTAGGGACATCGTCAAGGAATACATCTTCAAATCCCTGTAACAGAGCAACAACAACACTAGGCAAAGATGGGTCAATCTTGTTAATGTTAAAATAAGCCTCTTTGTAAAAAAGTACAATCATAAGCTGTTTGACATAAAATGCTCTTCTGACATCACTTTCTTTTGCATAAAAACTTTCTTTTTTCTTCTCTTTCTCTTGTGTCCTCACATTTTCTCCTATCTTTTCTCTTTTATCAATCTCTCTTTTCTGTTCACTCTCATTTTTAATCCTTAATTGATTCTCATAAGCTTGTTGATGATTCTTGAAGCCATCATGCATAACTCGTCTGTCAAATTGTCATGGTCTTCCTAATAAAATATGCTTCATATGCATAGGTACAATATCACATAAAACTTCATCGTGGTAGCTTATGATAGAAAATCATATGAGCACTTACTTATTTACCTTAACTTCACCATTCTCATTCAACCACTAAAGCTTATATGACCTAGGATGCTTCATAATAGCTAAATTTAGTTTCTCAACCATAGTTATGCTAGCAACATTAGTGTAACTCTCACCATCAATAATCATACTATATACCTTATCAATGATGAGACACCTTGTCTGAAAGATGTTATCTCATTGCACTTTATTTTCTTCCTTTACTTGCACATTCAATGCTCATCTTGTAACGAGAGCTACTCCGTTAACCGGATACTCCTCTTCGTCACTTTCACCCTCTAATGATGGCATAGAATCATCATCTGATTCACTTTTAGTTTCAACATCACCATTACTTCTCAAGATCATTACACGTTTATTTGGACATTGAGATGCAATGTGACCCTTGCCCAAACACTTAAAACATTTAACATCTCTATTTCTACTTGGTTTAGGTTCAAAATTACCTACCTCCTTGCTGAAACCCATATTCTTATGCATGGATAGCTCAATTTTGGACTTGTAATTGGTCATCTCATCCCTTTTACTCTAATTTGGACTCCAAGCTACCCAAACTGTGTGGAACCCTTTCGTTTAAGTTGTCTTTCAACTTTTATTGTCATATGCACCATGTCTTCTAATTGCACATAATGTTGTAACTCAACCACGTTTACTATGTCCCTATTTAGCCCTTGTAAAAATCAAGTCATGGTTGTCTCTCTATCTTCTTCTACATTTATCCTAATCATAGTAATCTTCATCTCCTTGTAGTAGTCTTCCACACTTTTGGTGCCTTGAATAAGCCCTTGTAGCCTTTGTTACAACTCCTTGTCATAATGATTAGGGACAAACCTCTTCCTCATGATAGCCTTCATCTCCTTTCATGTATTAATAGGCCACTCATGATTCCTTCTCTTAGTCAAAACAAAATGATCCCACCAAATAATAGTATAATCAGTAAATTCAACTATAACAAGTTTTACCTTTTTCTCCTTAGAATAGTTATGACAGTCAAAAACCGATTCAACCTTCTTTTCCCATTCTAGGTATGCATCAGGATCATTCTTACCTTGGAATGGAGAAATTTTAATTTTAATACTGCCCAAATTATAGTCATAGGTGCTCCCAAATTCTTTTTAATCCTTTTTATTGTTAACAATTATAACCATAGGAGTTTGATCATCAAATTCATCATCTTTATGGTCATAGGAATGTCTCAATTCCTTTCTTACTTTAGGAGCCTTATATTCCTCATGCCTCCTTTACAACTTTACTATTGTATTAGCTTACTCCTCCATCCTCTCCCTTATATCATCAAATATGGTATTCATGTGCTCAAATTGTTGTTGCATAGCTTTGATCATGAAGGATACATCACCAGCTCCTTGCTGAGTTGTACCTTTGCCTTTAGAGGTCATAGTAGTACTTCTACACAAAATAATTAGGATACCTCACAGAACACTCCCTCACATGTTTCACTCAAAAGATGGTGTCACAATCCCTCGTGTTTACACTCTTTGTGAGTTTTTCTTTATATGAACATTCACTTTTATCTTTTACCACTCAAATTTTCCCTTTCAACTTTATAAAGAACTAAACAACGTAAATCAAAAGTATCAACTTTAAACAGAATAAGATAAATGACATAAAATTTTAACAATTTGGAGAATAAGGAATCAAAAACAAAAAAGGATATCAAGGCAAACGAATTTAATAAACTAAACACACAAAAATCAGGATATGGATAGTTAAACCTGTAAGACAAACTTGGGTAACAAAATAGGAAAATATATGGTAAAATTGGAGTTGAGTAAGAAAAATTAATTATTATTGTGTTCAATATGACCAAACTGTTAGTCTTATCAATAACTTGAATTTGATGTTCTCTTTCTTTTGTTCTTCTTCCTTCATTTTCTTTTCTTTTTTTTTTGATCCTTCTTTTTGTCTTTTTCTTAATACAAAATAATAATAGAATACTGAGATATACCAATTGGAATTGAAATTGGCACATTTATGAGATTAAACAAACAAGCAAAGAGAGAAGGATTGCAAACAAACATATTTGTGCATTTGAATGGTAATGCACATAATAGACAAACTAAATAGAAATAAATAAATCACAAGGTAGAAAATTGAAGAGTGAGTGGATTCAACCTAATTAGAACTAGACTTTGATACCAACTGATGCGAAAAATCCTAAAAAGATATGACTTAAGGACCCAAGGCACACAAGAAATCAAAGAACAACCAGGAAAGTTAAACCAGAGTTTAATAACACAAACCTTAGACCCAATATTTAAAGAAATAGGAACCTAGAATATTTAAGAAAGATATGGACGCCACACTCTAGAAAAGAAAGGAATTAGGAGTAATAAGTTGATTGGAATGCCATAAGAAAAAATACCTCTTGATAAGTTCTTTAGTTCTCAAAAGAACCGAAGGAGAAAAACTCTTACTTTCCATTTCACTTAAAGTTGTCTAATTTTTTAGAGCTTACAAGAGGTGTCTATTTATAGGCTAAGATAGTAATTCCAAAGAGAAACAAATTCCTACTTATAACAAATTCTTATTTTGGAGGAATTTCTAACTATAGACAAATTCCAACACAGTTAATAAACTCCTATTTAGGAGTAAATGTTATTACTTAGTCTGATCCATTAAGTATTCCAATTATATTAATTAGGCTTATACTTTTTGTCAAACTTGAATTCGCACCATTTGAAGTTTGGTTGGCCTCAATGTCCTTAATCAACTCATTTAGTACTTTTTTAATCTTTTGGTTATAACTAGTGTTATTAGACCTTCTAAAATGTGCAATGGACCTCTTGCATCCATTGAAACTCTAAGTTGTGTTATTGAACCTTCTGAAATGTGCAGTGACCCTTTTGCATATATTGAAACCTTCCACCCACCCATCATCTCTACGATTCTCATCACCATCACTTAATTTTTTCAACAATTTTTCTTCTTTTGTTGATTTTTATGTTCATTCTCAATATTGCTTATAGTTTTGTATTTTAAGTGCTAACTCATTATAATTTGTAATTTTATAAGAGAGAAAAAAGGTGTTGGATTTTTAATCTTTTATAGGGTTCAGTAATTCATAAAATACATGATATAAGAGCTTTTATTAAAAGAGATTTGGTGATAAGAGCATGAGATTCAAATATTTGAGTATTAATTTTATGTTACCATCAAGAATCTTGTCTTTTTACTTTAAATGTGACTTTAAAATTATATTTATTTCTCTTATCTTTTTTTCCATTAAATGTAAAACATTAATATTTTTCTCTTTTAACAATTAATTAATTATATTCATTAAATTAAATAAGAATATTGCACATTACATGGTTAAATAGTTTGTTACTCATTCAATGATTTTTGGCAAAGAAAAACTTAATTTTTTTAAAAAAAAATTGATTGTTGAATTTAAGATAACATCATGTTGACCTCACTTGCATTAGAAGATGTGCAACAATGATGACTAAATATATAATAAGCATGACACAAAGTATAACAAGTGAAAAATAAAAAGAAAGAAAAACATTTTGCTACAAAATGTGTCATATATGTTGAAATTTTTTATGCTTATTAGTTATGCATTCTTTTTTGGTAGAATATTTAGATTTTAAAATAATAGACAATTTGTTTTAAGTTAATTGACATCATACTAACAACAACATAACATCACTTTGACATGTTCTGTCAATTTGTCTCTGTTCATGTATATGCTCTCATAGGATATCATTAAATTACAATTGAATAGGATTGTCCAATATTGATCATATGTTACATTAATATTAGTCATGATTAGGTTTGGTTTTATTGTATTACCAAGTTCATAACCAAGCTACAAATAATGGTTTTCCTAAATAAATATCTATAACCAATGCATTCTTCAATGGTTTGATGATTTCAATTTCAATTAAGTTGGTTTGGTTAGACACTTTTTGTTGTTATTATTTTAAATCATGAAAATGTTTATATAATGAAATTTGATCAATTTTAAGAATATTTAAACATTTGATTTAAATTTTAATTTTTTTAGTAAACTCTCATAATTTATAGTATTTAATATTAACTTAATAGTTAGTTTTTACTTTATTTAGTATTTTAATAATATTAGAATTTTAAAATTTATTTGATTTACTCAATTGTAATTTAACATATATTATAAGTTACATAATTTTATACTAACGATTATTTAAGAGTTTAGTTTTAAGAATACTTATTTATTAAAAAAGGTCAATAAAAGTTTTATATATATATATATATATATAGTAATATTGCAGTTTGGAGAAAGCCCGTGATTATAAGCAATTTTTTTTTTGATAAAAATCACTTAAGTTGCAGCGTTTGTTTTATTTTAAGATTCTTTTTTTTTTTTTAAGAAATCCCATGTAGACAATGAGCTCAACCTAACTATTCAAACATAAAACATTCATTCACCATTTACTACCAGAGCTGCATCACAATTTATTTTAACAATGTCTTCAATTGGAGTTTCCCATCATATGTTTGTTTATATAAAAGGATTAGGCATGATAAGCCTTGTGGGCATTGGAAGTCTTAAGAACTTGAGACCCTCACAATCAAGAGCCATATATTGCAAAATCATTCAAGGGTCTATGTTCCTCCGCTCCATACAAAAGGTGTTACCTCTAAGATGTGTTGCCGCCTATCACGAAACAGGTGAAGAATCGCAAAGTGTGCTGACAAGTAGCATAGATCACTAGTAAACCATGTAGAACAAGCATTTTCACAACCGAGAAGAGCATGCACCATCGATTCCAACTGTAAACCACAAAGTAAGCAAAGATCATATAGGCACACGTTTCTCTTATAAAGATTGGCCTTAGTGGGAAGAGCCTTTCTTAAGGACCTCTATATAAAGTGTTTAATTTAGGGTAGATTTTCAACAATCAAAGGTATTTCCAAGTTAAAGGACTAACAATGAGTGCTCTCATGCTTGTTGAACTAATACGTTGTTACACAGTAACTAATAAGTGATACCATCTCTTGACAGAGAATATTTTAGGAGTATTATGATGCCAGATGAGCTTGTCTTGACCTATTTCAAAGCCAAGTTGAATTTTCTCAATGGTTGTGACCTCATCCAAGAAGAAAAGCTAGTGTAGTCTAACAAATTGCCACTCACACAAGCTCTCATTGATCAAGTCCCTCACCATCACTTTTTCAACCTCTAGAGAATGTGGTGAGTGAATTCAGAACCTTAGCAAATCTAGCACTCAAGGATTAGCCCAGATACTTGCCTACCATTATTTAATTCCCGTCGAAGTCCCTAAGCCAAGACCTCTCTACCTTATATAGTAAACTATTCCAGCACCAAGAGCAATTAGATCCTTTTCTGGCAAGAAGGAAATTGCCCACAGTGAAGTATATACGCACATAATACTTAGGTACATAATGAATTAGGATTTTATGGGAACCACCAGCGTTGTTTGACAAGTGATGATAGATTAAAATTATGAAAATCTTTAAATCTCATACCCCCTTGGTCTTCTGATTTGGTATAAGTGTTCTAACTCCCACAGTAGATCTACCTTTCTTCCTCTCTTTGCTCCCACCAAAATTTTGCTATGTTTTGGTCAATATAGTGGCACGTCTATGAAGGGATCTTAAACATCATCATGACATTAGTAGGGATAGTTGTAATCATTGATTTAATTAAAACTTCATAACATGCCAACAATAGGAGTTATTGTTTCATTACTTAAAGCTTCTTATCCACTCATTTTTTAATAAACCTCAAGGTTTTAATTCAAATCGCCCTCAAGTTGGATAGTAAGCCTAAATACCTATAGCCTGAATCAATAATCTCACTCGAAGGGAAATGAAAATCTAGCCACTAATATGCAAACTTGTATTTTTACTAAATTGAATCTAATTTGCCCTTATTCACCATTTGGTCAGAATCATTACAATACTTCTCCACTAAAGACATTATCTTGCTAGCTTCAATTAGAATATCCTTGCCAAACATCAAAGTATCATCAACGAAAAGAACATGAGAGATAGTCGGGTAGAGTGGCTTGATCTTGTAACCATGAAATCTTCTCTACTTCATAGACCTTTCTAACATTTGAGACAAAACGTCTAAAACTAAAAGGAACATGTTTAAGGACCACCTTGTTGTAACGATTTGAATCAAAAGAAAAACATTCAAATGACGTCCATTAATAATGATACGATATGACATAGTGCAACACCTTCCATCATTTTAGCAACCCATTAAGCATTAAACCCCGATGTCTTCATAATTCATTGCATAGATCAAAATACTCAGCTCCTAAGAAAGATAAGATCTAGAAAATGCTATTGGATGAGCTCTGCGTAGCCCTATCTTTCAAGGGTTGCTTCAACCCTTAACGGTTCCTAGCCAATAAAATCCTTGTCTGTGGTGTGACTATAGACACCACCGTCATTTTGTTAATCTGAACATCTAATACATTCTTTGAGGAAGGCTGAGAAGGATCATTAATACCAGTGCCTTAGGTGAGAGAGATAAGGATTGTATTAAAAGAGCTTCCAAAAAAAGATTTCAAATAAAATAATAAAGTTTTCTTGGCCTTTGCCACTCTGGTTAACATTTTGATTATGGAGCCTTTTTTAGAGCTATTAAGAGACCATCAATAAATGGTGTGGATGATTAAGAGTGATGGGTGAGCACCTTAGATAGGTGCACAAAGCAAGACACTTTAATTTTGGAATATGGACTAACCTCAAGAGACGTCAAGAGGGGTTTTGGTGGGCCTAAATTTATATTTTCTTTTGAGGTATAAGGAGTGGGTTGGCTTGTAAAGCATTTTTCAGTGAGTTTTGCCACAAGAGTCTTTGAGGCTAAGATCTCTAGCATGAGGCCTAAAATAAATTGCCCAGGGGAGAGAACCCTTGCAACTAGCGGCTTCCCTCCTTTGTTTTGGAGACTTCAAAGGAGTCTAAGGTCAAACGCTTAGGGGACCCCCATTGGAGTTATTAAGGAATCTTCTAAGCAATTTATGGGGATCAAAGGGATTTCTCGAGCCCAACACTTGTATGGAGTCTTTTCTGATTGAGTTTATGGGAGCGTGGGTTGGTGGAAGCAAGGAACAGTTAATGTTGCTAAGCTCCTTAGAGCCTGATGCTTGAACGTTACCTGGCAATGCATGGCACACTACCATCTCCAAAGACTGGTCCACTCCTCCCTAGTTCTCAGTGGCTGCCTTCGAGCGAGAAGTGTGAGAGAGACTTTAAAAAAATGACAATTTCTTCTTCATCTGTGGTTCAGCCCACGTCCATGGTCGCATAGCGAGGTTGAGATCCTTTTCCTATTGGGATAATATCCGTACTTTTACCCTGGCATAATTTCCCCATATAACCAAGCACACCAGCGGAGTACCAAAATTCAAGGGGCTTCTCATATTGGAAGCGCACCCAATAAAGCTTTCCGTCTACTTTCTTGTTATGGAACCCATATCAATGGCTCTTCTACTCTCATGTTGGCTAAGAATCTCACATAATGCTTACAATCCAAACCATTATCGAGAGTGAAATTGACTTCCAACAATCCAGCAAACATAATCCTTATTCGTTTGGCATTTTCACGAGTCATTTGATCCAAGGCCAGTCCATGGACATGAAGCCATAGGGGCGAAACAGAGAGACCAATTGCTTCTAGAGCGAATATTGGGGGCCATTCATTTAGAACCAACAGATGGTTTGCCCCCATCCATGGGATGCAATTGAGCATTCTTCTTCTGTCTGCCTCCCTACCGAAGGAGAAAATGAGGGTGGCAGACTGGGTGGCTTGAATTTCAAGCTCCCCAGAGAGATTCGACACCTTCAGAATTGATTTTACTACATTAGGGGCCAGTGGTTTGACCGACACAACACTTCTTACCAAAACTGAATTTGTAACCTTCTGTGCTTGAACAGGATTAGACTCCAACTCCAGGGTATGATCCTCCCATTGAAGACCACAGGCCCTATCCACTAGATCATTTATTTCCCTTTTCATTCGCCATGTTGAATGCCCTACAGGCACAGCCACAGATGTAAAAAAGGAGCAATAAGTATTAGGGGGCTTGTTTGTTGGGCAATTAAGAGGGTGAGAGAGGGCAAGCAGATGGATAGACTAGATAAGAGAGATGGCACCTTCCGAGGATGAAGACTAAGAATGGAAGACCGCCTGTTAAACAAATTTGACGGAAGGAGGGAAGGAAACTTGCCAAACAGTAATGAGGTGGAGAAAAGGAATGGTGGGCCTAGGCTGTCAAGACATCAAGGAAAATGGTACAAGTAGAAAGTGGCTTTGAGTTCTACTCATGACGAGTGAACAAGATCATCAGTACAAATGAACCCACAAGGCTTTTTATCAACTACGCATAGCTTTTCCCAATGGCTTTTTTTTTTATTCTTTTAACTAAAATACTACGCTTATTGAAGTATTTTCTTAGTAGGGCCTTGGAATCAAAGTAAATTGATTAATTTTGGTAATGGATTTTTCCACAATCCCAGGGAGAAAAGGAAAACATTTTCCGACGAAGCAATTCTGTTTTAAACTACTAGGAGCCTTATTCTTGCTACAACTAACCAAATAGATGCCTTCAATTTTTGCATTATTATTTGGGTTGCAAGTCACAATATCTTGTTCTAACAGTGGATATCTCTTTTGGCATAACCTAAAGAAGCCAATAATCTGGTTTTAATCTTTTGAGCATCACTCGTATCAGAATTAGATGTAATGAAAAAAATAAAAATATACATATAATAATAAACCTACGAGATTTGGCTGCCCTCCCCTAAAATCCTCGTCAAGCACACAAATTCTAGTTTGATTACATGCACAATTCTGCATTTGATTGTTTAACCTTATCATCCTAATAGACATACAATCCACATTATCAGCTTCCGATGATTCAATTGCAGTGTAACATATTTATAACTTTGTCTAGATTCAGTTTACTCGAGTAAACGCATCCTTGTTTCTGCATTTGAAGTGAACGTTTGAAAAATGGAAGCTTTGCACTAAACAAATAAAAAAGGAGGACGAATTGCAGAACAATGTAAATTTTACCTAGGCAATGCCGTTGTCTGACATATATCTTATTCTCCCAGAAATATGAATCCGATCCCGCTAAACAAAGTTCCTCCATAGCTTCTACACAGGCAGACTCTTGTGTCCAGCCCAAAGTAGAATGGATAAAAATAAAGGAATTTTCCACGCTTACAAGGCCAACAAGTTTTGCTTTTTACCCCACCCAACCGCCAATAGATATAAAATAATACAGCCTACCACTGTACCCATCACAGTTTCCCAGAAATGTATTGGTTTACCGTCAAAAAGATCAATTTGGATGTTCATTCCAAATAGCCCAACTACGACAATGCCTGCATTAAGTATCATGTTAGCTGTACCGAGCATCACTCCCATCTGTAGTAGCTGATTCTGCTTGTCATCCAGCATGATATTGATGAAATCTTCCGTGTCATCAACATACTCACTCATCTTTGCAAAAGCAGAGCACTAGTTCAGTTTTTCTTTGCTTTTGTTGGAGAGTTGGTGGATGAATGAATATCTATGGGTGCATGTACATCTACAGATATGTACGAGTGTGTGCATGCAGGTCTTTGTTTTTGAGGTGCGGGTGGGTGGGTGGGGAAGATCTCTGTATGTTATGAGAATGATAAGGCAAGAAGTGACAATAAAACGCTCAACTGATATGTGAGCCAATAACAAGAAGGCATGCATGAAAAACAAAAATTGAAAACAAAGTTCCTCGTTAGCAGGAAATAATAGAGTGTGCCAGTCTTCTGCATTCAACAGATGCATGCCTTATCCCCAAAGGCATGATAAAGTAAAGATTACCAGCCACTTTATTGTAGTCTGCCCTTACACAAAGGTGAAAATTTGTACCTTAAAAATGGATACTAGAATCTCTTGACGAGTTTTCATGGTCTATTTTATTTAAGCTGAGAATTTAAGGTTCTGCAAAGATTTTGAGGTCCATAAATAAATTGAACAATACTTACATGAGATAGCTTCTGTAAGATGCCATCTATCTGTGCAAAATAGGCTTCTAAAAGCATCTCCAATTCCTCAATGTTTGGCTTAAAGCTAGTATATATTTCACTGTTGCCTTCAGACTTGGAATCACCAGCCCTACAAGGGAGATATCAAAAGGAGGAAAAAATAGAAACAATAAATAAGGATGTCAAAGATCATGCACTAGTTGTTGATTTCAAGGTTGGGAATCATCACTAATTGTTTGCTTTCACATAAATACAGCAATCTCCACAAATAACACCTTGATCACATCATTTTGAGCTGCATTAAGTCAAATGAATCCTTATTCTTATCTTTTCAATTTAATACTGCTAGATACAATGACTAAATAAAATGCGTGAAGAACAATAAGAAAACAGCCAGAATAAAAAATACCAATTAAATAGCATTCAACTAAAATTATACATGCATGCCTGTTTTCTGCTAAGCACAAACTGATAAGTTGCAGGAATAATACTTATCATTGACATGGCTCATGCTACATGCCCAGTCAACATAAATACTAAAAGGCAGTGAAATTTAAAGTTTCCTTTAGTTTTCCAAAGGGTTATTCAACTACCACCAACCAATAAAAAAAGCAGTATTTGTTGATGCCATTTTGAAGAGATATATCTTAGGAGTTGGGTTAAATAAAGTTAGAATTTGACAATGACATATTTTTGTTTTCCCACAAAATTTCTCTAAAAGATGGTGAAATACAGTTGGACAATGAATATACTAATTAAAAGCAAGATTAAAACTGGTTTTTAAGGCTTTTCAATCCTAAATCTCTCTGGAAAAATTGCATTTGCAGTTTTCCGTGTTTTTAATCCATCTACAAAACCTGCAAAAAAGAGTTTCTATTTCTCAAATATTGAATGAAAAACATACCCAGTTTTACAACTTGAGAAATTAGTATCTATTAGATTGGTAAACAATACCATCAGCCTTTGCTAAGGATAAATAAATAGGAGAATATAAATGAAATACAGTGATGAAAGCCAGAAAAAGATGTGAATAAGCAAATGTAACCTTTGGTTTCATATTTCTCTTTTGTATTTGGCAACAAGTGCAATCACTTATCCACAACTTGGCAACAGAAAATGTAGTAATAATAAGAAGATGCACAAACTTTGACCTTATATACATTATTCCACGTCTTTTATATTGCTTTATGACAGACAGATACTTTGTCCCACACAGCTGTACAAGCAAGGTGAATGCCTCACCGTGACCACTAACAAGGTATAATCTTCATCCTCCTTATCTTCAAATTTCGAAAATTAATCTTTTCTCTTTGTGATACATATAATTACTCATCCAACATTGGGCATTGAAAAATGTAGTCATCCAATATTTAGCTTTGGTATATACATAACGTGTAAATTGCAACACTAATGGAAAAGCATTTTACTCTAATTTTCAGTTTTATGCTCAGTCATAATTTAAGCATCATTGGTGGTAGCCATGATTCCTTTATGCAAGCTAGTCTTTTGTTGTTCATGGCATAAAGAAGAACGAAAATCCAAACACCTAAAAAATAACAGAAAGAAGATTTAAAAGCTAACTAAAAAAAAAAAAAAGGAAAGCAAATTCTCTATCCCATTGACTTGCATTTTTTCCACATCAGGTAATCTCACCTTAATTGCAGCAATGACCTGACTATTTCATGTATTTATTCCCTATGCCAATTCAGTTTTAGCTGTGATGGCCAGATTTAATGCAAATCAAATTAATTTCCAAACAGTTAACAAGTGATGCATTAAAAAAAGAACCTTTCTTCATTTATTTCAAATTCAGTATTAAATTCCTCTTCTCTTGCAGACGTTTGTTCCATTTTTTCCGTTAAATACATTTCGGCCATGTCATTGTCATCATCCAATAAATGTTCCAGTTCATCTCTTACCTGCAAATAAAAAGTTAAAAGAATGTCAAAATAAGCTTGGAAAAGGATATCATGCTTGAAATTATAGTCAATTTCAACCCCTTTAGGGATGAATAGGTGAGCAAGAGTGTAAACATGTGTGTGTTTGTGTATTGAATCCTGTATTTGCCAAGGAAAGTAAAATGCATAACCTCCATCCTCATTTTACTAGCTTCTCCTGATTCAAAAAATCTACCATCCTCATAAATTAACTGCATAGATTTCCTTAAGTGCCAAAAGGCACAGTCTGGTCAAACTTCAAAATTAGGTGAGAAGCAAAACCTAGATCTGGAGGGACTGGAGACGCTTATACTATCAATAAAGTATTCAGAGCATGTCATTAGGAAATTAAGGATTTCATACTAAATTTGATTCTGCACATGCCACAATTATTATACAATAACTTCAATAAAGAATCTCAGAGTGATGTATGTATTTTTAGTCAGTATTGTGAGGAGGCAGTTTGGCCTGCAAATCAGTCAAGACTCAAACTGATGTCCTCTGACATGCTGCAAAATGAGCTCATGGAACTGTGCAACTTCTTTCTGCCAAAATTACATAACTCATAGGTTAAATATCATAGGAACTGATCCAAATCTTAGGTAGTTATTAATTTATTCAAAGTAATATCAAACCAGCAACTTATCTCAGTTATTATGAACATTTGAACTCAAGTGAATCTGCCATATCCATAAAAGAAAACCTTATTGAAGTCCAGTTCTAACATTTTCTAGCAATAATAATCAAACCTAGATTATACAACTTCAGCAGAAATTGGTCAAAACAAAGAGTTGTTATTCCATCTTTTATTAAGAGCAAAATCCAAATTGACAAATTATTCTGGCAAATGTACAACTAAGCATCACTTCAAAGATATAAGGAATTAACAGGCACCATCTATGTAGCAATTCATATTTACCTTCTGTACACGACCAGATATTGCAACTAGACGACTTTTTATCTGTCTAACACGCTCAAGATTGAGTGTGCTGATTTTTGAAGTCAGTTCATCCAGAGCAGGATATGCCTCTTTCTCCAATGTTTGAGTCTAACAATCCATAAAAGATATACAGAGGACATATATCAGAGGATCTGAATTTGTGCAGTGACAATTCAGAAAAAAAGAGTCAAAGTTTAAGAGTAACAAATATTGTTAGCTTCAGAGGACTATATATATATATATATATATATATATATATATATATATATATATTTTCTCCTTTACAGACCATTAGTGCAAGAATGAAACTTCATATGGCTAGAAAGGCTGAACTAAAGAAGGATTTCAGTGGGAAGTCAAGATAGACAAGAAATTGTGACTTACACTGATTATACATATGTTTCTTTCCAGTATATCCCAATCAAGTACTATCTTACAGTATTTTCATTTGTGGCAGATCCAATTAGTTTGTACATTATTTACCATATCCATCAATTTTTGCCCCCTGTTCTCTGTATTAAATACAAAGTACCCTGATTGGATAAGAGACAAGAAACTTCTGCTTATTTATCAGCAAGAGAAATTTTACCATTCAACCAAATACCCATTTTCTTCATTCTGCAGAGCAAGTATATACCATGTGTGAAAACAGGCTCTAGAAAATAAAAAAAAACTTATCTACATATCATTCTTATAGAATATCTCCAAGCTAAAGTACTAACAGCAATTTTGACACCAGCAACACTCTGATATTGCATATTGCAGTCTCTCTCTCTGTTTTTTCCCCCCTTGAAACCATCAGAACTAAATAGATGTAATAGGAGATTGACAGTGAACTGATCAATCAGAAGCTGGTTAAACAGGTGGGCTTGTTTTGACAGCTGCATAGCACATCAAAGAAATTTGCCACATGTGATCATCTACTAACTATAGACATAACACATTCACATTGTTAATGATTAGGCTCGGATCAAGGACATGGTAATTTAAAGTCAAGTAGGTAAAGGGTGCTTTACCCCTTAGGCTACCTGATATGTATTAAACACAAAGTTCCAACTTGGTTGACAATATTTATGGGCTTCATATAAGCAAACTCCCATTTTATGTTTTGAACCTAACAAGTGAACTCCATATTCTAAAGTAAAGAAAATAGAGTTTCAAATACTGCAGAACAAGAAGTCCAAAACAGAAGAGTTATACCTCAGATTCAAGGCACCTGCAAGCAGATTCAAGACAAGCTTCCAGTGCTCTGAACTCAAATGGCAGCACCTTAAGTCCTACAGTGACTGGAATATTGCCTGCCACATTCGCATGTTCATCTTTCATTTCTGAGGCTTTAGCAGACCCAGAATCAGAACTTGGAGATGTTCTCTTGCTCGAATAGTTCACTGGTGAACCCCATGCAGCCTGACTTGCATCCTCCATGTCCATACCCCTATTTCCCATTCCCTTTTAATATATAAAAAAAAAAAGTAATGTATGATTCAGGGTTGCTTCTCAGGTTTGGCAGAAAATGATCAACCACTTTTGAATAAAAAGCATCTTTAAAATTTCCAAATGTACAACACGTGCTAATTTATAGAATCAAATATCAGTTTTCCGATTATACCAATAGCAGCTGAAAAGACAAATTCCCAATCTAAAAATGCAGGTTTATAGATAAAATAACAAAAATCAAAGTAAAAAACAATTGGAAGTGGGGGGCTCAGAGTCATCCAGAGGGTATGGAAAATCAAGAATACTGAACATAATGTAAAGCGCTGATTAATTCTGCATAATCGACTACACTGAGGAGCACAATTTCACTAATGACATTGAAATCTATGGTATGCGTGGAAATCATTCTATAATTTCTTTTTCATTGGAGGACACCATTTGGGAATATCAAACGCAGCATGGCCAAGAAAGAACTGATCTTGCCAAAAGGAATAAAAAAAAAAAACAGAGAAAAAAGAGGGGAGGAGGATTGTGGCATGGCACTCATTGTCAAATGGCATTGTGACATTGCATGAAGTAATAAAAACTGGGGGGGGGGAGACAGTAAAAAAAAAAAAAGTAAGCGAAAAAAGAGCTGACCTGTTGCTGCGGCGGAATACTGTATTTATTAAAAACAGAAGCAATGCGGTGGACGAGATCCTGCACAAACTGGGAGACCAAAGGATTGGTGAAATTGAGCATGAGAACCTCTTTCGCGGTGATAATGGCCTTGATGTGCTCCAGGTTAATGACAATAGCCCTCTCTCTCCCCAGAATCGACGACGGATACGACAGAACTGGATCCAGAGCCCTGAGGTCTCTCGCCGGCAGCCCCGTCCGCCGCATTATCGAGTGTTTCCCGACCTCTTCCACCAGCGTCTGCCCTGACTCCGACACCACCAGCCACGACCTCGCTCCTATTCCTTTTCGTCTCGTTTGCGCTTGCGTTTGATGTATAAATCCTAATCCTGCTTTCTGCCTCGTTTCTTCGTCCATGCCCGTTGTCCCCGTGCCCTTCATCTTTGCAGCAGCAGCCATTGCTATCGAAATGATTTATTCACTTTCTTTCTGCTATCACACTGCCATGAAAGAAAAAAAATTCCGAAACCGAAAAACGAAATTCGAAATACATCAAAACCTTAAAAAAAAAACATATTATAATCATACTCTTATTAAAATTAAAACTAAATTCTGAAAGTAAAATAAAAGATTCGCTTCTTAAAAAGAAAAAGGAAAAGTAAACTTTCGGTCAAGAGAAAAGAAAAATCAAGCAGTGGAGGGGAAATTAATCGTATTCGTACCCCAAAAAAAAAGAAAAGAAAAAGAAAAAAATATATATCAAAATTCGAGAGCGTTTGGCATCAACGAGAGAGAAAGCAAAGAAAGAAAAAGAGTGCGTGCCTAAGTGGTGGTGCATGAACGACCATGAGAATCACGAGAGAAAATAAGACAGATTTGATTTGATAATACCCAACAAGTTTTCCGACGACCGCCCCAACAAAACAATGTTTTTGTTTTTTCTACGCGACTACTTTGGTAGGTGGACTGGCCATGGTTGAACCAACCTTTCTTCTCCTTTTATTTAATTTATTATTTATGGAAAGATTTTCATTTGCGTTACAACAAAGGATGGCATATCTTGGTGATGTGATGGGATTGGTGTTGTGTAGCCGTACCCTTTTTGTCTTTCAAAAAAAAGATATGGACGGATGGACGGACGGACGACGAACTATTCAGCCCCTAGTTCCGGCCAAACACGGAGAAATAATAGAGACCGTCGGCTCTTTAGTTGCCACGCTTCTTAATTTTTATTTTTAAGCATAGTTATTCGATGCGATCAATTGGACAACAAGTGCTTATTGTCTATGAAATGACAACGCGAAAATGTAGGAATTTAGTCAAATATATATATATATATATATATATAGATAGAGAGAGAGGATTTCTCTTTTCATCTTTAAACATTCTATTGTTCAATGACAGTAACTGTTTATATTGTTAATTATTTGCAATATTAATAAACAGGAATTAAGTAAAATAAATAAATAATGTAACTTTAAAATTATTAATAAATTTAAATTTATTTTGTAAAAATTAGTATAGAATAAATTTTTAATTAAGTAACTTTCATTACAAAATGATATAATCGGCAAATATATCAATTTGGGGTCATTCTGTACATCTAACACAAAAGGTTAAACTAATTAAATATATTTACCAGTAGTTTATTATTTAATTTTAAAAATATATTATTTACGTAATAAAAATTAAATATTAATTTAATAATTTTAAATAAATTATTATCAAATAAAATAATATTTAAATTAATTATTGTAACTAAAAAAATAATTTTTTATTGACAAGAGTGCATTTTAAAAAGTCAGTGATGTTGACCAGCACGACTGATGGAATTGTCTTTGTCAAATGATGTAAAATTATATATCGGTCTACGAGTTGAGCACCCTCTTTTTCCCCCCCCCCCTCGAACTTGAGAAAAAATAACTGAGGAAAGACAGCATGTGATCAAACAAAACGTTTTTTTGACAACTTTCAAACTATTGTATAATCTTTTAGAAGTTATACTGCACTTCTATGAAATGAAACGGTATGACAATATTAAAATTCTTTTATTACACGGCTTGGTTAGCAAACTTTAAAAAATTTGAATATCAAGGTGAGCTGACAATATTAATATTAAAATTCTTTTGATGCTCCCATGGTTGTGTTAGGTTTCACGTTACCATTTTAATTCTTTGGCAAACAAATAACTCATTTCCTTAAGGAGGAATCGATTCTAGTTAGGTCACTTTTGCCATAATTTTGGTAGAAATACGTTCTTTGAATTAGCATATTTTTAAAATCTAATTAACATATATATAAATTTAATTTATTAATTATTTTATGATTGCTAGATTTTGTATTTCTATTAAATTAACTTAACTATTATGTATTTATTATTAGTTATTATAAATTATAATAACGTTAGTCATTTAATACTATTAAAAATTTATACTTAATATTATTTTATTTTATGAGTTATTGAGTTATAATTAATATACATTAATTTTTTCTTTTATTCTTAAAAGATAATAAATATTATCTATAATAATTCATAATTTAATGTTATTTTTTATTGTTTAATTTAGTAAAAAGTCTTTTATATCTTAAGAAAATAACTTTTATAATTTATTGTATTAGTACAAGTTATTTATAGGAGTAAAAACTATTATTAAGCATAATAGTTAAAATACTTTGATATTTTTTTATTAATTTATTTTTATTATGTAATTTTATTTTTTTTAATAATCTTAAAAATAATTTTTTTATTTCTATTATATGCATATTCAAGAATTTTACAATTATTAATTAGATCTTTTGACTATAATATAACCTTGTTAAGATGAGATGACTATTATATATTTTCAATGTAATTTTTATGATTTTAAATGATAAAGTAAAGATATGAAAATATGATAATTTATTAGCAGATGACATTACTTTATTCTATGGTTCTATTTCAATTGTTTTTGGTTGTCTATATTAATTTGTGAAACATCAATTTTAATATTACTCAAATTAGAGTTATTGACAATTAATGCAATGTCCTTAATCAATTCTTATATATAAGCTTGCATTCTCTTTTATGTCTTATTAATAACTTGTATGATTGAAAAAGTTAAGCCCTTTATATATTTTTCATGTTTAAAGTATGAGTTATTCTATATATATTTTTATACACTTTAAGTTATGTAATTTTAAAGATTTGATGCAATTCAAGTAAAAAATTTTAATTGTTATGTGGTAAATAAATAACAATTTTTGTTGACATTTTTTTATTGTTGTCATCTACTCACTTAATAATATAATGGAATATTTGAGAATATTTACATATTTTGTTAAGGTAATTCATAACAATATAATTTTATTTTTGTTATTAATTATAAATTTGTTTTATAGAAAGGCCTAATAAAGATATTCTTGAAATTCTAATTTTAGTATAATGTTCGCTGACCTATCGCGTGATAAAGAGAAGAAAATACAAAAGAATAGTAAACAGAGCATACCGCAGCAAGATTCTAAATATGAGAAGTCCTCCTTGAATTCGAGAAGAAGGAAATGAAGAATGGGAACGAAACGAAATAAGGTTTTTCTAGCTCTAGTTTCGGGTGAGCTTCTCCCAATTATGTCTGGTAATAGAATAGGACGGCTTGCTCTGACCAAGACTCTACTTTTTGCTTCGTCCATGGGGCGTATGAATTTCCTGGAATGTAGATAGACCAAAAGAGGGAATGAAGAGATAGGAAT